>JACEFZ010008335.1:0-100172 GCA_014155875.1 Cepaea nemoralis
TAAATGTTTACTAGTGATATTTCCGCTCTGTACAGAAGATCTGAAGCAATAAATGAGCAGTTATGTCTTGTAATATAACCAAATCTAAACACACACTCCACGCACACACTTCACACCATCTGCCAGTTATCACGTTCCAGGAATTGCCCACAAACTACTTGCTCAAATTGGTGATATCTGGCCAGATAGATCTCGCAATGTGCGAAGATGAACCTTTCTCTGACACACATTCATACATTCTGACACACTGTCTTGTTATAAGAAACCATTTTACATCCCCCCCCCCTCCCAGGTTCATTGAGCATGGAGCTAGGCTTATATCTTTATAGACCAATTGGCACTCCAGCCACTCCAGGCGTGATGTGGTTGATAATACGCGCGGTCACTTTCACTTCCCAAAACAGGGAAGGAAACAGACGTGCTTTCCCCGTGTGGGGAAAAGTATTTTTGCCTTTTAAAATCATCATTCTCTGCAAGCCAATTGGTATGTTATATCTACATTATTAAGATGTATTTATGTATTACATAGACCAGAATGTTTAAGTAAGAATTAATAAGAATAATAAGTCAACAATTCTCTTAAACTAGGCTGGATGATGTTTACCAATGAAACACATGTGGGCGCCACTGCTGTAATTTTTCCTATGTTTTACAATTTCAAATCCTTATGTTAAAATATTTTATAGGCATTATGAACTTATATCTAACTAATAGTGCTTATAACCTAGAAATATTATGTGTACCGTAGAGTATTAAATTCAGGTAAAAACCACATTCTAGACATTTTCTCAAGGTGGGAACAGACTCTTGATTACATACTTCAGTAGAGAACTTGTGTCTGTCAATTTCATATTCCTATGTTAAAACTTCTATGCACTGTGAACAATATCTCACTATTTATGCTTAGAAATCTGCAAATAATCTATGTACTGTAGAGATTGAACTCTAAAGTACAGTTTCAAAGGTGTTTTATCCATGCGGGGACATACGAATGATTACGCCTATTCCTGACTCTTAGTCAGGGGATAAAATGCTCGCCACATCATAATCTGTAACTTGGAACTATAGTGCTAAATTTTAGTACCATCCTTTTGTTAACAGATTATCAACCACTCAGCATGAGTGGTGAACATATAATCATTTCATAAAATAGTGTTAGGAGAATGCCATGTTTGAGAATATAAATTCATGAACAATTAAAGTAAACGCGTGATGAAAATGCATGTTCGGATAGGATTCAATCCGCATCACCTCACTGTAGTAGAAACAGAAGCGAAGATTGATGTGAATAAATTGCTTGCAATATTCAGAATACTGGACCATGCGCCATAAGTTATTCTAATAAATACCCTCCGAATAATAGCAGTCATTGGCAAAATATATCACAGCGGCTACTATCCTCATGTGCTGTACGCAGTGGGGGAAAACAATGTATGTTTAGTTTAGAGATTAACCCCTGAAGAAAAATTCAAAAACCATAGGCTCCTGGCATTAAATTTATGATTAATATTATTATGTATGATTATCATGTACTTAATATCAGAGAAATGTACATGTATGTTTTTTTTCTGGTATGAGAATTTTCGCTGTTCTGATTGTTACTTTTTACTGTGGGAATATACCTTTTAATGTTACCCTTGGGGACATGAGGATGTTGATAGAAGAATCCATGTGTACGTCAGTACTTAAGAAGCCAATGTTGAATAGTCTTGACCTAATGATGATTATAGTGCCGAAAGGAAGACGCGGCATTAGAAACCACAGAGATTCTGTATAGGCTATTCTCTTCAATTAATGAGAGAGACAATATCAACATATTGGATGGACAGAATGACTTCACTCATCTAATAGTCCCAGTAACAACAGAACATAAAATAAAGTGAGAAAATACCTTACTCACTATTAAGAGTCAGAATGGCTCTACTCAGCAATGAGGGACAGTGGAACGTGGACACCCACTCCTTTCCCCTTCTCCCCTTGTTGTTTTGTATTTGTGTTTGTAATTGTGTTGTAAACCTTTTACCATAACACAGTAGGTTAATGCTCGTGTTGTATTCTTGTCATCCCTTTTCTATAGAAGAGAAGCAGGTGGTGGTTGAATGTGGTGGGACTATATCACTAAACCTGGATCCTGGGTCAACAGCCAGAAAGTGAATGTCCTAACCATAGTCTGCATCTAGAAATACCCATGGACTGCTACGCTCAATAGCTCCATAGCGAGCAATAGATAAATTCGAAGACAACTGTCTGGGTGAGTGATTAAGTCCTATTTTAGTAGGAATATCCAGGATGAACTTCAAGATCTAATAATCTACAAAGATGAAGATCAACAGAGTAACTGACAACAGTGTATCGTCTGCTTTACGTCTGAGAAGTATCACCTATAAGCCTTATCACTCAGCAAAATCAGTGAAACTATGGGACAATCCTACAAGTTACTAAAACTAGCAACAGTGAAAGCCCTTCAACTGTTGGTTGGGTTACCAAGTTAATATCCAACAATGGATAAGTCTTCGAAAGAATGTCTCACAGCTGCAACAGTCAAACATGGAATTCAGCTATTCAACACCAAGTTCTAACTATGAACACCACTCAAACAAATGGGAAGAAGACATTGAACAACATATAGCCAATACAACAATGTACCAACTTCAGAATCTCTGAACCATACCTACACCAGATTACCTCAAGGTTCCCAAACCTGAACACATAAAAAGACCATATGAAAGCAGCTAGCGGAGTAAATGCCTCTACGCCTGCAACCACAGGAATCACCTGATGGCTTGCAACCCTGGATATGTGGTGGAGTCAATATTCTTCAGTTCCATGCCTGCAGCAGAATCCTGGAATTAATTCCAGATGAACCAATTGAATAACAAGCAGAATTGTATGTCTACACTGAAAGTAAATACTGAGTCAGAACTCTGTGCTGGTCCCATGTCAGCCTAAATGCCAATAACGGTGGAATAGGTTATAGACTGATGACTAGGTGGGTGAAAAATCTGTGGGAACAAAATTGAGATTCGGATATTATAAGCCGAGAAGCTGAAAGGTAGGCATCCTTTTCATCGGATATGGTGATATAGGGAAGACCCTTAGTCCAAGACTCAAGATGCATCTCCTGAAGGTATGACCAACCCAGGCCTCAATTCACACTGACACCGAGCCGTTCGCAACAGAAGATTCATGAATTCAGCCCCAATGGAGGGGATATGTATATGTGGTGAATTTATTTCCTAATAGGGATTATAAGTATTTCCGCAACAAACTTCAGTGGACATTAAAACATGACTGTGCGTATTTATTGCTGTCCCGGATAATTATGGACATTAACTGCTTTGCACTGGAGAAGAATACCCATCCGCAATGCCTAAATGAACACTATAATTAATTAATTTAATTATTAGTATCAACTGTTTTCATGAGTGTGTTTTTCTTCTATGACATCGAAAAAGGTAAAGAGTGTTTTACATGGTAATGGTGTACAACTAAAGGGTTATGTTATGATATATCTGTATAATAATTTGACACCCACTCATTATTTTTAAATATGAGAATTGTACATGGTGTCAGAAATACATGTATGTATGTTGGGTTTCTGCACCTAGACCAGTGTGATTTTATCTAGGTACAATGAGTCAAGTTAGCAGAACCAATTTGTGGTTGTTGTGTTGTTTGTAATAACATTGGTTTTTCTTGGGCAAAAAGGGTGTAAATGTATTAAGATAATGCAACGCATTCCCATGCCTGTCTGAAAATGCATAGTGTTTATTACACATATATATGTAACTGCAGATCTTGAGTTAATACCTGAAATGTTTTCCAAAAGTGTTGTGTACATCCAGTAAATGTGGTGTCCAATAGTGGTTGTTGATATGTTGTGAGCAATCAATATCCTTCTAATACTATAGTACATTTAAAGGGTGATGAAGTGGGAAGGGAAACCTACACACAGATGCCATTGTTTCAAGGATTGAACTCTTTTCTCCTGGGATTTGTGGTAAATATCCCTGATCACCCTACATTCTAACCAGTGACCAGAGAATCAATAAAAAAACCCTAGACTTTTAACGAAGTATTCTTAGGAATTAAAATCAACATCCCACACCTCTAACACCATGTATGCAATAATCATTGCATGGACACATGTTGCTTTTGCGCAACAAACGACAAAGCAGCGGCTGCAGCAGGATATAACAATATGACAATTATGTATATTTTGCTCCTGTGAAGAAAGAAGAGACATACTAAATACAGACACAATGTGCATTCACATACCTTACAAGGAAATCCATCGTACACAGGTGAAAAACAAAGTGTGAGCTATCCAAAATCAGAAGCCATCAATAAATATATGAAATGAAATAATAAAATAACAAATAGTATAAAAAGGTCAACAAAGGACGGCCGACGTTTTGATTCTGAGAATATGTGTCAAGGACAGGACAACACAAATAGATATACAAACGAAAAAGACACGGTAAACCACCTGACACACGTATAGTAAATACCGACACATGTATATTAACCACTGACACGCGTATAGTAAACACCGACACATGCATATTAACCAAAGATACACGTATATTAACCACTGACACACGTATATTAACCACTGACACACGTATATTAACCACTGACACACGTATAGGAAACACCATTAACCACTGACACACGTACATTAACCACTTACACGCGTATATTAACCACAGACACACGTATAGGAAACACCGACACATGTATATTAACTACAGACACACGTATAGTAAACACCGACACATGTATATTAACTACAGACACACGTATAGTAAACACCGTCACACGTATATTAACCACTGACACACGTATATTAAAACACTGACACACGTACATTAACCACTTACACACATATATTAACCACAGACACACGTATAGTAAACACCCACACATGTATATTAACTACAGACACACGTATAGTAAACACCGTCACCTGTATATTAACCACAGACACACGTATAGGAAACACCGACACATGTATATTAACTACAGACACACGTATAGTAAACACCGACACATGTATATTAACCACAGACACACGTATAGTAAACACCGACACATGTATATTAACTACATACACACGCATAGTAAACACCGACATATGTATTAAATCTTGCTTGATTAAATCTGAGAAGTCTGTAGATGCCCTACCCACCTAGGGAGTAAGTCTGAGCTCGACTATCCTATCCTAGTATATGAGAAGTTATGTGATGCTTGCGTTGGATTCTTTATGTAAGAAAACTGCATTATCTTTTTCACATGTACATTTACCCTTTGCAATATAATGAAGCCGTCTCCTTGGCGAAGGTATTACGGAGGCAGTTCGTAATCTCGCATACCCGCGTTCGAAACACAGCTGCGGGCGATTTGGCAGCAGACCGACTTGCGTTGGTTTGTTACAAAATGGTATGGGTGCCGGTCGTTCGGAAAGCAATGGCAAACTACTGAACGTAAACTTGCCAAGAGATCACAATAGCAAACAATTCTGGTGTTGACTACAACGTCATGTAAAGGATTTGCAACTAACTAATATATTGTATGCTCAGAAAGCAATGGCAAACTACTGAGCGTAATCTTCGCCTAGTATATCAACAGCAGCTGAAAGATGCTGGCTTTGAATGCAACGTCATGTAAGGGATATGCAAAAAAAAAAATATTGTAACTCCCCTTTCCTAAAAACAACTTGCCTCCCTTATATGTCTATTTTTATTCTCTTCACTACTACTCGACACGTATTATTGTTATTGTTGTTAGCCATTCTAGCGGTAGCTGGCTCCCGCCCTTAGATCCAATGGCATATAGTTATACCTGCAAGCGTTCATCAGATCTTACTGTGGTCTATAAAAAGGTGTTCTCGTGTCTGTTTTTGTGGCAGCAACACACTACTTATATCTGTAATGAGACTTGATATTGGGCAGTCCATTAGGGTATGTCCACTGGACATTTCCAGTTGACGTGACATTGGTGTCTGCTTAGAAGCATATGAAATTATATGTGCTGTGTTTGAAGTTTGAACATCTTGTTCTAGGCAGCCGATTAGAAGCATTATAGTTGTTCAATGAGTTGTTTTGAGTCAAAGAGCGTCCTCAATGCACTCGGGACTTCCCATACGCGCTCTATCCTCATCTTCAACAACCAACGATGAATCTCTTTCTAATGGTACCTATTGCTATAGGATTGCCTTCCATAACATGAGCTTGGTTGTGAGAACAGTCATAATTTTATGTGTTAGTATGTTGGAAAGGATGATTCCAGTTTCATCGTTAATTTCTGTGTTTGGTTTTTGCTTTATTTCTTTTGTTTGTTAACTAAGAGACAGCAGTTTCACTAGAATAATTTCGTTTTTTGTGCATTATTGTTCTAATTTCATTTAGACACAATGTACTTCCATTTGTTAATTATGTACACGACCATCAAAGTTAGTTGCATGTCCTTTACAGGTACTCGCAGTAAACTCCAGCATTTACAACTGCTAGTGACTGAGTGGGCAATGGTGTACTTAGCAGTGTGTCATTACTGTCTGAAAGGTCGATGCCAACACCATTGTGAAATTCAAAGCAAAGCGATCTTCTTCCAATAAGTCTGCTGCTGACTTTTCACCCGATGTGCTGGGATTGTGAAAGTGGGTTCACTACCTCTAAACTACAGGCGCCGACCAAGACAATCAATCAATCAATCAGTCAATCAGTCAATCAATCAACCAATCGTCTCTACAATTAAAGCCAACTGCAATAATTATCCAACACATTATGTCACAAGCTCTAGCACAGTTTACCGATGAGAAGGGTCGAAACTCATGAGCCAAAATCCAGGACATGAAAAAATGTGTGTAAACTCTTCCAAGATAGTCCGTTTCGTATAACATAAATTAGGACACTTCCTGGTAAGCGAGGACGATTGGCAGCCCTTAAATATGGACAAATGATGAACGAAAGAAAAACAAACAGTAGTACTTTAAAAATTGCCTCTTTACATTTGAGCTGTTTGTCAGGATGTAGACAGAAGGCTGGTGGCGCCACGTGATCTTGACAAGTGCTTCAGATCGCATCTATCAGGAAAACATCTATTGAAACATTTAACATGTCTAAAGAGTTCTACTTGCACATTTCAAGTATCGGACAGCTTGAGCACGAAAAGTGAAATAATAATATAGGAATATCTCTGGGAACGTAATAATGGTTGTAGCAGGAAGGAATATGTAAATGTTTCATTATTACCATTATCATCATCACTATCATTATCATCTGCACCCAGAGCCTTGTCGACCGTCGTGGGTGATCATGCTCTTACACATCTTCATATCTCCAACGGAAAGTATCAGTTCACCTTTGCTATATTTCTATCGTTAAATTCTGATCCTCTAAAAGTACTGGAGAGTTTTGGTCAGAGACCATAACTTTATAAAGGGAAAATCCCAACTGCACCTCCCCGCGGTAGAGGATGGAAACACACTACGTGTGGCTAACACAGCTCTGGGGACCGAGTATCCACCGGAATAAGTGGACAACTCTGCAGCTGAGCAGAGCAGGGCACTCACTTGTCCTTACAGTCGAAAATGGCTGTCAAAGGCAGAGGTAAAAAGACCACCATGTGAATGTGGAAGGCAAGGGGAAACCACCACATTATCTTCCCAAGTCTTCATGGCAAAACATATATCAAAGTTAATGAAGGACGTTAATGGCTGTCTTAGGGCATCCTCGTCCGGTAGGGACAGTCATGAGCCAAAGGTGACACCAGACCGTCATCCAGCTATTGATGGCAAAATCTTAACTAAAATAAATAAAGTTAGAGTAGGAACATGGAATGTTAGGACATTAAATGAGCTAGGAAAGTTGACCAATGTTCTAAGAGAGATGGATAGCATGAAAATGAATATACTAGGCGTTAGTGAGATGAGATGGAAGGGATCGGGCAAAATTATAGCTGACAATCACACAATAATTTATTCTGGAGGGTATACACATGAAAAAGGTGTAGGAATAATATTAGACGAAAAAACAACCAAGTCAATTAATGGATACTGGTGTATTTCAGATAGAGTTATTATGGTAAAAATCAAAGGCAAACCAATAGACATAAACATTATACAAGTATATGCACCAACAGCAAGCAGTAGTGATGAAGAAATACAACACTTTTACGACGAAATAGAAATGGCGATGGCTCAAATTGGGTCACAAGAAATAAAGATAATACTTGGTGATTTTCATGCAAAAGTAGGAAAGAGAAAAATGGAGGATGTAGTGGGGAATTATGGTTTAGGTACAAGAAATGAAAGAGGGGAAAGGCTAATAGAATGGGCAAATATCAATGATATGATAATTGGAAACACATGGTTTAAACACCATAAAAGACGACTGTACACATGGATAAGCCCTGATAAGAAAATACGCAACCAAATTGACTACATACTAATTAATAAAAGATTTAGAAATGCTTTAATTAATGTAAAGACAATGCCTGGTGCTGACTGTAATAGTGATCATGTACCACTATGTGGACAAATAAAAGTAAGATTAAAGAGAGGGAAAAAAATGGTTAAGAACATGAGACTTAATAAAGAGGTTCTGAAAATAGATAAAGAAATGCAAGAACAATACAGAGTGACTGTGAAAAATAGGTACAATGCAATAACTAAAATACAGAGTATAGATGAACAATGGGAAATGTTAAGGGACTCCATTCATCAAACTAGCAAAGAAGTATTACCGGAGAGAGGCAAAATAGCTAAGAAAAAATGGATGAATGAAGATATCTTAAAACTGATGGACAAAAGAAAACAGAGTAAAAATGACAAACAAGAATACGCTAAGATAAATAAAGAAATAAAAGATAAATGTGGGAAGGCTAAAGAAAGTTGGTTAAACGAGCAATGCAACAAAATTGAATTAAATTCCATTAAAGATACAAAAAATATGCACAGACAAATCAGTGAGCTTACAGGAAGAAAAATAAGAATAAATACAGGGTGTTTGAAATCAAAAACAGGAAAGATAATATTAGAGGAAGATGCTATAATGAAGAGGTGGAATGAGTATATAAGAGAATTATATGAGGAGAAAGGGAAGAATTAACAGAAGATAGTAACTTAGAAGGTCCACCTATTCTGAAAGAAGAAGTCGCTGACGCTATGAAACGTATGAAGAAAGGAAAAACAGCTGGGCCAGATGAAATCACAATAGAAGAATTAGAAGTATTGGGAGAATTTGGAGTAGATATATTAACCAAAATGTTGAATGATATTTACAGCAGTTGATATTTACCCAGTGATATACTGAAATCTGTATTTATAGCTATACCAAAAAGACCATGAGCAATTGATTGTGAAGATGTTCGTACAATTAACCTTATAAACCATATCACTAATCTTCTACTCAGAATCATAATGAGAAGAACCAAATAGAAAATAAAAATGGAAATTAGTGAACAACAGTATGGATTTGTGGAAGGAAAGGGCACAAACAATGCAATTTATACATTACGGACACTAATAGAAAGGTCAATAGAGAAACAGAGAGACATATATTTGTGCTTCATAGATTATACTAAGGCATTTGATAAAGTAAAACATGATGAACTGATTAAAATGTTGGAAGATATCAACACTGATGGAAAAGATGTAAGAATAATAAAGAATATTTACTGGAACCAAGTAGCAGCAATTAAAATGGGAAATAAAGAGGGTAGTTACGAACAGATAAAGCTAGGAGTACGACAAGGGTGTGTCTTGTCACCAGATCTTTTCTCCCTGTATAGCGAAGTAATAATGAGAGAGATCAAAGAGATGCCAGGAATACTAGTTGGAGGTTATAATATAAATAATATACGCTATGCAGATGACACAGTATTGGTGGCGGATAATTCAACAGACCTACAACAATTATTAGACGTTGTAGTAACAGAGAGTGCATGGAAAGGACTCCCCTTGAATATCAAGAAAACAGTAACAATGGTAGTATCAAAGAAAATGGTGACACCAAAATGTGACATAGGAATAGAAGGGAAATCCTTAACCAAGTTGATAATTTTAGATACCTAGGGGCATTTATAACATCAGATGGAAGATGTACAACAGAGATTAGGAGCAGAATAGGGAAGGCAAAAGCCGCATTTCAGAAAATGAAGAGTATCTTATGCAATAAGTCACTATCACTGAATTTAAGAAAGAGAGTGCTGAAATGCTATGAAGAACCAGTTTTGCTGTATGGCAGTGAATCTTGGAATGTAAATGAACAAATTAAGAAGAAATTAGAAGCAACAGAGATGTGGTTCCTGAGACGAATGTTGCGAATTCCTTGGACTGCCAGAGTAACTAACGACGACTGCCTGAAACAGGCTAACGAAACTAGAACATTATATACAACAATAAGACAGAGACAAACAGCTTTCCTCGGTCATGTGATGAGAAGAGAGGCATTGGAGAACATCGTAACAACTAGAAAGATCGAGGGGAAGAGAGGCAGAGGTAGACCAAGAGAAGTGATGCTGGATGGATTGAGACGGTGGCATGGAGGAATATCAGCAGCAGAGTTGATCCAGAAAACCAAAGACCGAGATCTATGGAGAGCCATGAACGCCTACGCCAGTCGGCACGGCACTTGATGATGATGACATTCTGACGACATCACCCAGATCTTGGCTGAACAGCAACATTTAAGCGGTCACATTTAAATTCTGTCATAGCATACGAATCATGAAAAAATGTCTGTGTATTTATCTAGGTGTTTGTCCCGTAAGGAAGAACGAAGTACCGCAATGTAATATACAAGTAAATGGGAATATTCTTCAACAAGTGAATCGATACAATTATCTCGGAACAGTCATAACATCTGATGGGAGATGCCTTGAAGAGATTAGAACAAGAATCGCTATGGCGAAGGTAGTCTTTAGCAAGATGAAAAACATTGTGACCAATAAAAAGATGTCAATTGAAACGAGAAAAAGAGTGTTGAGGGGGTACATAGAGCCTGTTCTTTTGTATGGATGTGAAACTTGGACAATGTGCAGTCAAGCTGAAAAACATTTGATGGCTACAGAAATGTGGTTTCTGAGGAAAATGCAAAGAGTACCATGGACAGATAGAAAAACCAATGACCAAGTACTACAGGAGACAAATGAAAATCGTAGACTGATTAGAGAAATTAGACGAAGACAGTCAACATTGTTTGGACATGGTATGAGAAGAAATGGATTGGAGAACTTACTGACAACTGGCAAGATCGAGGGGAACAGACCAAGAGGAAGACCGAGAGGAAAATACCTGGATGGCTTGGCCATGTGGCATGAACGAGACAGGAACACTGAGCTGATCCACGACTCTGGTGATCGAGTGAAATGGCGAGTCATGACCGCCCACGCTTTCCGGCATGGCACATGATTGATTGATTGATTGATTGATTGTCCCGTAATCTCTCAGCATTCTTCTATGAAACCACAACCATCTCGGCAGCCTCCACATAATTCCTCACTTGTCTACTAATTTACCATGATTCGCTTCCATACATCAAAATTGGCTCACTACAACTCTTAAGAACTCTTTATCTCGCCTAGATTGACCAAGATAAAGTACAGATAATATGCTTCATCTGATGAAATGTTGTCTTTGCCTAGGCTATTTTAAATTGTCTTGTCTCAGATCAGTTATATGCACTTTGACATTGCACTTGGTTATGCCAGTCTTCATTGTAATAACCTATCATTTCTTGAAATATTGTTTCATTTTTATCCAATAAAACTGTATAATCAGCATGACGCGCATTTTTCACTTTATGCCCATCGACTGATATTCCTTGCAGTCTTGAATGAATATTATTATTAATTCCCTGTACAAATTGAACAAGTCTAGTGATACTACACAACCTTGTCTAACAATTTGTTTAATGTGTTTAAAAGTGCCCAATTGTTCGTCAGTTCTTAGGGCTGCGCTTTGTTGCCAATATATGTTTTTTTTTAAAATTTAATTTTCTTTGATCTTTGCCATTAATGTTTACGATTTCCAACATTCGAGTAATCTCTTCGTGTTTGTTCTTATTAAATACTTTAGTGTGGTCAATGAACCATAAATACAGATTGTAGCATGATGGAACAGAATTCCCCATTCCCAGCCCGACACATTCATAAGAATACTTCCGATTTAAGTGGCGTTTCCAAATAGAAGGACGATTCTTGGAACTAGTATGTTCTAGAACGAGTTGGGGGAGGGCAGCGGTATATGCGCTTGTCTTTTGATTGGTTAATAAGTAATGAGCCCACGCTATTCCTGGGCCATATTTTAAAATCTAATTAGTTGAGCGGGGATTTCACCGAGAGCGGTCGCTAGTGTGATGTGATGACCCAACAATGCCCTTAAAGATTCAATAATATATTGTTCTCTGGACAACAGGTACCACTTTAAAACATACTTTAATGTTGTAGTTGTGCCTAGTGAACGAATGAGAAGAATATAAGAGTATTGTATGAATAAAATGTGAAAGTGGAAAACCTAACTTCTGTGCGCCAGAATTCTGAATATTGCTTCTTCAACCTGTCTTTCACGCTGTATACTCCAAGTGCATATCAATCCTTTGTTGTAACTGGTTGCGTATGCTTGATGAATGTATAGTACACTCAGGCAAATTCGCAAACCCAAACCCCTTGTGCATTCTTCATGCCTAGGATGACTTATTTTTAAATCAACTGTACCTTTGCTCTCGCGAGTTAACATATGGCAGTTTGAATTAGAATGGGTGATGTAAACATGTACAAGTTCCTTTGTAAAACGCTGAGAATGTTGGAGTGAATGAGCTGGTGCTTTGATAAGTAGCCTCTCACATTAGTAGAAAGAAAGATGCTTCAAATAGCCATATGTAAACAGGACGGTGATGGCACGCCAGAATTGCTAAGTCCATGTGATGCCTGGTGGCTACATTATGCTCAGGAGAATTAATACGATTTCTAACTGAAGTATTACACTATTACCTCTACTGTTGGATGGTTCATATAAACTAGTTCTTAAGAGAACCATAGGTGTGTGAACCTGTGTCTTAGTTGGCTGAATATAATGTATGGCTCATGCATATTTACAAGGACTAAACATGTTTTTCCCATATGTGCTTGGTGCATATGTGAACAATTGTGTATGCAATTGAGCTTCTGTTACCTACTGTAGTAGACATGAAAATTACTCAGTGGGGAGGGAGCACATGATGATGATAAAGATGATGTACCTGTGAGTCAGGTCTGTCTGAGAAAAGGGGTGAGGTCTGGCATTGCTGAGTGAGTGTATATGGAATAGGACATTCATGCACCAACATCACAGCCATAGGAATGGATGTCTGGTCTGCTAATTTGGTAAATGCCATTAGTTGATACATAATGCATATTGCAGTTGTAAATGTCTATTTTCCATTTCCCTTCACAATGCCTGTCCCATGTTGCTATGTCACAATGATTGCTGTACTGTGTCTGGTCCTCCTTGTGCCCAGGTCTACTGTGGTTCAAACATGGTGGACCTTAGACCACATAAATGCTTGTAATTGTGTTAAGCTACCCTGTCTCAGCATATGGTCTTGTGATTACCACAGTGCATCACAGTGAAATTCACTACATCATCAACCTTAACCTTCCCCATCTCCATCTGTGTATGTTAATGTATGATAACATCATCTTTTAACACATGTGAAGAGATGTTGTGCCATTTTGTATTGACAGAGAACAGGAGGATGGAGGAGAGGCTTCCATATATCATCTGGGACAACTAAACAGAAGTCCTAGATCCAGATGTGACTCCCTATCAAAATGTGGGAATATCAAGAAGAGTTTTCTCTCAGCTCTTTAACAGCTGAATGCATAAATGGGAGAATAACACAATCTGAAGCACTACCAATGTGGTGAACAGGACAGTGATCTTTGATTCAATCAAATGTCATCTGAGAACTAAACAACAAGTCTATGGTGGTTACCCTCATTCAAGAAATCTGGTGAAATGACTGGGACAAGGGATTGTTTGGCTAGGACTTATCTTAGTTAATCTCCAGCCTGGTGCTCACACAGTGTTTCAGAATGAAGACTTGGAAAGTACGTGAGATAGACTGAGGAGAAGGAAGAAGAATGGGACATATTTGTATCTTAGATCTTCCTCTACAGGAAATGTAGAACAGATTCCTAAGTCTCAACTTCATGAACAGTCAACTCACCAGTGAAAGACAAGGCTGTAGATTTTCTTCAAACTGTGACAGTAGGGGATAATTAGTCAGACTTGGAAAATCATCATGGGGAAAACTGTAACCTGAGCTGTCCAACACCATCATAGGTGCTAAAAGGATTAAACAGACCAGTGGAGCAGAAGGTCCCTATGCTTGCCCCAGGTTATGGCTTATCTTGGTTTTCCTTCATTAACAGTGGAAGAAGAGATAAAAGTCAATGGTGTAGTGGTGATTAGAGAGAAGAGGTGGAGGAGAGTTATTAGTTGGTGGAGTAAAAGGGGAGGTGTTGTATCTTGTTTATCAACCTGCATGTGTGACATATTTTATGCATTTTCTATGCAATAATTGAAGTGTTGACATGACAGGAGATGAGACAATGGTCATCACTCGACTCACCATCAACTCAATAAATTGTGTATTCAATGAACCAGTGTTTTAAGTACATGTCCCCAGTGAATTTCTTGTACAGTTGCTGTCAAGTATTGTATCTGTGACTGTCTTAAGTGCTGTGGTTGGTTATACATATTGTGAAAAGTCTTGTATAGATGTTGTCAAGTATCTCTTATGATGTAAGTCTTGTACAATGGCTGGTGTACACAATTCCTTGTGAATGTATGTCCCACTTTTGTCAAGAAACTGTCATGTAGATGTCTTGTCCAACAGATGTAATGTACAGTTATTGTTGAGTTTGCCTACATATAATTGAGTCCTACAATCCCAAAGAAATGGGACAAACTGATATAGGTCATACTGACAAAATATATAGAAGATCTATGTGACGGACGAACAGCACACTGGCAACATTATGTTGAGTGAGAGGGATCCTCAGTTGTACAGGCGCTAATAGTTCAGATCTTCTCTGGCCTTGGGTGAACTATTTTACTTCTTATATAAATTTCTGTGTAGATACATAGTGGTCTCACAGTGGGGGTTTGAGCCAAAGAAAATGGTTCTCCAAAAAGGCTATTGCGGGAATGACTAGCTCATTTGAGTGACCTCTAGACAAAACGAGCTAAGTCATATCCTTTATCTTGTTATTTATTATTCAAGATATATCTCCACAGAACACTACAAACTAGGTCCTCTGGCAACACAGATCAATACTATTTTCTATCATTCTTTGTGTTAATGTTCTCGAGATGTATATGGCATTACCCGTGGCTTTACTTTCCACAATTTGAACTGTTTATTTCCAATTTGGATTTTATTTTGTTTCTTATTCTTCTCATTATTATTCTGATTAATATTTTAGTGACACGACTCACTGGACTAATTGTGCCACGTTCTCCACTATCCGTTAGATCAGATTTGTTTGGTAGAGCTATGACAATATATTTCAAGAGATCTCTGGGTATATATATCTACTGTTGTAGACATCAGTCAACAATTGTGTTATCAATTCTATACCCATTACACCAGTATCTGTAATTCCTTCGACACGAATGTTATCTGGCACCAAGGATTAACCTTTCCTCGCATGTTGTATATCATCTTCAACTTCTGCCTTCAGTATTAATGGTCCACACATTGATCGTAATTATTTGATTCTGATCTATCGTCATCATCACATAACCCTTTTATATACTCAGCCCATATTTAGGTGTGTTTTTTTCTTTGTCCATTAATATTTTACCTTCTTTTGTTCTCAAATAACTATTTGATGTATGTTTTCTAAGGCCTGATAATTCATATAACTTTTCGTACATAGATTTTGTGCCGTCTCTTTGATTGTTAATTTCCTTGCACTTACTGGTTAGCCAGACCTGTTTGGCTATCTTATATTTTAGTACAATTTTTCTATGTAGTCATTTATATTAATATTGATTTGTTGTAGAATATTTTATGTTATCCATGTATTCTTCGTCGTCTTCATCATTTCTTTTATTGTGATCTGTGATGCCTTATATTGGCTCACTTAGCATTTGCCGTTGTTCTTCTATATGTCTTATTTGCTTGTATATCATTATACCTTTTCTGTAGAATAATGGAGTATTTATAACTCAGTTCATGTTTCAATTCCAGTATTCTCAAATCTAGTTTGATATTTCTCGGAGCTCTCTTTAATCACTTCAGTTTTATTTTTAGTTTTCCAATTGCTGGTGCATGGTCACTGTTGCAGTCTGCGCCTGGTCTTGTTTTTACACATAGTTATCATGGTCGAAATCGATTGTTTTTAAGTATGTAATCAATTTGATTATACAAACTGATTACTGGACTTTTCCACATCTAAAGATCTCTTGTAATTTCATGAAAGATAGTGTTCCGATTACCACAATACAAGGGGCTTCTCATAAGTCTTTATCCTGACCATGAAGGAGTAGACGGAGAAAATTGAAATTTGGCACACGTATAGCTAATTCAATTTGCAATGGGAAAATGAATTATGAATTTCCCTCCTCAATTGGTTTTCCCGATATGGTGCATGGCACAACACACCCTATTGACCAGATCTGCACATCCAACGGTTTTTCAGAACAATGGAGAAATCAGACGCCAGGACTGTGATAAAATTATTGATGTTCCAGGGAAAAACACCTACAGAAATACCCAGGAATATGGAGCCAGTGTTTGAGGAAGTCTGTACTTCGTATGCTTATGTAAAAAAAAAAAATGGTGTTTCCAGTTTAAGTGTGGCCGTTCCCAAGTTGTTGATCTGCCAAGATCAGGACGCCCGTCCTCAGAGTGCAATAATGCAAATGCTGCAAAAGTGAAGAAAATCATAGACCAGGATAGGAAAATTATATGTGCAAAGATATCGGGTTCAGCAAAACTAAGTAAGAGTACATTTTTTTAGAATTTTACACAGAAGACTGAACATGAGAAATGTTTGTGCCCGCTGGGTGCCGCGCCTGCTGACATATGAACAGAAACGAACACGGGTTGATTGTTGTGGCCAGTTGCTCAACATATGGTGGTCGAAAAACATGACGACAATGGTGACGGCATATGAGACTTGAATTCATCATTATGACCCAGAATCCAGCATTGCCAGCATGCAGTGGAAAACCCCGGGCTCGCCAACACATGTCAAGCCAAATCTGCAAGAAAAGTGATGCTGTTTTTTGGGACGTCAAAGGTGTCTATTAAAAGATTACATGTTTCATGGCAACACGGTTAATGGGCAGTACTATGCAGATCTCCTTATCAAACAAAGAAAGGCTGTGACCTAAAACAAGGGATAGCGAGTACGCAAATTCTGCCTTTGCTTCAAGACAACGCGTCCACCCATAAAGCACGGTTTGTGCTGTATACTGCAAACGATTTGAATATTGAAATTATTCCACACCCACCATATTCTCCAGATTTGGCTCCATCAGACTTTTTCTTTTCCCAAATCTTAAAAAAAAAACAGCTGAAAGGAAATCGTTTTGACAGTGACAACGATGTTATACTGGTTTGCGATAGCACGTTTAGTTCGAAAAATAGGTTGTTTTATTCTGAAGATCTTTTCAAGATCATGCAGAGATGGCAGAAATGCATAAATTCAGGTGGTGACCACATTGAGAAGGAAAAGCACTGTGCCAAATTTCAATTTTCTCCGCCTGCTCCGTCATGGTCAGGCTAAAGACGTATGAGAAGCCCCTTGTATGTGCCCTTGGTCATTCAACCAGTTTTCCCCCTATCTCCATTTCTCTCTCCAAAGCGGTCCATCAGTAACCCCTTGATTACTTTCTTCTCAAACTTGTGCATTGAAATCTTCATCTACTACAGTTATTTCAGTTTTTACATTGTGCTACGGCCTGCTAAGTTGTTAAATAAAAGTTATCATGTGTTTCTTCTGTGCTGTCTACTGTTGGTGCATACACTTGTGTGATATTAATATCTTCTATTTTGCCCCTTAATCTAACCAACAAAGTTGGATCTTATATGGACATGTATCATTTCACTGTCTTCGCTCTGTCTCTGTTCACACTTCTTTCATGTTTACTCGCTCCTGAGTTAATTATTCTCTATTAGTCTGAGTAATTGCTCCTACCTAATGGGTTACGGACGCAATTCGTAATCACGCATACAGCGTTCGAAACACATCTGCGGGTGATTTGCAGCAGACCGTCTTGCTTTGTTTTTCAAACAGTGGCATTAGTGCCGGTCGTTTAGAAAGCAAGGGCAAATTGCTGAACGTAAACTTGCCAAGAAATCACAAACAGCTATGAAAATGCTGGGGTTGATTGCGACGTCCTGTATAAGGTATGCAACTAACGTTTTTTAAAAACATTTCTCCCGCTCATACCTGTCTTGTCTCACATAATCCCAAGATATGAACATTCAATCTGTTTCATTTCTCTCTTGACGATTTTCAGCATACCAGCTTTCATGTCCCTAAGACAATAGCATTACTGTTTGATGTGCATACGGTAGCCGATTGGCGGCATGATTATAGCACTAGAAGAACATGCTGTTTCCTACTGGACTAGGTAGTTCTTAAACTCCCCATGACATCGTTCACGTTGACAAAGTTGTGAAAAGACATGATATTCAAGGTACGGAAAAAAGAAGGTGGTTTGCCGATGCACACGTTATTGATATATGCAATTTTCTAATTTGTATCACAACCGATAAGTTATCACTATGGCAGTTTGCATTTCGAAGTTTCGGGGGCCAAACAAAGTTTGCATTGCCATTAGATTCAACAGCTCTAAAGACAGAGTTTCTCAATGTCATTAGATTCAACAGGAAATACATATTTCTTTGAACAGTGTTTTCATGTCACTTATACGTGCAAACTCAGCGATGATGATGTACTAACCATCATCACCATCATCATCACCATCATCTCCATCATCATCATCATCGGCATCATCATCATCGGCATCATGTAGCTCTTTTCACGGCCCGCAGACCAGTTTCTCGTTTTCTAGCAATTTCGCCTACTTCATGTACCCTCATGCCCAAGGATTATGCACTATCTCTTTGCCATCTTTATGCTGTTAGATCACTGCCTCGTCTCCCAGGAACCTTGCCTTCCATCACTGTTCTCTCGATGGCACTGGGACGTTAAGTATGGCCAAAGTATTACACTGTCTAGAGTTCTAGACAGTATACTGTTTATGAGTCAGTGTTTCCGGATGCTGAGATTCTGTAGCATGTCAGTGTTCTTTTCTTCTTCTTGGTCCATGATATTCTAAGAACTAAACAAGTATTATTATAGTATAAACATTCAAACATGTGATCAGCCTACCAACTCTCTATTTTCTTTTAACTAGAACATAGTCACATATCACGAGTGTTACATTGTCCTCCACTACGTTTGCATTAAGTTCCGGTTCATCTATCACATATAGAGTTTCCAACGGCTTATATATATATATATATATATTCATACATTGGCACCTTGCCGTCTTGACAGACGATAGTTTGTGCTTTAAAAAGGCATAATAACTTTTAACTATGGCGGTAGCGAGTGTGACTGATAAGGCCAATTTGCGCTGTAAATGTCCGTTCACAGTGGGTGCATGTGAACACGTGGTCATTTCCACCATCATGCACCATCTTACGTCTCAAACGCTTGGTGTGTGACTTTTCTGCATATATATATATATATATATATATATATATATATATATATATATATATATATATATATATATATATATATATATATATATATATATAACAACAAAGAACAACCTTTATCTATAACACCAAATGTCAGAATACTAAATGCATGCATATTTTTCGTGGACAAATATATGGTTGCAAAACCCGGTTATTTAACACGTGAGCTGACAAGCACATAACCGGATGATAATATAATTTTTCGCTGGACGGTAAAGAGAGCAAACATATTTGACCACCAAGTGCTCAATATTGAAAAAGACTGATTATTAAAACAAATAAACATGAAATATTTTGAATATGCAAGCAGTCATGACATTCTAGAAAAGATGGATTTGGAGGGAATTGTATCGTTGAGACGGAGAAGAGAAAGTTCACCATAAATGAATTAACGATGATATGGATAATTTACACATGGCATTAGAAGAGCATCTGCCTTAAACGGGGGAAGACATTTGGAAAGATTGTTATCGGAGAAAACGGCCTAAACAGAACGGTTTGCTGGATGTTGATAATGATGATATGACTGTCTCTGTTGTTGGTGCCTAGGCAGGTATTATAAGGTTATACAGAGATTTGTTAATCAGTTTTTTTCAATAATACTCAAACAGGACTTGTCACACATTTAAATCCGCTGTTTCTGCTTTCCGGGTGTCATGTAACATACGATCTTACCCTTTGTATCGGTACTTATATGAATATATACCTGCAAGCGCCCATTGTATTCACAAAAACTCCCCGATTCACTAGGAAGTTTATCCGTCTACATATTTTTGTGTTCCAACTTTTCATACTAGTCTAGCATCAGGGCTATTCACGATTCGATTGGATTAAAAACAAAAAAAACAATGATTTCAAATTTGGTCTCATTACACCTGCCTCTTCAGCTTTGGTTAATGTTGAGATCCTTGGTTGTGTGGACTTAGTCCTAATTTATGCTGGTTTTATTGGGTCCCCACTGTTTGTTAGATAGGGTAATTTTTTATTTATTTGTGCTGCTTGGTAGCTTTCTTTCTGTCTTATGCTGGTCCTGATAAAGACCGGTCCTTGGTTGGGCCTAGTCGGTTCCGCAGTCTTTCGTTTATTAGTTTTTCTCTATCAGTACTTCTATGTGCTGGTTGTTTCTTGTGTAGTCCTCACCGGGGCTGGTCCCGGTCATGTCCAGTCCTCATAAAGACTCGATGTGGGCAAAGGCAGAGAATTCAAGTGCAAGTTTCAAGTTGTCCCCCCGGTCGGCGGCCCGAACTCCTTTAAGTTTGCTTTCTAGTTTCTCGTCATCTGTGTATGGGTTGGTGCAACAACAAGGCGATCCTATCTCCCTGTCAGTCATCCCTGTTCAGGAACCCTTCCGGAAGAGCCACCCACCACCCTGTCACACACCCCTTCACCCCTACACACTCAGCTGTCCCTCTCAGGACAACAGGTATATATATACCTGTTGTCCTGAGAGGGACTGAGCTACCGTATGACAGTAGACGGTACTACCTGCTTTCTGTCAGCGCCGAATATTGGGCGGCGCTTACCAAACCCGACACCCCACATTGTGCCAACGGCTTCGGGCGGAAGAGCGCAATTGGGAGGGTACTAGCCTTATCCTGGTGCGAGGAAATGCAACCCAAAGACAAAATAAGTCATGGCAGGGCAGACCAGGCCCTAAGCCTTGGTTGGCACCTGGTCTAGGATCGAAGCTCCGACAGGCGGACAGTTAGAGCATTGCTTTGCTGATCCGGCAGCTTCTGCAGCTTGTCTTTTTCCAGATTACAGGTGTCAACTTTCCTCTGGAGTGAACTAGGCAGGCCGAGAGAGGGATCATGCTGCATGGGCAACACATGGTTTCTTTATTTTAGCCCAGGCTTTGTGCTATGGAGAGGCAATAACTCCATCCCTGGTCTTAACCTTAACAGGTACTAATAAAAAGAATAGAAACCTCAAGCTACGGCTTGCAACCTGGAACGTGAGAACCATGTGTCCAGGATTTTCCACTGACTTGACAAATATTGACGATGTGAGAAAAACGGCTGTGATTGATGCTGAACTCGATCGTCTTAACATTGATATTGCTGGCCTGCAGGAGACTCGCCTCGCTGAGGAAGGGTCACTCAGAGAAAACAATTACACCTTTTTTTGGAAGGGAAGAGGGCAGGCAGAAAAAAGGCAACATGGTGTGGGCTTTGCAGTGAAGAATTCGCTACTGGGAATGATTGATATCCCAGCTGGAGGTAATGAAAGATTATTATCACTGCGTTTGGCAACCTCCTGTGGATTTGCCACCATTCTCACTGCATATGCACCGACACTCGCTTCCTCTGATGATGTGAAGGATAGGTTCTATGAGCAGCTAGACTCTGCGATCAAGGCAGTTCCAAAATCCGACTACATTTATGTGCTCGGTGATTTCAATGCTCGTGTGGGCAAGGACTCGAGTTCATGGCCAGTGTGCCTTGGAAAATACAACATCGGTCGCATGAATGATAATGGGCAAAGGCTGCTGGAGCATTGCACTAGAAATGACCTATGTATTACAAACTCCTTTTTTAAAACAAAAGAGATGCATAAGGTCACATGGAAACATCCAAGATCCGGCCATTGGCATCAGCTGGACTTCATTATCACAAGGAGACAACATCTGAACCATACATCATTAACTCGAAGTTACCACAGTGCTGACTGTGATACAAATCATTCTTTGGTTGTTGCAAGGGTTAGACTGAGACCAAAGAAAATCTACACAGCTAAACACAAGTCTAGCCGCAGGATTAATATTACTAACACTCACGATCCTGGAAAGTGCTTTGAATTTCAACAGCAACTTGAAGACGCTTTCAATGATACATCAGAAAATTGTATAGTAAATGATAAATGGAGTAAACTTAAGGAAACTTTATAAAACAGCGGTAGGGGTTTACGGCACTGTGGATCATAAGAGGCAGGACTGGTTTGCGGCAAACAGCCAGATACTGCAGCCCTTGATTGATAAAAAGAAGATAGCTCTCTTAAGAAACAAGGAAAGACCAACGCGTAACACTCTGAGTGAGCTGAAGCAAGCAAGGAAGGATGTACAAAAGGCTGCCAGGCAGTGTGCGAATGACTATTGGATCAAGTTATGTGAGTCCATTCAAATCGCAAGTGATAAGGGAAACATCAGAAGCATGTATGAAGGGATAAAGAAAGCCTGTGGTCCAATGATCAAAAGAAGTGCACCGCTGAAAACCTTGACTGGAGAAATCATCACTGATAAGAAACAGCAGATGGATAGATGGGTCGAGCACTATTTAGAGCTTTACTCAAGTGAGACCAAGCTAGCGGATGATGCCCTCAACGCCATAGAGGCCCTGCAAACTCTTGACCACCTGGACACACTTCCCACCATAACAGAAGTTAAGTGTGCTATAAATGAGCTTGCATCTGGCAAGGCTCCAGGTAAGGATGGGATTCCAATAGAGGTGATCAGGAGTGGGCAAGACACACTCGCTCTACAGATTCACCAGCTAATAGAGCTATGCTGGCGAGAAGGACAAGTCCCACAGGATTTCAAAGATTCAAACATCACAACGCTGTACAAGAACAAGGGAGATCGGAGCGACTGTAACAACTATAAGGGTATCTCACTTCTGTGTATTGTTGGGAAAGTATTTGCCAGAATTGTCCTGCACAGACTTCAAGTCCTGGGAGATCAACTCTACGCCGAATCACAGTGCGGCTTCCGTCAGAACCGGTCTACCATTGATATGATATTCTCATTGCGACAGATGCAAGAAAAATGCCGGGAACAAAATCAGCCACTGTTTATTGCCTTCATCGACCTCACAAAGGCATTCGATTTGGTCAGTCGTGAGGGTCTGTTCAAAGCACTAAAGAAGATTGGCTGCCCACCAACTCTTCTGTCCATTGTGGAATCGTTCCACACAGGCATGAAGGGTATAATCAAGTTTGATGGCTCAACTTCAGAAGAGTTTGAAATCAAGAGTGGAGTTAAGCAAGGCTGTGTGCTAGCCCCCACCCTCTTTGGGATATACTTTTCACTTCTACTGAAATATGCCTTTCGTGATCAGGATGATGGTATATACATTCACTCACGCTCAGATGGTGGCCTCTATAATGCTCAGAGATTGAAGGCCAAGACCAAAATTAGCAGGGTACTAATCAGAGAGTTGCTTTTTGCGGATGATGCTGCGATTACGACCCACTCTGAGGAAGAATTACAACATCTACTATCTGCATTCTCCAATGCTTGTTCTGAATTTGGTTTAACAATTAACAAAAAGAAGACACAGATTATGTCACAAGGTGCACATGGTGTACCATCAATCTTTATTGACGACGCCGAACTGGAGATAGTAGACCATTTTACATATCTAGGATCAGAGGTAAATAGCAAATTATCCCTCGATCAGGAAATCAACATCAGGATTGGCAAGGCAGCAACAACAATGAACATGTTAGCAAAAAGAGTCTGGGAGAACAGGAAGCTTACTGCCAAAACAAAAGTCCTCGTCTACCAAGCCTGTGTCCTTAGTACTTTTCTTTATGGCAGTGAAGCCTGGACAACTTACTCACGCCAAGAGAAACGTTTAAACAGCTTTCATTTGCGGTGTCTGCGAAGAATACTTGGTATTAAGTGGCAAGACAAAATCACAAATACTGAAGTATTGGAAAGATCAGGTTGTGTGACGGTGTATTCCATGCTCAGTCTTCGTAGACTTAGATGGATAGGACACGTTAGGAGGATGGATGATGGTAGAATACCAAAGGACATCTTTTTGGTGAATTACCGACAGGTAGGAGATCTCAGGGTCGGCCTCTACTACGATACAAAGATGTGTGTAAGCGGGACATGATTGATACAGGCATTGATAATGCACATTGGGAGCACGTCGCCGCTGAACGTGTTGCATGGAGGGCAACTATCAGAAATGGAATAAAGACAAAGGAGAAAATGATTGCAGATAAAGCACACACAGAGCGTGAGAGACGTAAGATGGTGCAAAATGGTGGAAGTGACCATGTTTTCACATGCACCTACTGTGGGCAAACATTTGCAGCAAGAATTGGCCTTACCAGCCACACTCGCCACCGCCTTGGATCGTAGTTATTAAGCCTTTTTAAAGCACAATGTACCAAACTATCGTCTGTCAAGACGGAACGGTGCCAATGAATATATATATATATATATATATATATATATATATATATATATATATATATATATATATATAGTTTTGTAATATACATATAAATATACACAAGGCTGAACAGTTATATGGCCTTCCCTGTTATGCATATGACCTGTTTGACCAGCCGCTGTATTTCTGGGTTGCTGTTTGTGTGCAGCACTCCCTCATTGTCATTGGGGTCTTAGTTTTGACGAAGTAATCTCTTAGATCCCTTCGTTCACTATTGTACTCGCTGCAGGTTAATAGGTAATGTTCAATGGTGTTGTCTTCTAGGCATGCTCTGCAGAATGGATTTTCTCTTGCGTCTCTCCAGTTACCTAGTCTGATTTTCCACAGCTGTCTGTTTGCCGGTGCTTTCATGTTGGTTTTGGCTTGTGGTTTGTAGCTGGGTTCGCCAAGCACCTGCTATGCGTGTCGGCCTCTGGCGCTGTCTCTCTACTGTTTCCTCCATTCCTGGATTATGTAGTTTTTTATGATATTCTTTCCTTCTACTTTACCTAGACCTGTGCTGATTTTATTACTGCTGGTTAGTCCTTGTTTCGCCGCTCTGTCTGCTTGTTCGTTTCCCGGGATGCCCCTATGGGCTGGTATCCATCCGATGGTGACTTGGCATCCCATGTATCTGAGGTTGGTGGCTGTCGCTAATATCTCCTCTTTTATGTCGGGTCTGTTTCCTCTAGTGAAGTTCCCGAGCGTTTGTACTGAGGACAGATAGTTTGTCAGTATACATAGTCTCAGCGGTGCTATTTCGGCTGCAATCTCCAGACCTTTCAGTATGGCTACCCGTTCGGCCGTGCATACTGCTGTCTGGTCTGTTAGTTTGAACTGTTTCTTCAGTTTCCAGTCTGGGACCACTACTCCTGCCCCACCTCTCCCTGTTCGTTCTTGGACCCGTCTGTGTATATTATGAGGTTGTCCTTACTGATTTCTTCTATGTACGCCTCGGCCGCGTCTCTTGCATCTGTGTCCTCCGTGACCTTGGTGATGGTCTTTGCTAGGCTCGTGTCTGTGAATGGGACTGTTAGTTCCCATGGTGGGATTGTAGGCTTGTATCCGTTTTGTCTGTTTCAGGGTTTCTGCTAGCTCGATTTCTTCCTTCATCTTCTCTGCTGCTTCCCATCCTGCCGGTCTTTGCAGTTTTACTATTGGGATGCCTCCCCATTTGCTGCGGTTGTCACTGAATGTTTGGTATCCTAGGTGGTCTTTATCTTGTGCTACCTTTACCCAGTATTTATATGTCAGCTGTTTACGCCTCAGACTCAGTGGTAGCACTCCCAGTGCTACCTCCATGGCTTCTTTGGATGTCCCTTCTCAAAGCTCCAAGAATGGTGTTTAACGCTTGGGTCTGTATGGGGTCTAACCTCCTCTTGCTTATTTCTGACGCTGAGTCGTAGACAATGCTGCCATATTCTAGCTTGCCTTTGATACATGCTTTGTAGAACATCAGCATTGTTTTGGTGTGGGCACCCCAACCGTTACCTTTTGTCACTCGCAACAGGTTGCTTGCATTCTTGCATTTTTTCTAATGTCTAAAATATGTGTTTTGACCAGCTCAACTATTCGTCTAGGGTCATTCCTGGGAAGACTGTGCTGCTTGTTCTATTAATAGTTTCCCCTTTTATCTGTATTTTGTAGTCCTTGTTAGAATTTATCTTCTTCGTGTTACTAAATACCATGCTGACTGTTTTATTGGTGTTGATATTGAAGTCCCATTTGTCCATCCATGAGGTTAGTTTGTTTATCTGTTTTTGGAGAGGTCCTCGTGTTGTTTTTGCAGACTTTCCACTTTTCCATATGGCGCAGTCGTCCGCGATTTGTGACAGTCTTGTTCTCTGGTCTTGGATTTCCTCTGTTAGGTCATTCACCAGTATTGAGAAGATTGTTGGTGAGATGACCGAACCATGGGGGATGCCGTTTTCTTGCTCATATGTGTTGGATACCTCATTCTTCTATCCTCATTGAGAAGCTTCTATCTTTTAGAAAGTTTTCTATGTATTTATAGGTTCTTTCCACTATGCTTACTTTCTTTATCTTGACTATTGCCGCTTCTCTCCAGCATTGATCGTACGCCTGGGCTAGGTCCAGGAATACAGCCAACGTCTTTTCCCCTCTGTTAAACCCCTTCTTTACATGATTTTCTAATTTAATGATTTGGTCGATTGTGCACCTGTTGGCTCTAAACCCGGATTGTGTACGGCTGTACAGTTCATTCTTCTCCATGTAGAATGTTATTGTCTGTTTATTACAGTCTCCATGATTTTGCCCAGGTGCGATTCAAAGAGATGGGGCGATATGATTCTACCCTAGTTGGGTCTTTGGCTTGTTTCTTGAATGGTATCACCGTGGCTGTTTTCCACTGTTTGAGAATATTTCTAGTCTGCCATACTTCATAATACAGGTTAGTAATTGTTTTTATGGTTTTATTGTGGAGCTTGTTGAGGATGGTGTAATTTAGTATTTTGCTCCAGCTGCCGTATCGGATTTTTCACGTACAAAATGATGCCTATATAGTATTACCTAAAACATCTGACGTTCCCTCAGAAGTGCGCTGATATGCATTACCTAACTGGTATCATTGTGAAGATGTGGTTTTAAAGAAGTGGACAGATATACAGAGTAATGCATACATCTTGAAAGAACTAGATGCACACAGAGACTTGGTTACTCGCATCAGAAGGAGAAATTCCAAATTTGTTGGGGCCTATCATGAGAAGGAGAATACTGGAGTGCTTAGTGACAACAGGTAAGTTGGAAGAGAGGGGAGGCAGGAGTAAATCAAGAGCGATGCCGCTTGACAGCTTGACATCAATGCATGGAGTAACATCGCTATCAATAATGATTCGAAACAGAAGGCTATCGACAGACGTGATCACCAACGCCACGCGGCATTGACTATAACAAAAAGAATGGTGTTAACCGATATTTAATACCTGCTTGATCCGTGGCAGTGTGTAAGGTATTCATTTCTGATTGATCTCTACATCCAAAAACAAATCCAGCATTCCTAAACGAGTGAAAACGTCTAGTAGTAGGAGGAGCTCTTATCTTATCAATAAAACAAAAACAACAACGTAATTAAAGTTAGTAGATTTAATTAACAGCCAATTAGCATTAATATAAATATAAATCACAATAACATAGTCATCATCAATAACAACAAAAACAAACACATTATCAGCCTTTATTGAAATCTCATTTTACTCAATGATGCTTGAAACGAACAGGATAAAACACATCAGCTACCGGGAAATTAGATGTAATAAATTTAACGATGTGAGCAGCATGAACATTTGACCTGACACACCTTTCTTTTCTCTTTCATTTTGTTTTCCAGAGTTCATTCTTTATGATATATATATATATATATATATATATATATATATATATATATATATATATAGAGAGAGAGAGAGAGAGAGAGAGAGAGAGAGAGAGATAGAGACACAGAGAGACACAGAGAGAGAGAGAGAGAGAGAGAGAGAGAGAGAGAGAGAGAGAGAGAGAGAGAGAGAGAGAAAATTCTCTTTTTCTCTAGTATTGATCGTGCGGACTCGTTTAAATGTGACGGTATAAACGTAACCATTTGTTCACCGCCATGTCCAGCACCCATTAAGATTTTGAAAATGGTTTCTATACGCCATTACACTAAGGAAGTTATAGTCTGTACACTGCTTGGCGAATGCTTGGGCAATTGATATTTATTTGTCCGCCCTGAAAACAAACTCCTCGTGAGTTAGATACAACAGCAATGATTCTTTGCCTTTGCGGAAGGAAAGTTATACTCCGAAGCTACAGAAATAACTGCAAATATGTTGATTATACTTAGGAGCTATACAGATCTGCCTGCAAAGAGTTTGATCATACTCCCGAGATACATTATAATGCCTGCATAAATTTTGTTTATACTCACGAGCTATACATAAATGTCTGCAAACATTTTGATTATACCCAGGAGCTATGCAAAAATCCCTGCAAACATGTTGGTTAATCCAGATTACACGTTGATGTGATAATCTGGTTCGATCTGTAACGTATTAAATTGTGTGAAAGAACGTTTCCTAGGCCAAAATGAACAAGCAAGGTTTTAACCACAACATCGCCCTTTTCAAACACTGTAAAAATGACTGTGTGCGAAATCAAAGAAAATTCAAATGTTGGCTACTTTGAGCTCAAGATTAAGACTTGATACCACACCCTTGACGGCATCCGGGAGGATGTTGGTAATGACATAGTAGTGTACCCGTAAACTTGTCAATCAGGATTATTTGGGGTCAAGGACACTATAAGACATTGATAATTATAACCCTCAGTACGCACCAATACATCCGGGAAGAAGCACGGACAGGGCTGATATAATCGATGTAGTGCGGATTCGGTTGGCGGATACTGACGAGACTCTGATTAACTGGTTCAGTGTCAAACAAAACTAAGGTTTTGACCAAACATAATACGCAACCAAATGACCGTTTTATAATATAAATTTCCATTCACTCAGAAATCACGCAAAAAGACCCAAATGACAAGATGACCTTAGTATGGCGATATATCATCTTTCTGTTCAAATAAGAGGTCGCATTTGGAGATATATTATCCTTCGGCAATTGAATCAGTTAAATGAACTGGGGTTGAAGCCTAGACAAGCACGCCAATGCCGCATTCGAGGGAAAGAGGGGAGATACTATAACCAACACCTTATGGAAACAGGGAACAGAAATACTTTGGGATGACTGCTGCATCCGAGCACTGAGATTCCCTGGGAGTGCCCAACGTGAAACGACGTCTGTCGACATAACAAAACGTAACGTAGCTCAGTATAGGGCAACTTGCTAACGTTGCTTCATTTAACGAACCTATTTTCAAGGATCTCCACAAGTCTGACCTATAGCTTCCTTCTGCTTGTTTATAGGACAACTTGCCACTTCAACGAGTACATCTCTAGCAATCAAGGAAGAAGTAGGGACCGTAGAACGTTTAGACTCCCTGACATACTGTTAATCAATCAACTGAAATTACATGGTGTTTCTAATTTGAAGTCATCTGTCCAAACCACAGTAGCTATTGAAAATGGGAGCTGCGGTGGCCCAGTGGCAAGAGAGCATGCATGCCTGCCTGGCGGTAGTCTTCTCGAATCCCCATAGATGCGGGGATTGTTTCCACATTGACCTGGGCTCACTTGCCGACACATCCTTCATACGGGTAAAAGAAAATTTTCTTAAAGTAAAGGCAGACGATGTGATATTGACCATATTTCCCACCGAAAGCCGAGTGGTCTATTCAAATATGGGGCGGCCGTCATATAGAAAATACGCCTCACAGATATAAAATGCTATACATTTGTTTCTTTCAAACTTTTACAATGATGTGTGAAAATACGCACTGTAACACAAGAAACGTTTGCTACAAAACATTGCTCAAAATATAACCTACTGATGATAACAATTAGCGAAATGTGTGATAAGATGCATCAACGCAAAACTAACCACAGTTGCTCCGTATGAGAATATTTCAATGTACTCAGCATCTTTATCTTGGCATTTTTAAGGAAATGACCACTACCAATATTGAGAAACTAACAAACACATATACATACACACATGCACGCATGCATACACACATACATACACACACACACACACACACGCACACACACACACACACACACACATATATATATATATATATATATATATATATATATATATATATATATATATATATATATATATTAGGGGCGTTCATCTTAATCCAGTTGTAATGTCGTTATTTTTATATATGTATATATGCAATTGTCGTAATGAAAGTGAATCACGATAGCAGCAATATTACAAATCAGGTATCAATACTGTTCTAATAATAGACAAATCACATTTAATCGATGCAAAGTCATTATGTAAACATGTTAGAAACATCATTATTGCTGTAATCTGTTTAAAATATCATGAAAACGAGATTGAAAATCCACAAATAGTTCTTCAAGAAATTAATACAGCAGCAGTCAATGAAACTTACATGTACATATGAGGAGTGGGAATTAATTAAATGCACGTTAAACATTGGCCACTTTCCTTTGTGTGAAGCACAACGTCACAATTTCAATATTGTTAACATTGCAGAAATTGTGAATAATATTTCAGAAGAATAAATAGTTTTCGAAATATACTGAGAATGATAGAATAATAAAATTAAATTGTGAATAATAATAACACAAACAGTATATTGACCAGTTTATTGCCTGGCATATTTCGATGTACCTCGTCATGTGCAGACAATATATCTGGCGAGATGCAGTGACATATGTGAGGCAATACACTGTGCAGTATATTGTTTGTGTCTTTATTAATCAAACTCACAAAGGGAGACATTGTTTTGAATGTTTGATTAATTGAATTAGTGATGATGTATGTCGATAGCTACTTACAGACGACGATTGTGATGTGTACACGCAGACGTTACACCTACAAACTGTAAATTAATGTAAGGTTTCTGGAGATTATACAGATACATTGAGAACATGGCTGTCATTGAAACTTTTTAAAGCCTACTTAGTTCGCATACAGTGCCTTCCTGGTTTATGGAGTTACAAAGATAAATTTAAAACTTGACTGTCATTAAAACTGTTTCAAGCATATTTAGCTCGCATAAAGTGGCTTCCTTATTTCCAAACACTTCGTTGTTTTCCGCTTTTATCAGAAAGGAAGATGAAATAAATGTAATGGTACTTGACATGTGTCTAAGTGGGGAATTTCTAATATATTTTTTAATCTGTACATATGTTTAATGTGCCTTGCCATCTGGCATGGGCGTTCATGCATCTCCACAGATTCCGGTCCCTGATTTTCTTGATCAATTCTATTGATGACATTCCCCCATGTTACCGTCAGTCTACATCCAGCATCATTTCCCTGTAAACATGCCTTCTGTGGCATTCCGTGTAAACCAGTCGGCACTCGGAGTATGATGAGGTTCATGTGATGCCGATCTCTATTTTCTAAATGTGCGTATAATGTTCTACCACCATGAGATTTTTCTGAACGCCAGTTATAGGTCATTCTGGCAGTCCAAGGTATTCACAACAGGCGTCCCAGGAAGCATATTCCCTTTAACCCCAAGCAAATCCTAATATGTCCGTTCACGTGACATCATTGACTGTCATACAGCACAACTTTTTTTAAACATTTGAGCACTTCTGATATTCAAATACAAACGAAAATGATAACCCAACATTTGCAGACAGCTTCCGATAAAAATTGCAACGATATGACGCGTTTATTCTTCGGGAGACGGTGTTTTTAGTGTTTTCCTGTGGATTATGTAGTGTTGTTTCGTATTCGTTTATTGGAAGTGTTAAAAAAAGCCACGGAAGACAGGTGGTGGATGAAATTATGAGGGCAGCCGATAGATAGTTGTTGGCTACGGTCTCAAGTTTCGCGACAGTAGGCAGAAGATCTCTTTCACGGGATAATGGTCCCCGGCCAGTATGGTCATTGGCATAGAAGGAAACAACGGCAAACTACCTTCTTTAAAAGTGCCTAGTTCATTATGATTCGCCTAAAGACAGATCATCGCAAGACAAGGACAGAGACATTGCAATTAACAACATGGAATGTCAGGACGTTAAACGACGACGAAAAATTAGATAAAATCAAACAAGAAATGGAAAGAGAGAAAATTAATATTTTAGGGATCTGCGAAACGAGATGGACAAGAGCAGGCATCAAGATAGATGAAGATTTTAAGATTATTCATTCTGGAGGAAAAGATCGACAAAGGGGTAGCAATTATTTTGGACCGGCAAACATCAAAATCTGTTCAAGGATATTGGGCAGAGTCAGACATGAGTTCTACTAGTTAAATTGAACGGCACACCTTTTGGCATAAATTCTATTCAGGTATATGCCCCAATGGGAGAATCCAGTGAGGATAGTGTAGAGGAGTTTTATAAGGACATAGACTCTGCTTTAAAGAAATGTAAAAATTCAGAAATAAACATCATAATAGGGGACTTCAATGCAAAAGTAGGATATCAAGGTGATAGATGCACAGTAGGAAACTATGGTTTAGGAGAGAGAAATGAAAGAGGATACAGACTTGTAGAGTGGGAAAAGTTTCAGGAAATGATTGTAGGAAACACCTGGTTTAAGCAACACCCTAGAAGATTATGGACATGAAGGAGTCCTGATAGCATGATTAGAAACCAGAATGATTAGATTCTGATTAGCAGAAAATTTAGAAATGTGCTAACAATATCAAAAACAGTTCCCAGTGTTGCTTGTTATAGTGACCACAGATTACTTACAGGAACATTGTTAAGTATATAACAGGAAACACTAAATATGATTTGTGTACATTGAGTAACGACAAGGAAATGCGTAAACAAATATAACATAGAAGTACAGAACAGATTTGATATGTTGTCTGATCTAGAGATCCTATTCCAGAATGTAGATGAGCAATGGAAAATGTTGAAGAATTCAATAAGTTTGGCTGCAAAAACAACTATTCCAAAACTAAAGAAGGTAGGTCGTAAGAAATGGATGACTGAAGAAATTTTACAACCAATGGAAACAAGAAGACTCAACAAAAATAATTCTGCCAAATATAAAGAAATTCACAGAGAAGTCAGAATATTATGTAAAAAGGCAAAAGAAGCATGGATTAAGAAAAAAAATGCTTAGAAACTGAAAAACATCACAACAGTCAAAATACCAAATTAGTGCACAAAAGAATTCAGGAACTTACTAATAAAAGAACAAGTACATCAGAAGGCTGTCTAAAAACTAAAGATGGCAGAATCATAATAGAAAAAGATCAGATTCTACTTGTATGGTCAGACTAAGTGAAAAACCTTTATGATGATAACAGAGATGAACAGTATGATATTCGATTTAATCATGGAGGACCGCCAATTTTGAAGATGGAGGTTTGAAATGTTCTTAAACATATGAAAGCTGGCAAGACCCCCGGTTCAGATAACATCACAACAGAAATGATTAAATCTTTAGAAGAATATGGAATAGACCAAGTCACCAGACTGCTGAACACATGATACCGGAGATATATCTTCTGAATTATGTAATTATGAATTTATTGCAATCCCAAAGAAATCAGGAGCCTTGGAATGTGATCAACATAGAACAATTAGTATAATGGGTCACATCACAAAGATTTTGTTAGGAATTATCATGCAAAGAGTGAAGAAGAAAATACAACCTGAAATAGGGGAAGAACAATGTGGGTTTGTAGAAGGAAAGGGTACAATAAATGCTGTGTATATGCTGCGATCAGTTATTGAACGTTCTATAGAAGTAAACAAGGATATACATCTTTGCTTTATTGACTACACGAAGACTTTTAATATAGTAAGACATTCCAATATGGTAGATATGCTTGTAGATCTACAAATTGATGGGAAAGACATTAGACTTATAAAAAACATATATTGGAAACACCAGCTGCCTTACGGATTGGTAATGAAGTGGGAAAATATCAGCCTATTAAGAGAGATGTTAGGCAGGGATGTGTAATGTCGCCAGATCTTTTTTTCCCCTATGCAGTGAAAATATGTTCAGAAATGTGGAAGATATAAATGGAATCAGCATTGGGGGACGAATCATCAATAACATTAGATATGCAGATGATACAGTATTGATTACAGACAATGAGCAGGATCTGCAACAATTAGTAGATACGGTTGTTGCACACAGTGAACAACTGAGGATCGAATTAAATTGTAAAAAGACACAGATTATGATCGTCACTAGGAAGAACGAAATTAGTGGATGTTTGTAATTGTACACAGTGAGCGTCGATGGTTCAAATTAAAGTTTACGAAACATAAATTATTTCCAACAGCAAGACGAAAGAAATACCACAGTGCAACTATCATGTGTGTGGGAACATGCTTAAACAAGAGACTCGTAGCAACTATCTTGGAACAGATGTAACGTATTGTGGAAATTATCTTGTAGAGATCAGAACAAGAATCGCTAAGGCAAAAGTAGCCGTTTGCAAGATTTACAACATACTCACCAATACAGGTTGTCACTTTGCAGTTAGAAAACAAAAACAGCGTTACATTGCTATGTAGGCCCTATACTTTTGTATAGTTGTGAAAATGGACAATAAGCTGACAACCTGAGAAACATCTGATGGCAGCGGATACGTAGTTCCTCGAGGAAAATACAAAATAATATCACGGAGAGACAGAAAAAGGAATGCGTTATTCCTGAGAGAAACAGATGAAAACCATAAATTGATTTGAGAAATTAGAGAGTCAAGATGTTCGGAGCTTGTTATAAGGAGAAATTAACTCGATATCTTAGTGACAACTGTTAAATGTGATATCAGAAGAACAAGAGGAAGACAATGAGAGAAATACATGGCTGGTTTGGCCACATGGCATACATGTAGAGCATCGCTTTCTGATTAACCCTGGTATTGCAGATTACATTCCATGCTTTGTTGTGTGCACACATACAATATGTTTCACATGTGTAGGCCCGTTCTTGCTCGCACACACATAATTTGCCAATTTCTTTTGATGACTACATTAATCATAGTAGGTATTTTTTTTTATTTTTGGCGTCTCTATATTGTAAGTGGATTAATATTTCTAAGCATATCAAATACTACGTAATTTATGTTTATACATAATGTATGATAAAAGAAATATTCATGTGATGTTTGTTTCAATGTTCGTTTGTAAACATAAATCTCATTTTAAGCACACCTTCTAAATCCCATAATTGCTTCAATCTTCAGATAAAATCAAGTTCAAGCGCAAACTTAGTGCATTATTATTGTAACAGTAAATGCAATGATAATATACCAGACAGAATATATATATATATATATATATATATATATATATATATATATATATATATATATATATATATATATATATATATATATAAAGAGTACGCCAGTGTGTATTTATTACATATTTACATATAATGTAATGACGTAATGTAATGTTGGATGTAGCCATGCAATGTCACACTTAGCTATGCTGGTTTTCTAACTTAATTTAGATCACAGATAGGTGGTCACACACACACACACACACACACACACACACACACACACACACACACACCCACACACATACCCACCTAAACACACACACACACACACATATTTTGAAATGGCTAGACATAATAAAATTAAGACTGCCTAGTAAATCACCAATATCAAACAAATGATGGGGCATATTGCAACACCCTGCAATGGACATGCAACTAGCTTTTAACTTACATATACATGCGGACTTCACTACTTTGTGAAAGTTTGGTACATTTCAAATAAGATACTACTAAAGTTTGCCGTGATGGGGTGGAGTTTTGTTTAGACGCCTACGGTCACTTGTGCCCTAGATGTAGTCCCATGATATGTCCTATAGTATCAGGATTGAAGGCGGTTTAGATCAACATGGCTGTCGGGTTTATCCAGCCTCACAAACTGAGATTCAACGATTAATCTTGGTCAGGATAGTGTAACTAACATTGTTCTAATATTATAATCCCTCTAGTGCCCTTTTGTCACCGATAATCTATAACTAATGGCATTTTCCCAGTATGCTAGTGCCATACCCCTATTATAAATTAATAAATTAACAAGAACACACACGTTCCAAAGCAGGATCCTGCTTTGGATCTGTGATGTGGAGGTAGGACCAGCAAATTCTGTCGGCCTGAGTGCATGGTGGAATAGGTGACCAGTCTTTGCCTTCCGTGGCGAGCAGTGAGCAAAGGAATCGAACCATCGTCCCACTACAATTAAGCCATTGTCAGCGTAACTTCTTAACGGATATAACAATGTGCCCACTATAATATCCACATTATGCGATATCATATCACTATTACGCTAATTTTTAGTATTAAGTGGTATTAAGTGTATTAAGTATTAAGGGTATTAAGGGTATTAAGTATTAAATGGTATTAAGTGGCAAGACAAAATCACAAATACTGAAGTATTGGAAAGATCAGGTTGTGTGACAGTTTATTCCATGCTCAGTCTTCGTAGACTTAGATGGATAGGACATCTTAGGAGGATGGATGATGGTAGAATACCAAAGGATATCTTTTTTGGTGAATTACAGATGGGTAAGAGATCTCAGGGTCGGCCTCTACTACGATACAAAGATGTGTGTAAGCGGGACATGATTGATACAGGCATTGATAATGCACATTGGGAGCAAGTCGCCGCTGAACGTGTTGCGTGGAGGGCAAATATCAGAAATGGAATAAAGTCAAAGGAGAAAATTATTGCAGAAAAGTCACACACCAAGCGTTTGAGACGTAAGATGGTGCATGATGGTGGAAATGACCACGTGTTCACATGCACCCACTGTGAACGGACATTTACAGCGCAAATTGGCCTTATCAGTCACACTCGCTACCGCCATAGTTAAAAGTTATTATGCCTTTTTAGAGCACAAACTATCGTCTGTCAAGACGGCAAGGTGCCAATGGATTACGCTAATGTATATTCCATTATGACAGTGTCATTCCACATTGTGCGATATCATATCACCGTTAGGCTAATATATATATATATATACCATTATGATAATGTCATTCCACATGAAATGAGAAAGACGAGGAAGACCGACGACAACCCACCACAGACAAGAGCCAAGACAGCTGAGAAGCAGAGTGAGGAGAAAGACACCAGAGTCGGAATCACCGACTCACAGACGACCAGATGGGTTGTCAAGCGTATCAAAGTGGAGCTGACAAATGAGCAGATCCATAAGCAGCTACAACAGGAGAACTCCATATCCGAATCTTAGGGCGGAGCGGATTCTGACGTACTCCAAGATGCCTACCACGCTAGCGGTGGTGACGACTGAGGGCAGCGAGATACCAAGTCAGGATTCGATAAACAAAGAAAGCGAGATACCAAACCAGGTATCGATAAACAAGAAAGCACAACAGCCTGCATGATTCATCCCAAGAATCACTCAATGCTCAAGATTCCAAAGGGCCGGCCACAGCAGAACAACATGCAGACATAGATCTGCCGATACTGCGCCGAACGCCAGGCCTTTAAGAAATGTCCACAGGTCAAACAGGACACGGACTTCAGAACACAATGACAAGAGAAAGTGCTACAACTGCCCAACTGCAACTACCTGTACCTCCAAAGACATAGAGACGTCTTAAAAATCTCCATTACCACAAAGACGCCATATAAGTAAGCAATGCGGAGGTGAGAGACAGCAACGTGCATCTCACAAATCGAAAGAGCTCAACTGCAAGACCAGATTGACGAGCTACAAAATCAAATCAAGCTACTTCAGACACCGGCACCAATCAGTGACAATGAAAAACTGCTTGCTGAAAAAAGGAGATCCAGCAAAGCATCAAGCAAGAGGTGGAGCACATGGTGTAGACGACAAAGAAGAACGAAGATATACTACAAGCAATGAAAGCAGAGAGAGAGAGAGAGAGAGATAGAGAAATGCTAACAACTGAAAAGGAATTATTTCAAAACAAACCAGCAGAAGCCACGGAAAAGACCACAGAGAAGAAGCAAGATGAAACCCAACAAGAAAACATCGAAAAGCTCTTAAAGACAATACACAAAAAGGAGACAAAAAGACGCAAGCTGGAGCCAAACCACAGACCAATCAGAAACCGCAAACTAAAGCTAGTAGTCTAGCCACGATGCCCAAGCATCTCAAGGGGAAACCAGAATCCCGCCAGACACCTGAAGAAAACCCAGAGGAGAAAACTGACACACGTGAAGACAACCGGAGCCAAGAAGAGAAAGACAAAGCAACCTTAACTCCCGAAGAGTGTTGGGATAAATACGAGGAGAAGTAGACTATCAGCCGGCAAACCTGTTTATGCCCATAACAAAAAGTCCGTATATTGACTGCAACCAGTCAAACCAGACCAACCAGTAGCTTTCACTGACCAAATAAACCATCAGAGGAGACGAGCTTAAAGGAGAACTCGCCGACCAACCCCACAGCTGATGTCACAGACACAAACGATTATATAACCAGTCAGAGTTAGGCCTCACTTGTAAGAGCGCACAGACAAAAACGGAATTTTTTTTTTAATGTTGCGTATCCCTTACGGGACATTGCAGTCAACACCAGCATTTTTCAGCTGCTGTTGATGTACTAGGCAAGTGTTACGTTCAGTAGTTTGCCATTGCTTTCTGAACGACCGGCTCCCATACCAGCACGTTATAACACAACGCGACATGGTCTGCTGCACAAATCGGTCTCATCTGAGCTTCGAACGCCTGGTACCCAGCTTACGAACCGCGATCGCAATTCTTTAGCCACGGAGCCGGTTCACGGATCTTAACTCTAACCATGGCTGAAGAAGCATGTTGAACGAGACCGAATTTGGAATTTTTGTTTTTGAATCAAGCAAGCAAGCAAGATGTTAGTGATCATGTCTGTTCACAGCCCTCCTAATCCCGAGCTTCCTTCATGCTATGATGTCAAACTGTCCAACATCTTCTTTCTCTGATTACTCTTCTTCCCATTCCCTCGAGTTTTCACTTTTGTCACGACGTATTCCTGCTGTCCCCTTCCCATACCTGATTAAAATGTGGACTCTCATGTTCAGTTGAAAAAAATAAGGCTAGTTTTGTCTTTGTTGAGTTAACTTCTTTCAAGGCACCTGCATTACTCTTTCTCTTTTCGCGGTGTTACTGTTCTTCTACATTACCACATACAAGCATGTAATCTTAACTTCCACGGGAAAAGAAGTGAAGATATGAGTCCCATATTACATTACTTTAGGAGGTACTAACTTAAATATTTACCAAAAGAAAGCAAGAACACTGCTAGTATAAAGATATTGGCTTTTGTCGTAGACATTGTTCCATACAGTTCTTATATATATATATATATATATATATATATATATATATATATATATATATATATATGCCGGTCTCCCTGGCCTAGTGTTTGCGTCTTTCTCCGTGATCCCGTATATTCTCGTGAGTAACGTAACCTGCGCGAGAATTGGTAGCGGTTGTCGCCGCGTTGGTAACTTACGGGGTATGTGAGCCGGTCGCTCAGAAAGCAATCTCAAACTACTGAGCGTAATCTTGCCAAGAAATCAACAATCAGCTGAAAGATGCTGATGTTGACAGCGATGTCCTGTAAAGGATATGCGAATTGAATATATATATATATATATATATATATATATATATATATATATATATATATATATATATATATATATATATATATATATATATATATATATAGGGAAATTAATGTAAACATATTAAAGCTTTATTTGTGACAACATGGTGCTAGTACCTGGAAACGACTGTTAGTGCTAGCGTGGGTGTCGTTGATATGGGCTGAGACGATGGAGACTGCTTGCCTGGGTAGTTGCCACTCAGTGTTCAGCCATAGACTTGCTATTCCATTGCACATCTCACCCGTGAAAGTATTCTGACGCTTTAGTGGAATAGCTAAGGATTGCGCTGATAATGTCATGATAATGTCACTTTTGGACCAGAGGTTCGACGCCTTCGTCTGTTACCTGCCCAGGACGTGTATCTCTTCCATTTGAGGCTGGATCCACCTGGAAATTCAGGTCAGTTAAAACGAATTCCCCTCGATGCGAATTTCACATCACCACGGAACAGTTAGGACTTGTTAGGCAAGAATGCTATCTATTGCTCTATCGCGACCCCCTTTCAAAGTTAAATATACCCACGAATCAGACAATACATATATGTACATTTACATAGATAACACTGTCTTCTTTCTGGTATGTATCAACTACTGCAAATCTAACCACATGACAATAGTTTATGTACATACGATATGAAACTGCTAGCACTACATACAGCATGACACATTAACACGGTGCCCGTTGTTTGTTATATTTAAATACACAGGAACCATTTTACACCCAACTTTAGTCAATTTGAGGAAACATACAATAGCCACAGAAACACAGTACACACCATGCACAGCCTGAGATCTTTATTCAATAACAGAAGAAACGAGACTTAGGAAAGGACGGCTTTACTAGAACTCCAAGAGCATATGTTAAGCACATGGTGACAGTTTCATGATTTATTTTACATATCGTTACTTTTCTCAGTTCACTTTACATATCGTTAATCCTGAAAGTGTTATTATTCATTCAATAATTCCTATACTAAAAGCACTTATTAATTTAACACACGAAAAATTATGATGAGGAAAATAATAGTGATGTCTTACTTTTAGAAACGAATTATATTAGTTAGTTAGTTAGTCTTTCCTCTTGAGCCTTAGGCGGCGCATAGGGCAGAAGTCCTGTCTCTCCATGCCTGGCGGTTCGCTGCTATCTGTTGTAGATCTTGGATACTTACTTGGCCATTGAATGAGCCTTCTCTAATGATGGTTCTACGCAGGGTCTCTCTTGGTCTTCCCCGTTTTCTTTTCCCTACCGGTGACCATATGAGGGCTTGGTAGGGGAGTCTTGTCTTGTCCATTCTGAGTACATGGCCGATGTAGTACCAACGGCGTCTTCTTATGAAATTGGATACTGTATCTTGCTTAGTCTCTTGTCTTATTTGCGAATTGGTTCTGAATTCTGTCCAGTGGATGTTTAGAAGTCTTCTAAGACATTTGTTCTCAAAATTGTCTAACTTTTTATCTAAAGCTACCGTTGATTTCCAACTTTCACATCCATACGTTAACACTGGAATCATACAAGAGTTGAAGATTTTAAGTTTTGTGTGTTTGCTGAGTGTCTTTGACTTCCAGATGTTTGACAGTTTATTGAAGGCACTAGATGCCAGTGCGATTCTAGATGATATTTCTGGTGTTGAGTCCCCTGTAGATGTCATTTTGCTTCCTAGGTATGTGAAGCTGTTGACTTTTTCAAGAACGTAGCTGTTCAATTTGGTGTCATCTGAACTGTTGGTAAGATCAATAGTCTTTGTTTTTGTGGTGTTAATTTGGAGACCAATTTGCCCTGAAACATTTTGGAGGTGGTTTATTTTCTCTTGGGCATCCGGGTGTGTTGAACTCAAAAGCACTATGTCGTCGGCAAAGTCCAGGTCTTCTAGAATTTTGTCAACCCAATGGATACCCATATTTGTGTTGATTGTGCATTTGCGCATGACCCAGTCGATAGCTATTCCAAAAAGCATCGGTGATAAGACACAACCCTGTTTCACTCCTGTTTCGACTGAGAACCAGTCAGAGTTGTCTGTTTCTGTTCTTACGCAGCAACGTGTCTCTTTGTAGAAAGATTTTATGACGTTGGTATATTTGGTAGGAAAACCATAGATGTTAAGTAGATTCCAAAGTGAAGGACGGTGGATGCTGTCGAAGGCTTTTTGAAAGTCGACAAAGTTGGTGATTAAGTTCGACTGGAATTCTACGGAAATTATATTATATATATGTATATATGTATATATATTATATATATGAAATTATATACCAACAGATAAAGTCATACTTTCAATTTCTAGTGATCGACTGTATGTTTATGCGAGTCAGATAAAACTAATCGTTAGAGAAAAGACGATACTAATGTTATCTTGATTCGCGTGTTATATGACTAGTAATGTACAATATTTTAACATCAGAGATATCAAAGCTATTGGTTAGAACAACCAGTACATTATTGCTATATTTGATAACAATTTATATGTCCAGTGATCTACAGCACTGTAACATCAATGCGGGGAACGCTAATGGTTAGAGACGCTAGTACGCTATAGATATGTTGATAAACAATTTATGTCTGGTGATCTACAACATTTTAACATCAATGAGAAGAAAGTTACTGTTTAGAGAAATTAGTGCAAGATTCGTATAATGGTTCACAAGTTATATGTCCAGTGATGTATAGCATTTTAACATCATTAAGAGGAAATGTAATGTTTAGATAAACTAGTACAATATCGTTATAATGATTTACAATTGATGTGCCTAATGATTTATAACATATTAACACCATTAAGATGAACGCCAATGTTCAGAGAAAGTAGTACACTATTGCTACAGTCATTCACAATGTATATGTCCAGTCACCTACAGCAAGTCACCTACAGTGAGAAGAAATCGAAAGTTTAGAGAAACAGGTCTGCCATTCCTGTTTTGGTTGATTGTTCTATCGTTCCCCGTGTGATTACTGTCTTGAGCTAAGTAGGAACGCGTGTCAGGTTAGAAAGAAACACCGATACATTTCTACAGTTTCTGTATATTTATTTTCTGCGGTCAGGGACATTTAAACAGCACACAATAGTATCATATCACACTCAACACGTTGGCAGGCGTGTATAATTTACTGTATATCAAGCAATTCAGCAAACTACCCAGGTGGAAGGTGAACAACATTCATTTATGTACCTATTCATTCAGTAAGAATCCACTCCAGTCACACGGACACCCCCCCCCCCAGCTTAAAAATAATATTTAAAACGTTATCGACAATCGATGATCGACTGCTCAAATATATCGAGACATCATCAAATAGGATGTTTCAGCCCTCTTTGTGCAAACAGAACGATTTCATTTTAAATTTGAGATTACGTTTGTCATTTTTAGAACAATATCCGTGAATATTTATTTTAAGTATTTCAGCCACAAATTAATTTGTTTATTTACTTCATATTACGCTTTAATTCTAATTTTAATTAATGGCATTTTGAGGATATGGGTCATGTTTGTAGGCCAGTCGAATGCGTGATGTGGTCAGTGTCAAGTCGGCCATATTTAACTATTCACTACATGTTCAGGTGACCACTGAGGGGAGCTCATTAGACCCCATCGCCATGCCGTCAGTTAAAAGAGTCCAGCCTGGATAGGAATTTGAATACACAGGACATCCGGTTCGATAGGCGAGTGGGCTAGACACTGAGATATCCGGGTTCTGTAGTAAGAAAGTTAGCAAACATAATAATCACCCATCGTACTTTACCCATTCATTAGATTCACGCATCCATCAACGCATACTTCCATCAATTTGCAAAACCATCCATCTAGTTATCCAGCAACCCATCCATCCATAAACCCATCCATGCAGATATATATCTATTGATTAATCCAGCCGCCAAGTCGATATGGCCCGTCTGTGTGTCATTTCAGTCACATCTGAAAGCTAAAATTGAATGAATATGGATAATATCATTTCACAATGTGGAGGCCCGCATGGCCGAGTGGTTAAGATCCATAGTTCTTAAAAATCCAGTGTGATAATGCTGAGGTACCAAGTTCAACCGCTTCACCAGTTACATGAAATAAAATATTTACTTATTGTCCTGACTTGGGAACGTAAATTACAAGTATCTTTAAAGTCGGAATGGGTTCGCCTGAAGGCGAGGGACACTGGTAATAGGGAAAGCTAATCCACACACACAAATCAGTCCACTGCACTAGAAATATTAGCGCATGTATGAACTATGCTTAAATTCAATGCGAGCAAACGTTAAAAAACAATGTATGGTTAGGTGACCCATCTATGAGTATAACTTCGAAGTAACATTATCATGAGGGTCAGAAAGCAACATTAGAACCTCAGATGCATATAACAATGACAACTATATTGATGTTTGCTAAAGCTATAATTGAGATTAATGTTTCAGAAATAGATAGTACATGAATACGGCAAAGGCAACAGTAGTCTTTAGCAAGATGGAAAACACACTCACAATTACAACGCTGTGGATAACAGTGAGAAAAACGAGTGTTGAATTGCTATATAGACGATGCATAGTTGAATGCATGTAATACAAGGACACTAAGCATACTAGTTGAGAAAGGGTGTAAGGGCATTGGAAATGTGATTTCTTAAGAAAATGTAAAGAGTAACATAGACAGACAGAAAAACAAGTGATCAGGTGCTTCAAGAAACACACGAAAACTGTAACTTGAGTAAAGAGATAAAAAGTAGAAAGTCAAGATATTTTGGGCATCGACTGGAAGCCTTGGAGATGTTGTTTTATAGACGAATGCTGAAAATTAATTGAACAGATAAATTAAGCAATCGTGATGTCACAAGGGAAGCTGGGTCGCAAAGACAACTTATCACAAACATCAGAAAGAGATAGTCATCGTTTGTTTGGCCACTATGAGAATACAAATACTGGAGCATGCTGTGACAACCGGAAAGATTTACGGAAAGAGATATAGAGGAAGACAGCGTGAAAAGATGTTTGACAATCTTCTGTCATGGCACGGACGAGAGTCAACACATGAACTGATCCAAGACGGAGATCGTAATTTGTGGAGAGCCATGATAGCCCACGCCAGCCGGCAAGGCACTGGATGATGAAGAGAAGGAATAGACTTGAAATCTTAGTGGCCACTGGCTAAACTGACCGGGCAAGAGCAAGGGGAAGGCGGAGAGACAATTGCCTGGATAGCCTGAGCACATAGGCACAGACCTGATCAAAGAATGGTGATGGAGTAAGATTGTGAACCGTGTCTGTCTCACACGGCACATGATGATGCTGATGAATATGCCTTAATTATGGATGTGGACACTACTTACGAACTTGTTACTTTGGCGTTTTGCCAAATCGAATTATTACTTAAGTTGTTATTCCACAACGTGTTATTACGAACTTAGTAAACTTGATATAAAATGCGTTCATTCTAAACGTGTTGTTACCAAATGGCATTGTTACTAAGCGTTTTTTTCACTAACAGTGCATACATTTCGGTTTCTCTCTCTCTCTCTCTCTCTCTCTCTCTCTCTCTCTCTCTCTCTCTCTCTCTCACACACACACACACACACACACACACACACACATATATATGCATATATGTATATATATATATATATATATATATATATATATATATATATATATATATATATATATATATATATATATATATATATATATTTCTATAAATTTAACACAAGAAGAACATATGAACTTCCTCGTGGATATAGCTACGCTTTTTCTTTCAGTTTTCTCATATGCTTTATATCATTTTATAGATATGTTCACGTGTCAAAACTGATTCGGTCTGCTCGTGGTGCACAAATATAAATTGGGGAACTCAGCAGACTTTCTATCGCTTTCAATTTGTAGATTGTCTAATGTGTTCACTAATCTGTACTTCCTTCTTCTACTGCTGTCAGTGCTAATCAACACTTTCGAATAGGTATATATGTTTAACAGTGGTAATATTTACAGATTATAACTCGGAGAAAACGAAATGAAAATAATGCTAGAGTCCATGCTTGCTATTTCTCCTGACCCATTTAAAGTATCTTTGTATTTATGACTAAGTCGCCGTAGTTGAGAGGTGTAACATGCCAGCCCTGAAACGTTATGCTTTCACTGTGGTGTATTGGTTTCGTTAGTACACCGATAAGTTGGACGGTTAACGTTTATTTCTCGTTCTGAAAACATGTTAGTTGTATATCCTTTAAATGATGATGTTGTCTGTTCATTATTCCTGAGCAAGTTTACGTTCAGCAGCTTGTAATTGCTTTCTGAACGACAGGCACCCATACCATTGTATAGCAAACCAACGTAAGGCGGCCTGCTGCCAAATCGCCCACAGCTGTGTTACGAACGTGGTATGCGGGATTACAAACTGAGTCCGTAACGCCTTCGTCACCGAGCAGGATTCGTTCTGAAAGCAATTAAAAACTAGCTAGGTGAGGTGCATGTCATTTACAGAACGTTTCACTCAACCCCAGAATTGTGTGTCTGTTCGTGATTCCTAGGCACTTGCAATTCAATAGTGTACCATTGCTTTCTGAATGGCCGACGTCCCATACACATGACAAACTCCTAGTACATCACAAACGGCCAATAAAGCGGGGGTTGACTGCAAAGTCCTACAAAGAACAAGCACATTTTGTTAATTCCTTTATGGACACATTCATAAATATTGTTTGGCATTCATAGAAGTTGAGAATTAAAGGACATACAAACCAACATACACATTTAAAACATTAGTTTATAAACATAGATTCGAAACTGTAACCTCCAAATAACGACAGTGCTTGGTGGCGGGTACATGTATACTTCTACAATTATATAGAGTTTACCGAGGGTCGAAGTACACTTGTCCCTGTAGCAAGGCGCTGTCGTTATTTGGTGGCGACATGTTCGAATTCCCATAATGCATTGCAATTTCAATGTATATTTCCTCTAATATGTTCTCTAATCTCTACTTCTTTCTACTTCTTCTATGAATACCAATCAATACTTTGAATATTTTGTATTTGATATCTTAGTGGATTCAATGGTTCCCAACAATTGATAACCCCTGGTTTACGTTGCCCTACTTAAGTGCTCTTGTGTTACTGTGGCTTCAGTATGTGATCATATTAACAAGCCAAATTAAGACATATACATGGCTCATATTCTGTCCCGTATTACTACGGGTCACTCCTGATAATCTGTGTGTTGACTTGTAGTCGGAGTATCAGTAATGCGTCTATCTGAAGCAATGGGTTTCACATTACTATTATCAGTCTGTAAATCTTTTATGATCTTGTAAACAATGGATTTTGACGAAGTAAAATTGGGGAATGGAAAACTAGTGACGATGGAGAGTGTTTTCGTCCTGCTTGTGTTAAGAGACGTCCTGCAATTGAATTGCTACCTTTTATGATGACCCTTCGCTTATGTCAAAGCACGTGAGGGCGTACGGCGAGAGTGAAGAATGTAACAGAAGTTACAGCTCTGAGGGCATGCTAGAAATTACAGTCCTTTAGCAGATACTCGTCGTGAAGCTTATTGCTGTATCGCGGCGCTTCCTGAGCATTTCCACCCTGCTCTATGATCCCACGTGTCCATAGATTAATGACCATTAAACAATCTGTTACATTAGGTTCCTGGTGTATCGTGGACAAGTCTTCAGATAGGTATATCCATTGTAAGTTTCCCAGACAAGAGCTTGTATAGCATTTTCTGATCGGTGTCATCGTCAAGTTCTGAGGCACGACAGGGGCAGTAGATCCACATCTGACTAGAATGTTCAGGGTTCTACTTAAACCATCGATGTGTATCCCAACTAACAGTTGTTGAGTCTTTCGGCAGAATATAACACAAAAACGTCCTTTGTTAATGCAGCCCTGACGCCATGGGCTGCGCTTGTGTGAACTGCTATATCCGTTCCTACACTGGGTACTGGAGTCTTCAGTTTCTCGATATCTTTGACAGACATTTTGCAACTGTTGTTTGAATTGCTATGTGTCCGTTTTCATATCTTGAATCGGAGTCTTTTTATTGTACGATGTCTTTGACATACATTTAGCAGCTATTGTGTGAAATACTACGTATCCGTTCTTATACTGGGAACGGCGTATTCTACTATCCTCTGTCGTTGGCAGTTGTTTTGCAGTAGTTTCTGCACCCCATAGGATGGAGTGTTTGGCACCAGTTCTATGAATTACTATACATCCGTTCTGAAACGTCAACATAGTCTTTGCTTATGACAACCATCGTGTAGCTCTTAGGTGAATTACTTACTATACATTCCTATCGATAGTAGATTTCAGAGCCGTATACTCTTCGTTCAGTTCAGTTCAGCTGTGATATCCCTCCAGACTACAACTAAGACTTTCAAATCCTTATTTTTCAGTATTTTACACGTACTCAACAGTGTATATTGCACCCGTATTCACAGCATAATCACATGTTTTAATCTTTATAACAAGGGCGACATACGCTTCTTTTGTACGGTATACACTCTGGAAACACTACTCAGTAATAGAAAAGACGTGGCTTTATACATCATGTTTACGAACATCACACGCGCGTTGCGCTATAACTCTCGAAGACACATTGATATTTTCCGTAGATTCATCTCACAGACCAGGCAATATTTACATCACTCATAGTATAAATCAACTCACTAACGTGTTTATACAGTACGCTGAACAATCCAAAACATAGCAGTTGAAGGAAGATATGTATGTCATAATCAACAACGGCAGATGAACGACTAGATCCGGAAGATGATCGTCTGCCCGAGGAATATACAGCTTCGTGCCTGTTATAAGCAGTTGATGAGGTTTGAGGTTGAGAGGGCGTTGTTTTCAGAATATCCAGTGGGTGACCAAATGAGCACCCGTATCGGTAAACAGCCTCGAGGACAGGTGCTGAATGGTTGACGATTTCCATGTACTTCTCCGCGTCTTCCAAGGTGCATCCTAATGCCATGACGGAATAAATACAGATGATGTAATCCTTGGTGAGGCTGCAATGTACATAAATAAACAGTCTTTTAGTTACATGTGACTGCAATACTGCAATATGTGTATTACGGAGAAGTGCCAGAACATGTCTAAGCAGAAATAATATTATTAATAACAATAATAGTATGCCTAGGAAATTAATGTAACAGTTTCTCTTAGGCGTATACACTCCAATAAAAGATTTGTGTGTTGTAAATATTGTATTATAATCAGCTTTTATCATTTGAAAAAAAAATATTTCCCAGTGCAGTGACTACTTATGCTTATTCTTTATTTATGTTTGAAAACTGCCTACGGATGTTGAACTTGACATCATAAACATATGCATCTCCACATTTATGACTCTTATCCGAGATTAAAAAGAAAAACAGTATTCCCTCTTTATCGTTATCTTGTGAATATCGTCCAGAACTAGATTAGGACCTGGCATTTCTGGAGCTAGTACCGACGCCGTATCTAAGCCCACTGTACCAAATCCCACCGTATCCAAGCCCACTGTGCCAAATCCCACCATTCCCAAGCACAATGTACTCAATCCCACTGCAAACAAGACCATCATCATCATCAAGTGCCATGCCGACTGTCGTGGGCGTTTATGACTTTCCACGGATATCGGTCTTTGGTTTTCTGGATCAGCTCCCCTGATGATATTTCTCCATGCCATCGTCTCAATCCATCCAGCATCATTTCTCTTGGTCTTCAAAGAGCCAGCTTGAAAGGTTGGAGCGCATACAGAATGCTGCCATGCGGTTAATCCTGGGGTGCACAAAGGACACACCAATTATATGCACGAGACATACCCTGGCGCTACCAACAATGACGGATAGGCATAGGGTCCTTCAGGCCAAATGGTATCTGAGAGTTGCCGCAGACAGGGGTCACCCGCTGCATGCAGCAATGGATATGGTTAAGGGTCATAGACTAAGACGAGGCAGGTCCTGGATGGCAAAGGCAGAACTTTCTATTAGTCAGGTGTGTGATCTAGAGACCATCAATCGTGAAAGAGAGTGGGTGGGAGTTCCGGAAGACATGACGGACTGGCACAACGTAATAATAACACTCGGTCGTGAGTGCAGAGAATGGGCAGCGGGCCGCACTGAGTTTGAAGTGCAACAGCTGATCCAGAGCAACACACATCAAGGTGACATAGTCATCTACACCGATGGGTCAGTGGTGAGAAACAGACCTAGTGGCTGGGGCTTTATTGCAAAGGCTAATGGGCGAGTCTTGAAAAAGGAGAGTCTGGCATAAGAGACTACGACATCCAGCATGAGAATGGAGGTGGAGGCAGTAACAGCAGCATTCCGGTGGCTAGAGGAGACTACTGCAACACACGTTGTATTCATTAAGGATTCAAAGAGTATGCTTAGCAAGGTGGAGAAAGGAATGTTTCGTGTGGAATGGCTCTCGTCGCTTCAGAGGTCACAGATCGTGAGAATTGTATGGATATTTTGCCCTGGCCATGCGGGTGTACGAGGGAATGAACAGGCTAATAGGCTAGCAGGGAAGGGCCTCTTGGTGGAATTTTGCCTATGGACAAGAGGGAGGTGGTCGTGCGCTTGTGGGACCAGGTGGAGAAGGCGCGGGAACAGATTGAGAACCCATATGTGGAAAGAATGAGATTGCGGGAGATCGGCATGGGTTCTGGAAGAATCTCAAAACTGAGAGGGAAGACCAGGAGAACTTTTAATCAGATAGCGGTGGGGACGATTAGTAGTATGACTCTTAGCTGGCTGTTGAACGAGGGGACGGAGTACGTATGGGAATGTCCTGAGTGCAGTGATGTCGGTTCTTAACTCAATTCAACTCAACAACTCTTGGTCTACATCTCCCTTTCTTCCCATCGATCTTTCCAGTTGTCATTATATTCTCCAATGCCTCTCTTCTCATCACATGACCAAATAAAGCTGTTTGTCTCTTTCTTATTGTTGGTATAATGTTCCATGTTTCATTAGCCTCCTTCAGACAGTCATTGTTAGTTACTTTGGCAGTCCAAGGAATGCGCAACGTTCGTCTTAGGAACCAAATCTCTGTTGCATCGTTTGTACCCTCTCCTTCCACAAATCCATACTGTTCTTCACAAGACCACTGTACCCAAACCCACTGTATCCGAGCCCACTGTACCCAAGCTCGCTGTACACAAGCCCAACGTACCCAAGCCCACCTTACCAAGCCAACCGTACCCGAGCCCACTCAGAGAATTAAACATGGCCATGTTATTTCCATGCTAGATAATGCTGGTTGGGGGTGAGGAGTGTTACGCCTACACGTATTCTAGGCCATGGTACAATGAGGTGAGGTAACCACTTTCCTTCTTTGACGTCTGTCCTTCCCAGACAATTCTTTGATCATTTTCATGTGCCTATATGATTATGCAGAGTCGACACCAGAGGAACAACAGTCAGATCAAATAAATATTCACGCCAACCCTGGGGATTGAACAGGGGCCACTCTCTTGTTAAGAAAGACCATACAACGACTGTAATTCTTGAAGAACGCTGGGACGTCTAGATGTGTGGCGAGAACGTCTCCATGTGTGGTGAGAACGTCTCCATGTGTGGTGAGAACGTCTCCATGTGTGGTGAGAACATCTCCATGTGTGGTGAGAACATCTCCATGTGTGGTGGGAACGTCTCCTTGTGTGGTGAGAACATCTCCATATGTAGTGAGAACGTCTCCATGTGTGGTGAGAACTTCTCCATGTGTGGTTGGAACGTCTCCATGTGTGGTGAGAACATCTCCATGTGTGGTGAGGACATCTCCATATGTGGTGAGAACGTCTCCATGTGTGGTGAGAACGTCTCCATGTGTGGTGAGAACGTCTCCATGTGTGGTGAGAACGTCTCCATGTGTGGTGAGAACATCTCCATGTGTGGTGAGAACATCTCCATGTGTGGTGGGAACGTCTCCTTGTGTGGTGAGAACATCTCCATATGTAGTGAGAACGTCTCCATGTGTGGTAGAACTTCTCCATGTGTGGTTGGAACGTCTCCATGTGTGGTGAGAACATCTCCATGTGTGGTGAGGACATCTCCATATGTGGTGAGAACGTCTCCATATGTGGTGAGAACATCTCCATGTGTGGTGAGGACATCTCCATATGTGGTGAGAACGTCTCCATATGTGGTGAGGACATCTCGTTTTATTTGGTTGTTTCGGGATTTGAAATTTAAATATTGAGCACAACCCACTACTGGCAACGCTGATCGTATTCTTGTATGAACCTAAGGCCTATCCAAGTCAATATGGAAGCACTATACTCGAGTTTCGCTCTCGTTTGAGCTCGTAAGTAGTGCATATCCCTGACCAGATCCGGAAACAAGCCCCGGTTCACTGGCGGTGTATATCTATGTATGTGCGCTCACGCATATCAGTCCACCCTGACTTTAGGACCCGCCTCATAATAACATATGTGAGTACGTCATGTGATTTTGGTTAGTACCACCATCATGCTTGCGCCCACTCATGCTTCGTCAGTACATCCATTGAGATTGCTCAGATACCCCCACCAGACAGGTTGCCGTCCTCTCCGTCCTCCCCCCCCCTTCTTTTAATGTGCTCACTGAACCGTAACACCTATCACCCCGCCACCATCCTCCATCTCACTCCATCGGTTGGGTATAAAAAGAATACACCAGAGATATTCTGAGTTACTCACAGATCGCAACTGTGGGGTAAGTATGAACACGTTTTTTTTCAATTCTCATTTTCTCTTCATTGCTTTCATTTTTTCATCCTTTTGTTTTTCTCGTCGTCTTCGTCACCTTTTGATGTAGTCACAGGAGATCTCCTTGACTATATGTTGTGTTTATGAATGTGTTTGTTTGCTGATGAAGGCTAATCGCCGCAACGTCCTGTTTGTGTTGTAAATCTGTTATGTAAAGCTGCACTACTTTGTGTCATTTTATATTGTTCCTGTGCCAGTAAATATCACACAAAATGCTCTTCACTGCCCTGTGTGAACAATGGACTAGACAGGAGTTTCGTCAAGTCAACATCCCACATAGGTACACTTTGCATAATGCCGACGCCGGAATTCCAACACAAAAGGCCTCCACGAAAAATACAGTTCATCGTCGTTGAAACCGGTAGTCACCAGAACGACTTATTTGAGTCGGGTTTTATCCCATATGGCTTGGTCTCTTTCCGCAGGGCGACCCTCTTATAGCGCCGCGCAAAGCACGAACTCCGTAGCTCGACGACTCCCAAGAGTCTCATGAAAAATGCACTCGTGAACCGAAAAGGCAAATCAGTCAATTCAGCAACAGCCGGCCGCCATTGATCCGAACATGCTGTTCACGCTACAAACAACCGCTGACAGATGTAAAAGCATTCCACGCGAAATTTACAGCTCACAGTGTCGCACCACACACTCACTCAGTAGCAGGGCGACGGAACCATGCACTACCAGTCCAACATGAGGAAAATGCGAATGCGAACAGTAGCCACTAGCGTAAAAACTCCAGAGGCCTTAACGGTTTAAATGCCTATCCTTCATGTTGGGGACTGGAAGTCCCAATAGACTGTAGACTAAGTCTCAGACCAAACCTCCTTAGTCGCTTCTTACGACATGCATGTTAGATAACAATGTTACTATTTTTTGCTTCCTTCATGGGCCCCGGCAACACACGGGCCTAGAGACATTGATATTCTTCATTACTGAACTGGATGTCTACATAATCATACATCTCTAAACTGGTTACTACTAGATTCTTTACACTGGTTACTACTACATTCTCTAAACTGGTTACTACTAAATTATGTACACTGGCTAGTAATGCATTCTCTTAACTGGTCACTACTAAATTATGTAAACTGGTTACTACTATATTCTGTACACTGCTACTATTCCATCATCTAAACTGGTCACTACTGCATTCTCTAAACTTGTCTCAACTACTTTCTCCACACTGGTCACTAATCATTCTGCAGACTGGTTACTACTATTTTCTGTATACTGGCTACTAATTCATTCTCTAAACAGGTCACAACTACTTCATTTAAACTGGTCGATACGGCATAATGTAAACTGGTCACTACTACATTCACTAAACAAGTAAACTGATCAATACTACATTCTCTAATCTGGTCACTACTACATCCTGAAAACTGAATTCTACTACATTATGTACACTGGCTACTAATGCATTCTCTTTACTGATCAACACTACATGCTCTAAGCTGGCTATTACTACATTCTCTAAACTGGTTACTACTACATTATGTACACTGGTCCTTACTACAGTCTGTAAACTGGCTACTCATGCATTCTCTAAACTGGTCAGTACTACATTATCTGAACTGGTCACTGCTACATTATGTAAGCTTGTCACTACTGCATTCTTCTTACTAGCCACTACTACATTATCCAAACTAGTTACTACTACAGTATGTACATATGTACACTGGTCACTACTAAAGTTTGTAAACTGGTTACTACTACATTCTATAAGCTTTCACTACTACAATCTCTAAACTTGTTACCACTGCATTCTCTAAACTGGTCACTACTACATTATATAAAATGGCCACTAATACATTATCAAGCTGGCAACTACTATGTTTTCTAAACTGGTCAGTATTAAATTCTGTAAACTGGTCACTACTACATTATGTAAACTGGTCACAATTACATTTTCTAAAAACTGGTTGCTACTACATTCTGTAAACTTGTTAATGTTACTGCTACATTCTCTAAACTCCTACATTATGTACATTGGCTACTATTGCAGTCTCTAAACTGGTCACCACTACATTGTCTTAACTGGTTAATAGTATTTCTAAATACCTTACAGACTATCTACATAATCATAATTTTATAACCTGGTTACTGATACTCCTAAAAATTGAACTGGGTATTTACATCTCCAGTAATTGATTTATAGTAATTCTAAATACCGAACTGATCATCTACATGATCATAATTATTTAAACTGGTTACTCGTGTTTCTCAATAGCCAACTGGCTGTCTACACAATTATAATTTTCAAAACCACGTACAAGTATTGATGAACATTGAACTTGGCATTTATTTGATCTAAGTAAACACCCCACTAGCTGTGATCTGGGAATGCTGTTTGTTTGCTTGTCTGTTTGCGTGTTTGTTTGCGTGCATCGGTTTTTAGGTAACATTATGTCTACATAGAAAGAAGAGTGCAGTGTGCACCAACAGCTAGTGTAAAGAGGAAACAGTGAGGAAGTGATGTAACAATATGCCACTATACTTACTTGCACCAGGGGCTAAAAATTGTTGTTGTCTCTGTGACATAGGACGCCTCGTTGAGTTGGGTCTGGTGTTTTAAATGGCAGGAAGAAAAATGGCGTCGGTGTCTCTGCACACAAGCGTTTAGACTTCGCAGCCCTAGATCGAGACATAATAAATATCTATTTTATTACAGAATACAAATTAGTCACTGTCTGAAAGAGCAGTTAAATTTGTCAAAGAATACTTGCATGTTCATAGAGAATATACAACACTTGGTGCAACGATAAACTGGAACTCTGTGAGTGAAAGCAGGGTGACAAAACATTACATTGATAAACTGGAGTTCTAACGCAGCTCTGTGTGTGAGAGTTAAGTGATAAACTGGAGCTCTAGCGCCGCTCTGTGTGAAAAAGTAAACTGAAGCTCTAACGTCCTTCTGTGTGTGAAAATAAAGTGATAAAACAGTAAAAGGCATGTAAACGCACGTTAAGGCGTGTTGTGTATTTGGTGTTATCACCCATATTTCCTGAGACCAATCGGTACTAAATTGGTATTGTGGCTCAAATCACCAATGCAACATTTACTTCCCAGGAGATTTCCGGGTACCCATTTCAAGCTGGGCAAATCTGGGAGCTCAGGACACTTTTAAAACATCCACCTTGATGGAGATTCGAACATATGACCACTGGAAAGGCAGGCAAGCTTACTGGTCATTATGGTACCGTGGCTAATGGAACAAAGTCAAGGCTGTTTAAACGCATTGAGGCATATACATGGAAACCGTAAGTAAGCAAATGACCCACATAGGTTCTACACACTTTCTGGCCAAGTGGGTATTTATGAATAGTGTTATATCAGTATCGATGGGTGATGTGGTTGAATCACGTGGGACCGCCTTTACTTGTCATGATATTTCCTGTTACTCTCTCTCTCTCTCTCTCTACTCATGTCTAGGCACCGGCTTCGTGGCTTAGAGGTTAGCGACTTCCCTCCGTAATCTCGTATACTCTCGTAGGTAACGTGATGAAGGTGAGAATCAGCAGTGGTCCGAATCGCATCGGTAACTTACGGGGTATGTGAGCCGGCCGCTCAGAAAGCAATGGCAAACTACTGAGCGTAATCTTGCCAAGAAATCAACATACAGCTGAAAGATGCTAATGTTGACAGCGATGTCCTGTAAAGGATATGCAATAAAAAAATATGTTTAGGCTAGGCTGACCTGGAAGCCCAGGTCAACTTAAGAATCCGCCTCTGTTGGGATTCGAACATATGTCCACTGGATCAGTAAGCAGGCGAATGAAAGTGATATTTAACAAACAATCAAACAAACAAACAAACAACACATACAAACACATTTCTGACTGTAGAAACTACCAATAGATTTTATCAACATATTTTGTAGAATCCACAAGATAGCGCGTAGAGCGGAGAGAGCCACACCGAAACATGAAGTCTTGCATCAATTGATAGTTAAATGGCCCTAATGTACAAGGAAATGGATAACGAGAGAAACAGACGCATTCAAGCAACACTCAATGAAAGGCAACTGACGTATGCGTCTATGGTAATTTATTTCTTGGCTGTTTTTAATTGTCTAGGCAATTTTACTTTTAGTATGTTGTCACTACTCTGCGTCTGCGAATAAAGGGTAGCGAATGCACTTCACGATCACGCATACAGCGTTGGGAATCAGCTGCTGGCGGTTTGTGTCTATTGTTAACGATGGTCTTAACGTCGGACGTCCAGAAATCAATGGTAAACTATTAAACGTAAGCTTATCTAATAAATCACATAGGGCTAAAATGTTGTGGTTGATTGCGACATCCGCTGATCGACTTGCAACTACCTTACGTTAGCCATTTATTTCTGAACGCCAAAAAGCAATGAACCAGCTCCTAAATCTGCAGTCACTGTCAACTCTCTCTCTCTCTCTCTCTCTCTCTCTCTCTCTCTCTCTCTCTCTCTCTCTCTCTCTCTCTCTCTCTCTCTCTCTCTCTCAGACACACACACACACACACACACACACACACATATATATATATATATATATATATATATATGTATATATATATGTATATATATATATATATATATATATATATATATATATATATATATATATATACTATATATATATATATATATATATATATATATATATATATATATATATATGAAAACGGTTCAAGATGGCGGTGTAAACCGCGTCGCTCGATTCAGAGATTAATCATGTGTTCTGTGCGTGTTTCTTAACATCATTTTGTTCAAATAAGGATGAACCTACGACAGGTCCAGCAAACCGGTAGGGAATTTATTTGTTCAAGAACTATTGCTCGAGAATTATGGAGGAAATTCAAAGAAAAACGCAGCTCTATCAGCGTTCATGCCGGAAACAACACACCGAAGCGACACAACAACAAGCGACAAACGACGACTACTGCTAAATTTCGACATACTTCAAATAGAAAAGAGATTTTCGCAACTTGGAATGTTACAGGTCTAGGACATAAGGAACCAGCTCTCGTAGAGTTCATGAAACAATCAAATATTCAATTATTAGGACTCGCAGACACTAGGAAAAAGGGGCAGAACACGAAACAAACACATGAAGGTTACGTCCTTATATGGAGTGGCGTCGATCAGCGAGCTACAGCTAAACATGGAGTGGGTTTTTTGTTGCATCCAGACAAAGCTAAAGCCTATTATCACCACTAAATTTATATCAGAAAGGATAATACTAGTACAGATCAAAGAAGGAAATAGAACAACAACATTTATACAAACATACGCCCCATGTAATGACACTTATAGCGACGAAGACAAAGACGAATATTTTGATAAACTTGCAGACACGTTAAATAATGTCAAGGAGACAGATGAACTAGTTGTGATGGGTGATTTTAACGGACGAATAGGCACACGAAGACCACCGTGGGAGGATTGTATGGGGCCATTCAGCGACACAGAGACTGATTGTAACAGCAATGGTCAACATCTAATCAACATATGTTCGGAACATGGCCTAATAATAGCAAATAGTTTTTTTCAACATCGTCGTAGCCACACCAAAACCTGGTATAAATGGAATGACTTAGACCAAGCATCTCAAATTGACTTTATTCTAATTAGGAAATCAGACAGAAGGCTACTATTAGATTCAAGAGCACTCCCAAATACAGATGTTGATACTGATCACAAACCAGTCATAATTAAAAAGATTTCACCACACAGGAAAATAAGAAACAAAAAGGTAACAACACATGTTATCAATTATAGGAGACTGCAGGAAAATACGGTTAAAGACGAATTCAATCAAGAAATCCAAAACCTACATAAGAACATCCCTGATGACCACTCAAGCGTAGATAAGGAATGGACATGTTTCAAGGCTGCCATGCTCGACACACTGAAAAATAAATGTGGAACAAAGAAAGTAGGGCAGGACAAAAGATTAAGAACAGCCTGGTGGAACAACGAAGTTAAAGATAGCATACTCAAAAAGAAGGTAGCATTCAAAAAGTGGATCACAACTAAATCTGAACAGGACTATATTACTTATAGAATAGCACGACGTAATGCCAAACGAACAATTAGAGCATCTAGAGATGAATCCTGGAGAATATACGGTGAACAGATGGCGACCCTTAGCAAAGACTGCCCAAGATAATTTTATAAACGTGTCACCACAATGCATCTTACAACCCAACCACCATCATAAACAGCAAAAGAGGTATACCGATATTTAATCCACAACAAAGACTAGCAAGGTGGGCAGAATACTTTCAAGAACTACTTAACCCCACACATAACATAGAAAATCTCACTTTTGTGCCTAAATGCCAGGGACAGCAAGAACCAAATTTCATACCTGCAGAAGTCAAAGCAGTTATACAGAAAAGTCCTAAAAACAAATCACCAGGTCCAGATGGAATAACCACAGAAGCTATTCAGGCCTGTGGGGAAACAGGAGTTAAATGGCTAACAAGACTTTTAACATAGCATGGGAAGAAAGAAAAGTCCCAGATGATTGGCAACAGGCAATAATAGTACCAATATGGAAAAAGAAAGGCAATATGAAAGAGTGCGAAACATACAGAGGTATATCACTCCTGAGCCATATAGGGAAAATGTATGCAAAACTTTTGGAACAGAGAGCTAGACCAATAGTTGAACAACAGTTAAGCAAAGCACAATTCGGTGTTAGGAAAAGGTAAAAGTTGCACTGATGCATTATTTACACTTAGACAAATTTGTGAAAAAAACTATCGAATATAGTGACCAGCAGAATATTGTGTTTGTGGATCAGGAAAAGGCTTTCGATAGAGTAGACATATACAAATTATGGACCATTCTTGAAGACTATGGGATAGAAGGGCAACTGCTAGAAAACATCATAGCCATGTACCACTCGAGCCAAAGTGCAGTAAGAACATAAGAAGGTATATCAGATATGTTCACAGTCAATACAGGAGTGAGACAGGGATGTGTGCTCTCTCCCCTGCTATTCAATATCTACATGGACAGAATTTCCAAAGAAGCAAGTCTCGACAGAACAGATTCAGAAAATTTAGAACTCTTTACTCCAGATGAAACAACTGACCCACAAGGAATAAATGAACTTCTATTTGCAGATGATCAGTGCCTGTTTTACAGCGATGAGGGCAGACTACAAAATCATATTACTAATCTGAGTTCAACCTGCAGCAGATACAATATGAGTATAAACACAGCCAAAACCGAAGTAATGCAAGTTAGCAGATCGCCAGGCCCACTAAGTATACAGATAAATAACACACCTCTGCAACAAGTTAAAGAATTCAAATACCTTGGAAGTATGATCACAGAAGATGGCAGATTGGACAGAGAAATTGAAATCAGATGTCAAAAAGCTAGTGCACTTACATATCAACTATCACCCTTACTGAAGCATCCAAACATACCCATGTCCGCAAAACGACAGATAATAAACAGCATATTCACACCAACCCTATGCTATCAATCTCAAACCTGGACTTTATCCAAATTACACCTTCGCAAAATCAACACCTGCGAAATGAGATGCCTGAGGAGAGCTGCCAACTTAACAATCCGAGACTGAGTAAGAAATGCTACTATCAGACAGACTGTAGGATCAACACCTTGTGCCACATTTATTGAAAGACAGATCAAGTGGTTTGGCCATGTCGTTAGAATGCAACATCAGCAACTACCATCACTGGCCTTACATCAAAGATCATCTGCGACGAGACCACGAGGACGTCCAAGAAGAAAATGGATTGACGACATCAGAGACATTGTACAACCACACGGAATGACACTATCCAGTGCCGTCCACCGGGCGCTGGAACGCAAATTATTCCTCCCCACGACGCTTGACGGCAGAAGTGGAAGATGATGATGATGATGATGATATATATATATATATATATATATATATATATATATATATATATATATATATATATATATATATATATATATATATACAAGAGTGTGAAAGTGAATCCAGAGTAAACTACTCAATATGCTTAGCTAAATTTAGTTGCATATCCTTTATAGGACGTTGCAGTCAACACAAGCATTGTTTTGCTATTGTTTTCTCTTGGCAAGTTTACATTCAGTAGTTTGCCATTGCTTTCTGAACGAGCGGCACCTATACCATTTCGTAATATACCAACGCAACGCGGTCTGCTACTGAATCGCGCAAAGCTGTGTTTCGAACGTAAGTATGCGGAATCACGAACTGCGTCCGTAATGCCATCGCCACGGAGTCGGCCATTCCATGCAGTAACAAGCATTATTAGCTAAAGAAGACGAGTCAATTTTTGATGTAACATTCTTCTTTGATTTTCTTCTCTTTTTCGTTCACTCGCTTTATATTCAAGCGTAGTCCTTACACACTATTTATAGTAGTAGTGGACTGACTTTTGTGTGTGGGTTAGCTTTCATTTTTACCGGTGTCCCTCGCCTTCAGGCGAACCCACTCCGACTTTAGAAGTATTCTTCTCTGATCAGGCATGGTTCCATCTATCTGGATACATTAATAGACAAAATAATCGAATTTGGAGCATTTTTAATCCCAATGCATTTCCTGAAGCGCCTCTACAGAATAAGAAAATTGGGGTATGTTGTGCCGTCAGTAGAAAACGTTTTGTTGGGCCAATGTTCTTCAACAACAACACTATGAATGCCGATATGTACTATACTAACATTACTGGAACCTGTTTTAGAACAGATGAATAAAAGTGAAATTGAGGAAGCGTGGTTCCAGCAAGATGGTGTAACTAAACACATAGCTAGAGCATTACTGCATATTTTGGACGACATTTCAGCAAATCACATAATATCGCGTGGAATTTGGCCTGCTCGTTCTCCAGATCTAACTCCATTAGATTATTATCTAGGGGTTTACTGAAAGGAAATGTTTACACAAATAATGTACATACAACTGAGGATCCGAAAAAAGAAATTAGAATTGCCATACACGAAATAACAACAATCACGTTGCAGAAGGTATTTGACAACATGAAGAGATGTGTACAGTCATGTCTTGAAACCTGTGGTGGACATTTCCAACACCTGTTATAATGAATACTTTATCAGTACTTTCCAGTTTCCCCACATCAGCGTTAGACCATAGCAATGACTAGTGTAATTAATTTAATTCATTTTTAGCACATTTTTTATGATGTCATGTACTTCAGTTTTCAAATTTGTTCTACAAACAAAGTGCAGTGGGACTTTACAAACATCCGGTAGTATACTTTAAAGAAGTAATAAACATGTTCAACTGTATGGCGTCTAAACGAAGGCAAAGACAAGCAGATAAGACATATGTTGTGGTCTGACCTTTCCTGGGAAATCTGTCACCACAGATGTACTGCTGCCGGCTTCGGAAAGCTTTACTGACATATACCATCTCCCCTGTACACTGTTCCAAAATAGAGTCCGAACATTCCGGTCGCTTGAAGAATCTGAGAAATATACAATGATACAAGACACTGCAGTAAATCTATTGACATTACTGTAGAATAAGAATAACTATTTTTAGATCTGCATCATCATTTGTCTTGCCAATATGCGTCGGCGGTCTTTGTTTACAATCTCACACAATCATCAGTCTTTGATCACGTCTGTTTTGTTATCCTGATTGTGTCACGTGGTCTACCCTTCCATGTATTTATCTCTCAGCGTTACTCTCTTCCCAAATATTTTGCAGTTATCACTAAGTTTTCTGATTTATTTTTCCCATGACATGCCACTAAACATTCCATTGTATGCGTCTAATTTCTCAAATCAATTGACTATTTTCTTCTTGAACTTTCTCCTTTGGTTTTCTGTCCACCCATAGTATTTTGTTGCAGAAACCATATGTCTACTGCCATTAGATGTTTCTTATCATGTCCGCTTACACAGATATTATAGTGTAGAGGCGCTTCACGAAATGCATTAGGATTAAAAGTGCTCCAAATACGATTATTTTGGCTATTAATTTTCCAGATAGATAAAGCCATGCCTCATCAGAGAAGCATGTTACATCAAGAATTGACTAGTCTTCTTTAGCTAATAATGCTTGATACCACATGGTGTAGTTAACACTGGATTGATTATCAAATTCGTATTATTTTTATTATTCGTATTATTATAATATATATAATATATAATTATAATAATATTTATTATTCGTATTATATTCGTATTATTTTTATTAATATATATATATATATATATATATATATATATATATATATATATATATATATATATATATATATATATATATATTTCTTGTTATCACTGTAATTAACAACTTGTTATTTGTCAGTGTATTTCCACCTTCTCAAAGGCTATCTTTGCCAAGGTTATTCTTGTTTTATTAATGTCTAGAAAATCTTCAATTCTTGTGTGATTCCAGGTGCAAACGTATGGATGTGAGAGTTGGAAATCAACGGTAGCTTTAGATAAAAAATTAGACAATTTTGAGAACAAATGTCTTAGAAGAATTCTAAACATCGAGTGGACAGATTTTATAACTAATGCGCAAATAAGACAAGAGACTATGCAAGATACTGTATCCAGTTTTATAAGAAAACGCCGTTGGAACTACATCGGCCATGTACTCAGAATGGACAAGACAAGACTCTCCTACCAAGCCCTCATATGGTCACCAGTAGGGAAAAGTAAACAGGGAAGATCAAGAGAGACCCTGCGTAGAACCATCATCAGAGAAAACTCATTCAACGGCCAAGTGAACATCCATGATCTACAACAGGTAGCAGCGAACCGCCAGACATGTAGAGCCATGACTTCTGCCCTATGCGCCGTCTTAGGCTCAAGAGGAAAGACTAACTTAACTAATGTCTAGAAGGAATCTTCCATTAGATGCTATGGCTGTTCAGTGACAATTGTCGTCATTCACCTGTTTAGAATGGTCCCAGGTTTAAGATAATAACTCGTACATATATCTCCTCCCAGAGAGACATCAGCAGCTATTCAGTCAGACTTTTCATTTCCCCACACAACTGCATTCCGTGGGCAGAAAATGCACGATGTTGTCGCAATCACCGTCCCTACGGGCAATGATAGGCATTCAACATACAACATGCAACTTTCCACTATAAGAAGCAAACTCTGTGAGTCCGTAACAAAAGCTTGTCCGGCAGCGATGCCACAAACCCTCACCCCTTTTTTCATAATAGAGAGTAGGCTGCACTGTGTCACCTTCCATTCTCGTATGTGATAATGCTGTAGCATATGTCAACCTTACTTTCTCAAACAGCGTCTACCCCCCCCCCCCCTCCAGATTGCAACAAGACCCCCACCCACTCCCTTAACTTCCCACCACAGACCCATCAGCTCATATTATTACATCGCTAGTGAGGGAGCTATCTTCTAGAAGCTGCTGTACGGATGATACTGAAACACCCACCGCCCATCCTTAGCACCCTCGACCAGTGCAACTATGACTCTAACCAATTTTCCATTCTCTTGGAGTACCATTTCTCGTTCTTCTCTATGGGCTATGCTGCACAATCCACACTTTCAACCGATTGTGTCATCAGCTTGTGTCATTCAAGACCAGCCTTTTCCAAGCCCATGTCCCCAGCGAATGCTCCCTGTCTGCAGCAAGCCTAAGGTACATCTTGGCCTAGAGCATACTGTACAGAATATATATATATCTCATATTATATGCGTTCTAGCCTCACCAGCTGTCTATGACATATTTTGCGCATTTTCATACGGTCCTCAATCACCGAAATGACCAGATGCTGGTGACGTGTGAATAGTGTTCTGTTCTCACGTTCAGAGCATTGGGTCCTGTCTTGGCCCTTTCCACTACCTCCGGAACATGGTCCTTGAGGGACAAACTTCTGTGAAAGGTTATTCCGGGTACTTGAGCGTGTTCTCTCTATGTATCACACTGCTGTTTATTGTGATGTCCTTTTCCTTGCCAGTTCTGTCACTCAACACCGTAGTACAGATTCTTCATTTGAGTTGATGACATTATTTATATACACCACTCACCCCCCCCCCCCCCCCCCCACACATTGCAATTCTGACTGTGTTTGTCGAATGGTTAGATTAAGTTCAGTTTCTCATTTCAATACAAAAACTGCAGTTACTTTTGAGTAAGGCAACCAATGTATTATGCACGGGGAGAGAAGCAGGTAGGAGGCAGCTCGAAGGGAAAACTTGTTACAAGTTTAGTCATTTGTGTGGTATAGGTTTGGCACATAAGTGTCAATACTAAACAAGATTTATTGAAATCTCTGAAATGATCAAACCCGTTCAACTAGACGTGTTAAGGTTACCAATTAAACGCATGAAAATTCGGATTGGATGCATCAATCTGATGGGTTTTGGCAGGGGAGTTAATGCTAGCCTAATTATCTAATATTTAGATTTTAGTCAGTTATAGCCCTTTAGCCGAAATTTTCCATAATAAACTAGACTAGGCTTATTTTTATAACATGTCAAAAACAGGCTGCCAATGTAAAGCACACTTTACAATTTATAAGAGTAACAAACAAATTGTGACATTGAGTAAGTTGAACATTAATGGAAGATCGTAAGGCATAAAATAGACACGTAAATAAATGCTCTAGAAGAATGTTGATTGTTTATAATATTAGGAGCGTTCATTTGAAAATCGTTCGTGCCGCACCGCGCGTAATTGCGTACGTTGAACATGATCATGCCATAGTTATGTGATAAGTACTGACCAATGAATAAAAGAGCACGTGTTTATCGTCCCATGATGCATAGGTTATGTTCCTGAACGTTGGGAAAATGACCGGGTTGATCCAAAATCCGTCCAAAGAAATTCAAAGAGCGGTGATTAAGTTTCTTTCATTTGAAGGATGTCGACCATTGAAAATTCATCGAAGAATGCAGGCAACGTACGGTAACAAATGTGTGTCAAAGACAACAGTGACAGAGAGGGCACGAATGTTTCGGTAAGGACGTCAGTTCACGACAGATCTTAGATGGCCGGGTCAAGCGCATATTGTTTAAACTGAAAAAAACCATCGCCAAAATTGATGCAGCAGTACAGATGAACTATTGTCGAAGCATACGTTCGCTAGCGAAAGAATTTGATGTGTCAATTGGGACAATTCAAAAGGCCATTCGTAAGAAACTGTAGTATCGGAAGGTGTGTTCACACTGGGTACCACGAGTGTTGACCGACCACCAAAAAGAGGAACGCATGGGATGGTGTTTGAACCACTTGATGCGTTACAGAGTGGATAGTGATGCATTTCACTTCCGCATAGTGGCAGGCGATGAATCACGATGTCACAACTTTGAGCCAAGCAGCAAAAGAGAGAGTATGCAATGAAAGCATGCTGGATCACCAAAAGCCAACAAATTCAAGTTACAGGTTTCCGCTGGTAAGGTTATGCTAAGCGCATTTTTTGACCATGAAGGGCTATTGTTGGCCGACGTTAAAGAACCTAGTGTCAACATCAACTCTACCCACTACTTGGAAACACTGGTCAAGATGCAAAAAGCCATCAAGAATAAACGACCCGGCATGCTTTCTCGTGGTGTGATTTTGTTTCACGATAATGCTCGTCCGCATATCGCAAAGATTGTGCAGGAAGCATTAGCTTGCAAGGAGTGGGAAAATCTGCAACATTCAGCCTATAGTCCTAATTTGTCACCATGTGATTTTCATTTGTTCGGACCTCTAAGGTTCAGTGAGCAACCACAATAAATTTTTCCGGACGGCATTTGCCTCCTATCTAAGCAATGGGATGCTTGCCTGAATGCCTACGGCGACTTCCTCTCACCAACCCATGGTCCATAATTCATTCACAATTAATGCTTTGTTTAATTCTACCACACCTGCTAATGTTTCTTTCATGCTTTTGTAATAAAGCCATTGGAACTGGTTTGAAATGAACGACCCTCATATATGTTCGAAGATAAGTTCAATTGTTAGATAAATAGCAACTCGTAAAAGAGCGTAACGAAAACCAGTGACATTCGTAAATTCATGGCAAAATACAAGGGCACCTATACTGACAGTAAAGAACTGCTGTGCATTGCAAGTATGGCATAATACATGAACGTAGGCATACTTCAGACACGGTTTCGTCCTCCAAGGCTAACAGTAATTCTTAGCATCATGTGCTGTGCCGTTAAGCGTGGGCGGTTATGTTTCATTATCTCATGCGATCACCAGAGTCGTGTATCTGCTCTGTGTTCTTATTTCGTCCATGCCACGTGATCAAGCCATCCAGATAGTTATTGATCTGCCTTCCCGTTGTTCCTTTCCTCTAATTTGTGTCAGTTGTCACAAAGTTCTCTAATCTATTTCTTTCATAACGTGCAGAAAAAAGTGTGACTGTCTACGTATAATTTCTCTAATCAGGTTATTGTTATCATTTGTTTCTTGTTGGATTTGCGCATTAGTTATTATGTCAGTCAACGGTATTCTTTGTATTTTCCAGAGAAACTACAGTCCCACTGCCATTAGATGTTTTTCAGCTTTGCTCATTGCGAAAGTTTCAAATCCACACAAAAGTGCCGGTTCTATGTAGCACTTCAACACTCTTTTTCTCGTTGCATCTTGCAAAAGGTTACCAGTAATGATAGGCATTGCTTTGACACATGATTGAAGCTGACCAACACCATGAAAGTGGATACTATAAGAAGCATGCTTTCACTCTTCGTGTATTGTCTCCAGAACCATTGCATGGATCACAATGGATTTGTGCATGTATCCTTACATGTTTAATGACATTGCTAGTTTATAATTTGTAATTACGCTAGTTTAATCATTGTCTGAAATCCATATGCTTCTTTTATTGTATTTAGACTACATAATTAACTTGTCCCTGGCATAATATAATTCCTTGTAATTCCACAATTATTGCATTTTCGATGGACCATAGAAGTAGGGAGTTGTACAGAGACGTATAATCAAAATTCTTTCATGTACATTGCTGAACATTTCGTGCGGTCCATTTCAAGGTCAGCACGTCTACCACAACACGTGTATATGTATGTTAACACACGTGCACAGCAAGTAATTTCCACTGAGACAGTGTAAAACTATAGTCAGAATGTCAAGATTAGATAAGCTGGTTTTTGTATACCACAAATAAACCATGAAGAAACAAGATGGAAGATGTCACTTCAATTTACAAAAATAAAAAAAAAAACCTGTTCGCACGTATGTTACACAATGTTCCAATACACCATCATGTGTTGGCTATTTGTGATAGCCATATTAGTCCGATAAATTGCCATTGCTTTCTGAACGCACGACGTCTCATATCATCGATATCAACGCAAAGCATCTTGCTTCCAAATGGCCTGCAGCTGACTTCGAACAGTCTACTCGGAACGCATGGGCATTATGAAGCTTCGCGTTCCATTATCCCGTACGCCACAACCGCCGGTAGTCATTAAAATGCAGTTCTCAAAATGACACTAAGATTGCACGTTTATATGCAACATGTCAGCAATTTAGTAAAATCGTTTTTGAGTAAAAGTATTGGAAGTTGTTGCAAGGGTTTTTAAACGGACAATCATAATGTTTCTGGGCAGGAGTTTAACATACCCATATCCTACAGTACAATATGCCAAGGAAATACTTTTTTACAGTTACCGCTGAGAAATTCTGTTCTCAAGAACTCAAAGTTGAAGGAAGCATCGTCAGTGTAAGATCTCTTCCGCACTCTCTATAAAACACGTAATCTCTACAATAAATAGTGTTGTGATTAAAGCAAGAATTACGACCATTCAACCTCACAGGTGAATTCTATTCTATTCTAATTATTCTATTATATGCTATTCTTGGCCAGATTAAGAATAATATCTTAACAATAGGAAGAATATCATCTTAATAAGATGAAGAATAGTCCCTGCAATTTCTCTTTGTAAATCGAGGAGAGGAACAGAGTTCTTAAGGGATATATTGAGCCAATCCTTATATGCGGAAGCTAATCACGCATTATTAGCAGACGACCTCCATGCTGAGACTCAATGATTCGATGCACTAAACTGGCTAACCAGTATCCCATTTAAGGAAACTAAGACATGTAACGTACCAAGCATTTCTAAGAGTTTGACTAGGGAGAGTTTGCCTGCAACTAGCAATCCTCCCACTGAGAATGTAAGCGGCAAAAGCCAACTAATCGTGAACAAATCGTCATATGGGAGGCTTGCGAGTGAGTTGGGTAAAGGTCTGTGGTCTGGTGGGATATACATGTAGATGAAGAATGAATAAAAATGTATTTTTGTCATAAACGTTATACCTGGTCAACCCAGGCTTGGTTACCACTTACATGAATATGTAAATAGTTTCGTAACATTCCACGCTGGAGTTTTCTGTTTCATTATGTAATAACAAGGTATTTCCATTAAAAAAAAAGAACATCAAAATTCATTCTTCATCAATGCTCTCGATCTTGAGACACATCTGCAACCATTTCACACTTAAGTATATAAAGATATGTGGCTCCTGTGATGCTAAAACCATCGTACTTAATTCCCGATATTAAATTCCTGAAATAATCTCGAAAAAGCAAGTCACACTGCGATGCTTCATCAGCAGTTACTTCCGCCAGATCCGCGGGGCTAGATAACCAATCGCGAAAGCAAATTAGAGAATTACGAAAGTATGACGAAAAACTGATGGCTGGAAGTCTCATGCGGGAGCTGAGGGGAAAGGGATGACAGGCGAGTGGGGGATGTATCTTCATTTACACAGATAACGCTGGAGTTTAGTTGCTTGTGGGTGCAAGAACAAAACAACGTCGAGAAAATAAAGATCGAGGCATGTCATGAACACTAATGTACAATATAGTCTGGATAAGTAGCCATGATGAGCAAGCCTTCTGTTTGTACAATAAATGCGAGAAGCTTCAAAAGGTTCCCGGGACAGTCAACTCTTATTTGGATGATTGAGTTTGTCTTCAAAGTTAAATATTAATACAATGGCAGTAATGTTGACGAATTAGCATTGCTGAAGTAAATCTTGTCATTGACTCACCATCCGATATGAGCGATTTGTGTGTGTGTCTTGTACGTAGCATTGTCGGAGATTTAATAATGTTCATGTTTTTATAATGTACTAGCTGACCCGGCCCCGCTTCGCCCAGTCCTTGGTGGGGAGCATCTCATTTAATTCATATAATAAGTAGTCATATAAGTTCCCGTTCCCGTTACCGACTATCTATCTGTCTGTCTGTCTGTCTGTCTGTCTGTCTGTCTGTCTGTCTGTCTGTCTGTCTGTCTGTCTGTCTGTCTGACCCGGCCCGGCATCGCCCAGCTCCTGGTGTGGTGCATCTCATTTAATTCATATAAGTAGTCATATAAGCTCACGTTCCCGTTCCCGACTATCTATCTGTTTGTCTGTCTGTCTATCTGTCTGGTTATCTGTCTGATCCGGCCCGGCTTCGCCCAGCCCCTGATGGGGAGCATCTAATTTAATTCATATGAGTAGTCATATAAGTTCCCGTTCCCGACTGTCTGTCTGTCTGTCTGTCTGTCTGTCTGTCTGTCTGTCTGTCTGTCTGTCTGTCTGTCTGTCTGTCTGTCTGTCTGTCTAATCATTTATTGGTTGCAGTTAGAACAACCTTAGATAAACGAAGACCAACTTACAAAAAGCATTAGAAAGAGCACTTGAAAGATCTTTACATCTTCCCCAACAATTAACTTGGGTAAATGGAGCAGCGGCAGCAGCAGCAGAAGAAGAAGAAAAAGGAGGAGTAGGAGCTGGGAGGAGGAAGAGGGAGGAGGAGGGAGGAGGAGGAGAAAGAGAGAAGAGGAGGATGGAGGAGGGAGAGGGAGGAGGGGGAGGAGAAGAGGAAGAGGGTAGGAGGTGGAGGAGGAGGATGAGGAGGAATATTACGCATATGCCTGTAGATTTAATAATGGCTGAAGTTGTTCCATGTCTTCTTAGAGTTGGCGACAGTGTAAAGAAATATAAAATCTTCAAACGTGATAGAGATAAGGTAACTATTATTTATTTATTCTTTAAGCAAAAAAAGATGAGTTACAATGTTATTATTTGTGTTATTTATTTATGCATTATCTTTATGAAAACTTTGAAAATGCCTTACAGATTGTATCATTATTTATTATAACTCATATGCCGGTACATAACTATGGACAAAGAGTTTATAAATCTTTGAAAACGATGCCACAATATGACTATAAGGTATACAGAAAAGTTATGCCCCTTGAAATAACTTTTACAGAGTTAGGTCCCCTGAGATATATGAAATTATAATGAAAAATGAAAAATGAAATAATATTGGGTAAGCAGCCGATTTCACACTAAAAAAATATGACAGTGGGCTGCGCTGGAATGAAAGGAAGACGTGTAGAAAATTTCATCTCAATCGGATGGGCCGTTCGCGAGCGCATAAAGGACATATGGACAGACGGAGATCGCCTTTTATATATAAGACAAGTGTTACGTTTTGCTTGAGTAGACACTCTGTGACTTCAAACTTGATTCAGAAAACATCTGGCCATAATACAATGAACACCTCGCCAGTTTTCGTGTTACAGACACACATACACACACACACACACACACACACACACACACACACACACACAAACTCACACACACACACAAACTCACACACACAGACACACATACGGATCTGTGATGGTTCATCTAGCAGACGCCTACATCGGTACTCATTGAAATCAGTCAGCATGCTCGGATTTATGTTCGTGTTGGCATAGCGATAATAGCTTCAGCTGCCGGAACATCCGTTGGTAGTTACACAAATGTTCTCCACAAACCAGCACTGTATTGTCAGCTGTTCACGGTTGCTGAAGGCGTTATTATTATGCTGCTGAAAGAGTTTTCCCACTGTCGGTTCCAGTGATACTTACGCCAGCTGTGTATATCTAGCTATTTTGACAGAAATATTGTGTAATCAGATGTATAGTCAGTTTCCAGTAAAAATCACTGACATTCGCATCATCTAAAAGTTTACAGTAAACACTACTGACATGTGTATCCTCTAAAAGTTTCTAGTAAACATCACTGAAGTGTGTGTCCTCTACAAGTGTACAGTAAACATCACTGACACTTACATCGTCGTATATCATCCTTATACACTTTTGCGCAATGACAACAATGCAGTTTAATTAACGATAGCGTGTGTAGCGATTTTGTCGTCTAAGAAAACTATCCTCAAACAGTTTCCAGTAAACATCACTGACACTTGCATCGTCTAAAATTGTACTGTTGACAGTACTGCTATGTGTATCATCAGCCAATTTCCATTAAACAACACTTGCATTTGCATATATCACATATATTTGCATATACAGCCTGCCTGGTTTACATCAGAGGAAATGTAAGGCCAGAATGTCTGGAAGAAGATGAAGTGGAGAAGCTGTCAGATCAGTAAAACAATGCTTTAACTGTCCACCTGTCGGAGCTTCGATCCTAAACCAATTGTCGACCAGGGTTTAGGGCCTGGTCTGCCCTGCCATGATATTTACTTTTAGGCTGTATTTCTTCGTTCCTGGATAAGCCTGCATCCACCCTATTGCGCTCCTCCGCCTGAAACCGTTAGCACAATGTGGGGTGCGGATTTGGTGGACAGAACATCAGAGGCTACTAAAACAGTCTTTTCAGACAGCCAAACATGGATTATGTAAAGGTAACGCTTCTTAACCTGAAGCAGATAGACGTACCAGGAGCAGAAGGATTTTATAACAAATAACATGTAAATAAATACAGATAGAAAGAAATAAACAAACTATGAAAGAAATGTCGAAACAAAGAAGGACAAAAAGAATGAAAGACAGTACAAAACAAAGATAGTCTGTCTGGATCATAGACATTTAATGCTAGCACTATATACACCCTTCACTAACATATACGTAGACAGACAGACAGACAGACAGACAGACAGACAGACAGACAGACAGACAGACAGACAGACAGACAGACAGACAGACAATCCTGTCTGTCTATATGAATCTATCTATGAAAACCAGCATAGTGTAGGCAGGCAGGCAGGCAGACAGATAGAGGAGGGGCAATCGACTTATTAGATAGATTGCCAGGCTAACAGACAGACAGACAGATCCGAGAATAGGCGAGAGAGAAGGGGGGGGGGGACAAAAAGGGAGAACCTGTTAACAGTTCTTGACGTATTAATTAGTGTCTTTATAATTGGAAACACAATGTATAATCAAGCAATCTAAAGTGAATGTCTGAAATGTTGGCAGGAGATGTAGACTTCCTGTCGCGAGTTGTATACTAAGGGTAACAATAACAGAAAATGAAATGTGCCTGTCCATTCAACGGTTATAGTCAAGCCACACGTTTTAGACGAAAGTAATATAAAACCGATTGGAGACTAGCACGCATTAAGTGCTCATTTTTCCCACCAAAAGATGAGCGAGGTCATCAAAATTGCCGCAGACATTTCTCTGGAGGACTTCCAAGAGCCATTACGCCTACTCCCTCAATGACTTTCAACCCTGAATGTCTCGGGTTCCCTAAACTAGTTAAACCTTTTTGACCGTAACAGAGCTTTAAAGTCAGTGATATCTTCTACTTCAGTTCCTATCGATTCTGATGCTTGAGGAGAACTTCTCCAGTCTGGATTTCCAGCGGCTTTCCAACCAAAAACCACGGTCTGAAATGCCGCCATGTCTGTGAATTTATGGACTTTTTTCAGACTCGGGTACGGAAATGATTTGTTTCGCTTGTCCTGCGCGTTCTTTCTAGATTGATTTTAATGGTTACAAGCTCGTACCTTCCTGTAATATCCTAACGTGTAACTGGAGACAACAGGCTGAATGTGCTGATTGCCCGAATCAGCTTGGTAAAGGCTCAAGTGAGATGCCTGTTTTCTCTCCTACTTTCTTTGTCGGCCCCGAGATTGAATTTTGCAAATTGCTGTTTCTCCAGGAAAGGAGCACATACGAAAGTTGAGTTGTATAATGCATACGATGGCCAGTTTTTCTATTGAATATACGTATTTACGCTGGTCTCCGTGACGAAGGGCTTACGTACGTTATTCATAATCCCGCGTACCCGCGTTCGAAACATAGCTGCGATCGATTTGGCAGCAGACCGCGTTACCCTGGGCTTTAACGAGTTAGTATGGGAGCCGGTCGTTGAGAAAGAAATGACAAACTACTGAACGAAAATTTGCCAAGACATCAACAACAGCAGTAAAATGCTGGTGTTGACATCGATGTCCTGTAAAAAGTAAACGAAAAAAATACGTACTTACAGCAAGAGCGGCCTGCTTCAGGGAGTCTCAAACTATATTCGGTCATGGTCATCCACTGAGCTATTTATCACATTGACTTAATCACGGTCGTTGTTAGCTAAATAAGGCACTGTACTAACAACCTTATTTAACCGAAAACTCTTATTTCAGCCATCGCAGTTTACTGGCGATATGTTGCTAAGCCGATATACGCTTGACCAAACAGCACATCATGGGTGCTGATTGTTTACCATCATAGTGAGGAATGGCTGAAACTCGCTTGCAGTCTCGCCACGGGGAATATGTAACTACTTGAAAGTCTTCAGCACAGTGAAACCCATGGTCGTTCCTCTCTTAGTCAGTAAGACTGCCTCTGTTGTCTAAAATGCCTCTCTCGGAGGTGAAGTTTGGCTTTCAACACTGCTATGACTGACACTTAGTATCCTCCTTTATAAATGTGAAAATGTATGTGAGACCAAGGATGATAATACTGATAACATCATCCACAGAGTTGCTCTACACAGATAGTAGATGGCGCCATTTGTCCAATACCCCTCAAGATGTGCAGAAGAGTCCTTTACTTAACCCTGTTACCAAGTATGCATAACATTACTTTCAGTGGACCGGTGCATCATGTTGAGAATCATTGGATTTGTCGACGACAGGATATTGATGTGTAAACTGATTGGTCGAAAAGTAGTAACGAGCATAGTGAATGATTGATTGTTAAAAACTGCCAGCTTGAAAATGAGGCGTTTGCAGTTCTCGAGCACACAATGGTATGTAATCACCGCTAATCAGGTTATGGCTTTATTTTCCTACATGATACTTTATCACTCATTTAAAATCTTTTAGACATCCGGTACTTGGCATTCGTTTATCATCGTTGAGACTTATTATAGGTCTTCCACTTAGGATGACTGTTAATGTAAGCTGACACGTGAACATATGCGATATGCATGCTTCTTTTTTGTTTCTGTCAAATTCTTTCCAGAGAACGTATAAGTTAATATAGTAAACAGATTCGCTTACAGATTTATCAGACCTCGACTGGTCCCAATGACAACCTCAGACATATGTCCGATAACATGATTTGAATATCCAGCGCAATTCGTCTCTGTGATAATACGGTATAAAAGCATTTATTTCCTTAAATTTCGATGTCGTTTGATGTGTATCCTTTACACAGTGCCCATGCGTATTTGTTTATATAATGCAAAGCCAATTCAGACGTATTTCCCTTTTCAGTCATACTGGAAAAGTAGTTTGCAACATTCGTGAGAACAGATCATGAATTACAATAGAACCCAAACTAAGGGAAACACAACTTGGATTTAGGAAAAACAAAGGTTTCACAGATGCCATCATTGCTCTTAGTCAACTTATAGACAATTCAATCGAATTTAATGAAACACTACTTAGCATTTGCGACCAAGAAAAGACATCTGATAGAGCAGATATAAACAAGCTGTGGGAAATCCTTAAAGGATATGGAGTGAGTACACATCTAATAAACTTATGTAGAAGTTTATACAACAACAGTGAATGCATAGTGAGAACAAATGTAGGACACTCAGAACCCTTCTCCATAGGATCCGGAGTATGACAAGGTTGTGTGATGTCCCTCCCCCCCCCCCTCCCATATGTTTATATACCTATATAGACAGCATATATGAAGAAACCAGCCAAACAGAGACCGCAAGAACACCGCATGGCGAACAGAACACAGAAGAAGAACCAACAGCAAATTACATCATTAAAATCTCCTATTTGCGGACGATCAAGCACTAATATTCAAAATTAGAAGCAGAATTACAATACCATATGAATAGTTTGATCGAAGTGTGTAAAGAACATATCATGAAAATTAGCACCAGTAAAACAGAGGTAATAAATATAACCAAAGATGAAAAAACAACAAAGATTCATCTAAAAGAACACCGCCTGAAACAGGTAAAGAGCTTAAAGTATTTAGGAAGGATACTGTCATCAAATGGCAAATCAGAAGACGAGATCGAAAATAGATGCAATAATGCAAACAAACTCATTGGACAAGTGGCACCAATACTACAGAACAAACACATACCAATAGTTACTATGAAAGCAATCTACAACACAATCTTCCTACCAACTCTATGCTACCAATACCAAACTTGGACAATGACAGAAAAAGAGAAAAGGAAAATCACAACAACAGAAATGAGATTCCTGAGAAGAAGACTCAATGTATCAATAAGAGAGAAGATCAGAAATGAATAAATCAGGACTAAAGTGAGGGATATTGGGGGATATAGATTTAATTAGAAGGCAGCAAGTCAAATGGGTTGGCCATGCAACTAGGTTAAATACTATCAGTGTACCACAACTAGCAATGATGTACAGACCAAACGGAAGAGGAAGACCAGGTTAACCATCAACAGAGTGAGTGAATAGAAGAGTCCATGAGAATCTCGATAAATGAAGCCTATGCTGTGTATACTTCAACTCGACACCGCAAGGTTCAAGAGGAACAAGTATAGATGAGATGAGATGAGATGCGATGATGAGGTATTGCAAAGAATGCTTTGTTGTATAAAACACAGAGCTTCACAGAGCGTGCTGGCAAATGTGAGGACTGTCACGCTTCATGCTGAATGGAATGCTTCGTACAGAATGGCATGCATCGATTCAGAGGTTGCGGGTTGTGAGCATTTGCTGGATCTTTTCTGCAGGACATTCTGGTGTGGTTGGAAATGAACAGACAGGCAGACTGGCTGGTTCCGCATCGTTATGTAATGCCTGATAAGGCAGATGTGGTGAAGGTCCTCTGGGAGAATGCGATTACTGCAGAAAAACAGATAAGACTATCATGGTCTAGTGAGAATGAAGCAGCAGAGCCTGGTCAGAAGATCTGGTCCACAGTCGTCATTCAGAGGTAAAGCAGGACAGATATATAATAAAATTGCAACGGGCACCATTAGGTTTGGAACTCTTTTCTGGCTGTTGAAGAAGAGGAGGACTGGGCGCTTATGGGAATACCCCGGGTGCAGTGCTGTCGGTTATTGACCCAACTCAACTCTGTTGTATAACATTTACAATACCCTTGACACATCATTGCATTACATTTAACATATCAACATCCATATAATAAAAAATAATGCTCACTGATATGGTGCACAGTGCAATCAATTACCGCATGTACTATTCATAGTGCAATTTAAAAAAAAAAAAAACAAACAAACTCGCATATAGTGCTCCGCACAAACGACGTTCCCGTGTTTCTTGTGATATTCTATTGGTGCACCTTTACAGTTTTTTCTTGTTTTGATAGTTTCTATATTTTGCAGCACCTATTGTTTATAATGCCTCCAAAAACACGATGATAACGTGAAAAGAGCCAATAACGTTGTAAGGTTGCTTGAAAAACTAAAAATAATCAAGCTTAGTTCGCACGGCATGTCACATCTGGAAATAGGCCAGTGAGACGCGCAAAGCTCGCTCATTAGTGAGTTCATTTCCCGCGGTCAAAGACGAAGTATATATTCATGTTGATAAAGTTCTCCACGCACTCCTAAGTGATATGTCTGTTATATTTACGTTTTGCTAGGAGCAGAATGTATATTCCTATATTACTGAACTCAAAATTGCGGGAGAGGAAACATCGACTTTATATTCAGCATTAATCAACTCAAAAGTATGTGTGCCTATGTTTTCGAATCGCTGATCTATCTTGAAGTCCACTTACATTGCCGGGTCTATATCTATTTGAGTCAGTCCGATTATACTTCGTAGCTTTTCTACGAGCAGTATGAAAATCCCCTGCCGTCTTGTTAGACCAGTGGCAGGTTTAGGACATAAAAATCTGACCAAGGGTAGTCCGCTCCCTTTGGCGAGACAGAGCCCTGTTGGCCTATGCTCTTGCAGTCATGGATTCCCGGTCTACACTACGTGGAGGTGGGGCTGACTTGTGTAGTCTGTGGGTCATAGACACAGCTACTAACTTTCACTGTTCAGCCCTCCTGGGAGACGCTTAGCCGATCCAACCACTGCTGACTGCAGGCGCAGTCCACACCTTGTAAGGCAGTAAAATGTACTACACACAATTCAGATGCATTTCCCTTTTGAACCATACCGGGAAGATATTTTGCAAAATTCTTGAGAAAAGATTATGGACTACAATAGAACCCAAGCTAAGTAAAACACAACACGGATTTATGAAAAACAGTGTCACTGATTGATTCGCTTCAGTGGCTAAATTCTCTATGAAATAATGTATTCTGTTTCATGCGACACCTGGATTATTTCAGTTCATTGCGAAAATTCTGTATCAGTGGAGGGGATCCATGTGTGGTTTGGTTATAACATACCCCAGTAAATAACTGTGTAATCCGGGGTTAGGTATCGATATATGTGTATACAATATTTTGTTCACTAAGTGATACAGTAATACCTTATACCGCTCCAATGCCATTTAATTTCTAATTCTTCAGGTTACACAAGACACAAGCAAAAAAAAAAAAAAAAAAACAGACCCACCTACACACACACACACACGCACACGCACACCCATCCACCAACACCCATACATCCACCAACACACCCGCCCACACACCTATCTACGCCTACACACCCACACAAACACCCACTCAACTCCCACACACACCCACAAAGACATCCACACAACACTCACATTTACTATTCACACACTCGTCAATCAGAAGCCAACCGCGGTAGCTAGCAGTCTTGCCTAGGGGCCCTACGGTCATGTATTCGAATTCTCATGGAGGCGGGGATTTAGCGAACATTGACCTGGGCTGACAGGTCGTCCCGACTTAAAATGGGTACCAGGAACCGTTCTTGGATGTAAATGCAGCCGACGTGACATTGACCTCATCACCCGTCATTGCCCGTTGACCTTGTCCTACACGGCGAGGTACTATAGGCATTAGATGGCATTGACAGTGTGACCATATACCAACTGCGTTCAAGACATGTGAAAAGGTATTTTACTTTACCCGAATGTATTTATTAACCATAAGATCACCTTCATCGTGATCTTCTCCAATGATAAGTAGAGACATTATACACACACAATAAATTGTCTTAAATAGTCCCTGAAGCCACATAATGTGTGGATTTGGACATCCAAAAGGAATCCATCGTCTACAAATATGTAGGCCTCTTTATTGTATTTACAGCCTACCGGGAGGCGTGGTGGGAGTGTGGAGTGAGTGAATAGGCCCATTTACCTTCGGTCATGACTCCTATGTGTCTTTCTCCGTTTATGCATCCGCACCCTGTACCCTAGCTTCAAGGCATGTGTTCAACCCTTTATTGTAATTGTCCCACTAATTCGCCGCTATGTACCTGAATACTCCTCTGCGAGGGCGAACCTCGTGCACCTGGCGTATTGCGAGCAGGTTCCTTCTCCCGCCACTGTTCCATTTTTCCGGCAGAAAACCAACTTTCCTCCCAAGCCTGTTTACTATAGACTCGCCACCGCAGCCGCGATTCGCCAGACCATGATGAACTTCTCTGCTGCCCTGTTGACTTCTTCGCACCCACTCCATAGCTAGTGGAAGCAGCAACGAGGGGGGGGGGGGAGGTAAGGGCGAGGGGAGGAGGAGGAGGAGGAGGAAGCTATGCCAGTGAATGCAGTATGAACATGTTTCCTAAGATGTTAGAAATATAGATAAACTATTCATTTTAAGTTTGTTTTTTTCTCGCATATCCTTTTACTGGACATTGCAGTCAACACCAGCATTTTTCAGCTGCTGTGTCTTGGCAAAGTTTACGTTCAGTAGTTTGCCATTGCTTTCTGAACAACGACCGGCTCACATATCGTCATAAGTAACCAACGCGACGCGATCCGCTGCCGAATCTCGCGCAGCTGTGTTTCTTAAGAGAGTATACGGGATTACAAACAGCGTCCTTTATGCTTACGCGAGGGAGACCGGCCATTTTAAGCTACACACTGTTATATTGTTCCGATTAGAAAGCCGCGTTTTGGTAGCGACTGGACGCGGGCCCGCCGTACCGGTGGTGTTCGGTTTGATCCACATCAGGTTGGATTTGAAGATTAAAGCTTGACCTGCACTCCCAGTACGACCCCAGCTTAAAATGGGTACCCGAAATTTATTGGGAAGTAAAGGCAAACGGGATGATGCCGACAACATCAGGCACTGTGTGCCTTTTGGTGTGTACAATTGTGGGCCAGCTCCATATGCTTAATGACACTTTAAGCGTGTAAATGGGACCTTTACTAATGGCACCTTTACTAATGACACCTTTACTAATGGGACCTTTACTAATGGGGCCTTTAATGCCCCTCTTGTTTTTCTTCTCCTCCTCTTCCTTCACCGCGCACTTCTTCTACCGCATAATTAATACGGCAACATTGTAAACTGAAGTAGTTAACAGAGAGTACTATCACACTATCTGCATTCTTTTGTTTACTAAATGTATCGTATAGAAGATCAAGAAAAGATATGCCACATCGCTGTTAAGTATCGCTATAGTAATGTGGCTGTAAGGAAAGTCAAGAAAAGTATTCTATGTCACGCCATGAGGTTTATTGGGCATATGGTCTTAACACCATAAGTTAAACCATTGAGCACTGGTTTCTAAGACAAATGTTACGAATACCGTGGACGCCCAGAGCAAATAACAACGATTGTGTGAAAGAAACTGAAAGAAGTGAAACAGCACACATCTATAAGAAAAAGAAAGACAAATGGCGTTCTTTGTTCATTTAGTGAGAATACATGCATTGGAGAATATTGTAACGACTGGAGGGATCAGCTGTATAAGAGACAGACCTAGAGAAATTATGCTGGAAGGGCTAAGACGACATCATTGAGGTATGCCATCGACATAATTGATGCAGATTGTCACATATCAAGAACTATTCTACTGCATGCCTTATAAGGCTAGTTGGCCAGTTCCCGTGCTAGCCACCATTCCTTCCCACAACATTCCTACGATGGTCTGGTGCCCATTTCATGAAGATAGGTTGACCTTAATGCCGAACTTGTAATGCCGAAACAAAGTAATCCTGCAACTTCTGGACATTTAAACCCTGCCACTGTCTTGGCAGGCGAGCACAATAACCATTATACCCCTGCAGCTACTCATGTGTATTCATTACGTATGTCATACATACATCACGTGCATATCTTTGAGAAAGCCGAATGTGGTTTGGTTAAATAGGTTGTCTGGTAGCTCAGCGGACAAGTAATTAATCCTTGCTGATGCCAGGGATGCCGGCTTCGTGGCTTAGAGGTTATGACTTTTCTCCTTAATCTCGTATACTCTCGTCGGTAACGTGATGATGGTGAGAATCAGCAGTGGTTCGAATCGCACGGTAACTTACAGGGTATGTGAGCCGGCCGCTCAGAAAGCAATGACAAACTACTGAGCGTAATCTTGCCAAGAAATCAACATACAGCTGAAAGATGCTGGTGTTAACAGCGATGTCCTGTAAAGGATATGAAAAAAAAAAAAAAAAGATGACAGGGATGGGCCTTCCCCCAACCCGTACTCATCTGGGATCGTCCTAGCAAACAAGGCGGACATTTTATGACCTTCAGAACTGTCTGGAACTTACGTAGGAGGGACAGGTAGCGAGAAAGGAGATTTTTGTTTTTATTTTTAATCTCACCGTGATGCTTTGACCTATTATATGTCACATCACCTTAGGTTATTCAGTCCGGAGGCTTGTGTGAAATTACAGAACGGGTCACTTTTTAATTATAAATGTTCGATCTGCTCAGAACCTACATTTTTTTTCGCATATCCTACTTACAGGACATCGCTGTCAACACCAGCATTTCACAGCTGTTGTTGATGTGTTGGCAAGATTACGCTCAGTAGTTTGCCATTGCATTCTGAGCAACCGGCTCACGAACCCCCCGTAAGTAACCAACGCGATTGGATCCGCTACCGAATCGGTGTTCCCCTACGTGGATATACGGGATTATGGAGAAAGTCATTAACCCCACGGTCGCCGCCACGGAGACCAGAACTTACTTACAGAAGGATAAAGTTTTGGTTTTCTCTTGTTTTCCACAATCAACAGTAAAGCATCGGCTTTCGTTGCCTTCAGTTATCGTCGGTTTCGGAGTTCATAAATTTTATCCGCGAAAGATTTGTCTCGGATTTCGTCGGTTTGCAACGTGGCCTCGCTGCTAATTTTGTGAGAACAAAGGGACCCTCGCGTTCCTTTGCTCAGTTTGGCGTTATGTTTCGTTGTGTGAGCATCACTTGCTAATAAGTTAACCCTTTCCTGTTAGCTCCAAAGAAATCAACGACAGTTTCTAGAGCCAGCAGTCCTTCTAAGAAGAAGGCCAGGAGCACGATCGAGTTGAAGAAGGAAATCATTGAAAAATACGAGAGCGGCATTAAGATTGCTGAAATCGGCCGCATGCACGGGAAGACGCTTTCTACGACAAGTTCCATGTAGCGAAAATGAAAGCAATAAAGGAGGCTAATGTAGAGAAAGGCGTGAATGTGCTAACGAAACAGAGATCGCAAACATTGAAGATGTCGGACAGTAATGATTAATTTGGATAAATCAAAAACATTTCGATGGCGATTCTGTTTCGGAGACAGTAGCATGTGAAAATGCCAGACTGTTGTATACCAATCTCATTAAGAAAATGCCTGGGACGAGTGCTGGTGTACTTAGTGATTTTAAGGAAAGCAGTGGATGGTTTGAAAAACTCAAGAGGCGCACTGGCATACACAGTGTTAGTAGGCATGGCGAAAGTGCGAGTTCGGACAAATCTGGGGCAAAATGTGTTTTTGTATGTATTTTAGCGTGTCTATAACGAATTAATTGGATTTACATTAATTCATATGCTCGGTTTTTGTCGTTTTCGGATTTAGCCTATTGTGTTCCAACGGATTATCAAAGACAGCCGAGGTTTTACTGTATTTTATACGTGAAGAGGAAAGGAGGTCCACCAGAGACATACGCTTATTTTCTCCGGTGTGGAACAAGAAAGAGTAAGACACGGTGTATGAGTAGTCATTCGCACCGCGGCTAGCATGAAGAGTATTATAAATAACATATATACATCAGAAATAATTATAACAGTGAGAATATAAAAACACACAATTACTACATATGTATAAATATAGGCACCAGTGTAATACAACACACTCTTCCCACTGACTCTATGCTGCCAATGCTAAACCCGGACAATGACAAAAGCGGTACAAGAAAAATTACAACAACGAAAACGATATTCCGGGGAATGATGCTTAATGTATCTAAAAGAGAGAAAATAAGAAATGATGAAAGGGCTAAAGTGGGTGTGTTATAGCAGCACTAGATTTCATTAGAAAACAGCAAGGTAAATGGTTCGGCCATATAACTAGACTAACAATTAGTAGTATACCACAACAAGCAATGATAAAAATGGAACCAGAAGAAGAGTCCGATCATGTAAGCGATGGACAGGGGGAATAACAGAGCCCACAGGAATCTCGATATATACATCCCATAAACGAGCTTTCTTCCGCTGATTATGCTTCACCTCGACACCGCATGGTACAAAAGGAACAAGATGGGATACGATCAAATACTTTACTCTCTACGGCAGCAGGTGCTATGAGTTTACCTATACCTTTGTGCCATGCCATAATGAATTACCCAAATACCATGTCTCAAAGATTCCTACAAATTACATCTTGCACCCTAGTAATGGAGAGTAGTTAGTGCAAACGCATGCACGTCAGATGGTTTAAATCGCCCATCAAACAATGTTCTCTTTTACAGAATGCATAGTTCCGCGTCTCAGACAGTCTCATACAAAAGATGCATGAATATCACAGACTATACAGTTCTGAGGCTCAGGCAACCTCATACAATAGGTGCATGAATATTACAGACTACACAGTTCTGAGGCTCAGACAGCCTCATACAATAGATGCCTGAATATTGTTTGTGATGTCAAAGCAGGCCAGCTTAAAACTAACCACATCAGCCATCGAGTGCCCACTGGTCAATAAATACAAACCTAGTGACATATTTGCAATATCATACATGGGATCTTTAATATCAAAAACATGTTCTTTATTCGGCTGCGCAAACCCCTGTGCTCTGTGATCATAAACACATCTCAACTCTAGAAGGCTGCTTTGAACCCAGTCCCACTGAGCCCACAGAGAATGCAATAGCCACTGCATTGTGAAAACTCTTTAGAATATTCATAACAATTTATTTTAGTGAATTTAATCACGGAAGTCATAAACAATATACAGCACGATTTTTCTTGCCTGCAATATCTCTCTCCTTTGATTATGCTGTGTATTATTCTACACTAGATGTTTGCCATCAAAAAACAATAATACCATTTCTCCAAAGCTAACATGTTAGGAAGAACATAAAATGAAACTTGCGTATGAACAAAACAAAAAACAGTACTGGAATCCTTTATGTCATGCTGGTGTGTCAAGTATAATATTTTACTGTCATACTGATGCTAATTTAAATTTGTTTACTTCCATATGCTGTGAGTTTTATGACTGCTCTAAATAAGCACACCCTAATACCTTTAACACGTGCGTTTTTTCTTTGTAAACCAAATAAATAAATATAATGACACTATCTTGTCACACTGTACGTTATACTAATTTGAAGACAAAATAGTATGCTAATGACAAGACAACACGTTATACTGATGACCAGTTGATATAATGGCCACTGTTGACTTGTCTTTTAAGAAGGATTTACTCTGTTCGTTTAGGAACTACTGAACGTAAACTTGCCAAGAAATCACACACAGCCAGAAATGCTAAGGTTGACTGTCACGCCCTGTAAGAAATATGCAACGACATGTCTTATTCTGGGACCATGTGTATCGATAGTATGAACAAACAGACACATCATCGTGGTATGGAGAATACGAAGAGGGAGGGAGTGATTAGTAGTCGACACTGAGTACTTCCAGGAGAGATCAGACGGACAGATAATCAGACTGCAATGGTAAATTAGTAATGGGACTCCATTATGGTCTTTGACGATGGCAACACCAAGTGCTGTTATGTAGGTTCTAGACTCATCTCACTACTCTGTGCAAAACCTTGCATCTCCTTGCAGTGCTGTAAATTCTCCGACCGGATACTCAAAATGGCCAAAGTGTTGTGGTATCTCTTCGTAGTGCTGCAAATCCACAGACTGGATACTCAATATGGCTAAGGAGGTGTGTCATCCCTTTGTAGGGCTGCAAATCCACAGACTGGATACTCAATATGGCTAAGGATTTGTGGCATCCATCCCTTTGTAGTGCTGCAAATCCACAGACTGGATACTCAATATGACCAAGGCGTTGACGATGGCAAGCATCTCAGCAGATGTAATCTTTCCTTTGCAGCCTACCACACTAAGAGGGAAATGAGAGACAGCTCAGTCTAGATGAGATTTTAATTGCAAGCGGTGGAAATCTCAGTACCTATATTACAGCGACAGGCACAAGCCATGTTTACGGCTAAGACCAGATCATGCCATTTAATATTTGTACGAAACGAAGAGTAGTACATCGGTGGAAACTAACATATCGTGACATAACAGAAACGTGATAACAAATACGTTGTCAAATGAGCGGACAACACACGAACATACGAACACGAACACACATCTATAAACTTCAATGAAAAGAGGACCAACATCTGGACCGTTAGGAAGGAATCCCACTATAGAGACTTTCACAACCATATTCGTCGTGCAAAACAGATAATTATGTTCCTTCTCTGAACAGGACACAGCAAAGAAGACACTCTTTAGACTCTAAATGGTTCTATCACCCATATGCACATGTGATTATACTACACAGACAGCTGAACATGTCCTTACAAATTGACACATGATGATTGAATTGCAGTATCATCTCCATACGCACATTAACGCACAATTGTTTGGAAGCTTTCAGAAACTCCATACACAAAATCTAAATACATCCTAGTAACAGGACTCCTGGTGTACACATTATTAACCAGCAGCTAAAGAAAAGTAAAGGAAATGAAAAATACGATAAGAAATATATTCCTTCTACTTTCCGCTCCATTTACATTTCGATTCTACATTATTTACCCTATGCCTCTGTAAACCGTTTGTCATTACTAATATTACACATTGTATCCACTTACATACGAATATGGATATGCCTTTTGTTATTACCCGAACAGACGTGCACCACGGTAAAACAAGTTTATTAGGTTGAATTCAATATATTTTCGACAAAACATCAAAGAAATGTAGCTGCTTTCCATGATTCCAGTTGCCTTTGGACCTAACAAAGACATATTACTTGGGCGGGAGTAAATGTAAGACGACAGGAACAATTACATAACGATGCAACAGATTCTTTAAAAAACTTTTAACGTGAATGATGGGAGGACAAACATTTGTTAATGTGCTATAGAAGAAAGCGGACGTTGTAAAATGTCCGTGATAGGGGAAAAGTATTATCACACAGTGCGCCCAGAAGAAAATAACATATGATATTCTATTCTACACGATATAAACATCGAATACAACTGGCTCATAAATACAATTATGTCCCAGAAACTAAATTACCGTGGCTACGTACATTTTCACAAAGATTAGAAAGAATCGTAATTAATGTCATGGTTCTTGAAAGAGGAGACTGAGGCCGACCAAGACGACAGTTCATACGGGACATTGGTAATACCATGTGTACGATCGTGCATGGGGAGGCCAGCGTGGCCGAACTGATAAGAGCGCTCGTTCTTAAACATTCGATGTGTGGATGCTGAAGTACCGGGTTCAACACCTACACCGGTAAACTAGCTAAAATGTTGGCTTCTCGTCATTGATTTAGGGACGTAAAATACAAGTACCTCAGATGTCGGAGTGGGTTCGCCCGATGGCGAGGGACACCGGTAATAGGGAAAGCTAATCCACACGTAAAAATCAGTTCAGTATACTAGAAGTAGTAGCACGTCTATACAATAAGCTTGAACTAAAAGTGAATGGAAGTTTTAAACAACAGAACATGCATAGTACATGATGATTAGTTAAAGGTGGGGGGGGGGGGGGGCTTTCCGGTTGTTATGAACCAAGGCCTGCACATAACATGCTACGTGATGAACCAAGGCATACACATAACATCTTACGTGATGAACCAAGGCCTACACATAACATCCTACGTGATGAACCAAGGCCTACACATAACATCTTACATGATGAACCAAGGCCTACACATAACATCTTACATGATGAACCAAGGCCTGCACATAACATTTTACGTGATGAACCAAGGCCTACACATAACATCTTACATGATGAACCAAGGCCTACACATAACATCCTACGTGATGAACCAAGGCCTACACATAACATCCTACGTGATGAACCAAGGCCTACACGTAACATTTTACATGATGAACCAAGGCCTACACATAACATCTTACGTGAAGAACCAAGGCCTACACATAACATCTTACGTGATGAACCAAGGCCTACACATAACATCTTACGTGATGAACCAAGGCCTACACATAACATCTTACGTGATGAACCAAGGCCTACACATAACATCTTACGTGATGAACCAAGGCCTACACATAACATCTTACGTGATGAACCAAGGCCTACACATAACATCTTACGTGATGAACCAAGGCCTACACATAACATCTTACGTGACGAACCAAGGCCTACACGTAACATTTTACATGATGAACCAAGGCCTACACATAACATCTTACGTGATAAATTCAGGCCTGCACGTAACATGCTACGTGATGAACCAAGGCCTACACATAACATCTTACATGATGAACCAAGGCCTACACATAACATCTTACATGATGAACCAAGGCCTACACATAACATCTTACATGATGAACCAAGGCCTACACATAACGTCTTACATGATGAACCAAGGCCTACACATAACATCCTACGTGATGAACCAAGGCCTACACGTAACATCTTACATGATGAACCAAGGCCTACACATAACATCTTACATGATGAACCAAGGCCTACACATAACATCTTACATGATGAACTAAGGCCTACACATAACATCTTACATGATGATTGATTGATTAATTTTATTACGTTTAATGTAAATTTATTACGTGTAGGCCTTGATTGATTTATTAATCTTACATGATGAACCAAGGCCTGCACATAACATCTTACATGATGAACCAAGGCCTACACATAACATCCTACGTGATGAACCAAGGCCTACACGTAACATCCTACGTGAAGAACCAAGGCCTACACATAACATCTTACGTGATGAACCAAGGCCTACACATAACATCTTACGTGATGAACCAAGGCCTACACATAACATCTTACGTGATGAACCAAGGCCTACACATAACATCTTACGTGATGAACCAAGGCCTACACATAACATCTTACGTGACGAACCAAGGCCTACACGTAACATTTTACATGATGAACCAAGGCCTACACATAACATCTTACGTGATAAATTCAGGCCTGCACGTAACATGCTACGTGATGAACCAAGGCCTACACGTAACATCCTACGTGAAGAACCAAGGCCTACACATAACATCTTACGTGATGAACCAAGGCCTACACATAACATCTTACGTGATGAACCAAGGCCTACACATAACATCTTACGTGATGAACCAAGGCCTACACATAACATCTTACGTGATGAACCAAGGCCTACACATAACATCTTACGTGACGAACCAAGGCCTACACGTAACATTTTACATGATGAACCAAGGCCTACACATAACATCTTACGTGATAAATTCAGGCCTGCACGTAACATGCTACGTGATGAACCAAGGCCTACACATAACATCTTACATGATGAACCAAGGCCTACACATAACATCTTACATGATGAACCAAGGCCTACACATAACATCTTACATGATGAACCAAGGCCTACACATAACGTCTTACATGATGAACCAAGGCCTACACATAACATCCTACGTGATGAACCAAGGCCTACACGTAACATCTTACATGATGAACCAAGGCCTACACATAACATCTTACATGATGAACCAAGGCCTACACATAACATCTTACATGATGAACCAAGGCCTACACATAACATCTTACATGATGATTGATTGATTGATTAATTTTATTACGTTTAATGTAAATTTATTACGTGTAGGCCTTGATTGATTTATTAATCTTACATGATGAACCAAGGCCTGCACATAACATCTTACATGATGAACCAAGGCCTACACATAACATCCTACGTGATGAACCAAGGCCTACACGTAACATCCTACGTGATTATCCAAGGTATATCATAAATTATCCTAAGCAGTGATCCAATTTCTACGCATAACACCTTACATGATTATCATACTAGTATCAAATTACGCAGTCTCTACACTAGTATAAAACTTTTTTCAAGCCTGATAAATGGTTTTCTCTCGTGTAAAAACTATTGATTACAGTTAATCTTCTACTCAATCATTTAATCAATAAATCAATCAAATCTAACTGTATAATTGCTGCTCAACTTGTTGGGAAATTAAAACGTGGTCGTGTCCTCATTTCGTCGACTTTTGACGCCCCCCCCCCCCCTTCCCTTCCCCGGCTAAATCCACTCTATTGTGAGGCGTTTTCTAATTTAGGATATTGAAAGACAACGTCCACTCTCTGTACGAGGGACATCTCCACTAAGGTGCCTGACACATGTCTGGTCATCCAACACCTTTTTTGTAACTGGTAATAATGGTCAGGCATGAGCACAACTGCTTCTGAAACTATCGCTTGTAAACTATCTTCGAGATATACATTTATAAGATGTTGCCATCTGGACTTGAACTTCAGGGAGAGGAGTATGCCCTACATCTACGCCACTTGTCACATGTTCCCGAGACAACTATTTATATATTCAAAACAATGTTTCCACGTAGTGAATTTAAATAACGAAGGCACAAACAATAGATTGCACGATTTATGGCCTGGCATATTTCGCTGCACCTCGTCAGGTACATACTGCAGAATTCACACAACAAAAAGTATAATAACTAGATGAATCCTTCAAGCTGAAATATACACATGTTCGCACAGTAATGTCAATTGTCTACCACATAAATTTTAAATTGACTAACATGTCTTTCTGGTTGCACAAAATTGGCCTATGTATATAATCATTATGGCTTCTGCAAACTTTAAAAAGCGACTATTTTGTGTGTTGAACACCACACGGAAGGCACTGTCTCTGTCAATTACATGACCGGTTTCCAACACGTGCCTACTAATTGATGACGCGGGAATCTCCCCGTGTGTCGGCCTCCCTGTGCTGCCATCGCCTGTGTGTAGTAACTTGTCGACCCATTGAGGAATGTGTTCACCCACCCTCGTGTGTAACTGTCGCTCTGTTCTGTTGATGTAAGTGGTCTGACACCTACATATATATATCACGTACCTTCTCTACACCCTCTACCCTGCTTCTTCATGTGCAATCATGTATTCTTCTTCCTTTGCATATCTTGATGATTTCCCCCCTCATGAACCGTCGTTTTCCTCTTACACTATGCCCCACCATTGCTCTCTTCAGCACATCCTTAATTAAAACACTGTGTCACCTTATGTCACTGTCTTCTAGTACTTTAGTTGTCTGATCTTGAACACACTCGGCACTTGTTCTCCATCGTCAATGTTTGCTATACTTATGTATTTGCTTTTGCCTCATGTCGCGATTGTTTCGCACTTCTGGTAATATGTGACAACGGAGATAGATTTAAGCGGTACTGTGTAGTGCAGTTAGCCACCGTTAAATATGATCGTTGACTAATGAATGGCACAGCGCTTTGTTATTGTATGGCGGCAAAGACGGTTAGTTAATTAGTTGTTCACAAGGTATTCAAGAAGGATACTTAAGTTCTAAAGGCTGGAAACCAGGCTCTACTTACTGCAACGGGTTGGGAGATATTTGCTTCGGAATGAAAACATCTCCTTTCGGAGGAATTAAATATGTTAATCGTATCTTCATTACAGGCCGTCCCAGTCAATATTAGCAGTTACTGGCTGTTTTAGATTCACTAGACAGTTTTGCTTTCAGCAGAATGCCAGTGCTTGAAATCAACACAAAGTGGACTGCTTCAAAATCGCCGGCGGCAGACCTGGAACCCTTGACGCGGTATGTCGGTGAATTGTAAAAAAGCATCCTACTAACACCTAGCCCAAAGATGGCGCATTGGTAGGAGTACAAGCAAGAAATTGATAATCAGACGACTAGTTTGGGGAACACACTTAATTCGGAAAGATGTGGAATGTCTCAAGCGATATGATTGAATGAAGACAGTACGAGAAACGGCTTTTAGATACTGGCTGTCACGTGGACCGTTAGAAAACTGAATTATAATTGACTGTCATATTCACAGCTCCTGGTAAATAAAATGTGTCGCCTGGGTGTCCTTTTCAAGCTGTATATCATTGTTTGGTGTTACAAACAGATGTGGCTGTTTGACATATGGTGTTGTTTGTAAATCTGTATACTCTACAGACGATCTTTTCCACATGGTACACATATGCACTTATTTATCATTCACCTGTATGGGAACTTAATATATTGCCTATTTATTTAAGAAAAATGAAAGGACCAGTATCTTCACACACTATGATTAAATAATTTCTCACACAAGGCTTGTTGTTATAACTTCATGTGAAGACAGACATCCCCGACAGATTTCTGTGAAGTCAAGTAGGGATCCAAACCGGGATCTTAATTGTCTGATCATGAATTAGTTCTATGTTTGTAGTCAGTGTTTGGGGTACTTCTGTATTTGCTTTCTTCTCATGCCATGCCATTCGGTTTTATATAACCACACTTGGAATTCTTCAATTGCGTGCCCACATTCTAAATACAGTATCCATGTTTCTGCACCGCAATAATCATCATGTGCCTTGCCAGCTGGAGTTGGCATTCATATCGGTCCACAAATCTCAGTCATTGATGCTCTGCTGATGATATTCCCCTAAGCCACCGGCTTAACCCACCTGGCCTCATTTCTCTTGGGCTGCATCTGTTTAGTTTATCGTTGATCTTTTCCTTTGTCACGGGTTCTCCAACGTCTCTCTTATCATCCAATGAACAAATAATGCTGTTTTTCACTTTATGATACTTGTGTACAATGTTCTAGTTTCGTTAACCTCTTCCAGACAATTTGTTAGTCATTCTAGCAGTCAAATGAATTCGCAAAATTCGTCTCATATAATATATCTGATGCGTCCATACTTTTCCTAATTTGTTCAATAACATTTCATGATTGACTGCTATGCATTAAAATGGGTTCCATACATAACAGATCAGCTTTATCTTTCTTAATTAAATTACAGATACGTATTGCATAAGATACGTGTTACCACTTCCACAATATGTGTGTGTGTTGGGTGAGAGTTTGTCTGTGTGTATTTGATTGCACATTATTTTTAACGTGGCCCTTGAGTAAAGCTATATGTTACGCAGCCTGTGGTACAATCAGATTTATCACTTCTATTAAGATATGTCGTCAACAGCACAGAGAGAATTCAACTATCTTACTTGCAGATTTCTCCCATGTAGTTGTCGTCAAAGGCAGATGTCATGAACTCTGGTGTAATGATCGTATCAGCATGCGACTGGAGACCAGTCTTGACAGTGGAACAGTCGTACAAGCTGCGAGGACAATAGGACACATCACTTCCGACATACTGGACTGCTGAAAATATGAACAAATCGACATATTACTTGAGGGCGGCGGTTCAATATAGAGCATCAACTATGGTAAATAAAACGGTCAATTAGTACAAGTTATTTCTCACCTTGTGGTTAGAATGTGATTGGTGATTAATTAAGATCAACAGACCTTGCACTCCGGACACGTCCATTGGTGCTGTGATCTTCTACAAAACATCTTCACCGGCGTATATTGACTGATCTCGCCAGTTCTGTGTTGATCAACCAAAGGTCGTGTGTCCTTGAGAAAACTTCATGTCCTGGCAGCTCCGGGAAGGAGGAGGAGGAAGAGGAAAAGGATGTGAAGAAACAGAGGAGAGGAGGAGGAGGAGAAAGAGGTAGAAGGTGACAGTAAAAACGAGAAAGGAAAGAAGAAGAAAGGGAGATGGAAAATGGAAAAAAAGGAAGAAGGAATAATGAAGAAGAACGTGATAAGAAGTAAGGAAGAAGACGATCAATAAAGAACATGAAGGAAGAAGGTAGAAAAGGAAGAACAAAAAATAAGAAAGATTACGGGGGTGGAGGTGAATGAAGGAGGAGTATGGGTGGAAAGGGTGAAGAAAGAGACGACTTAATCTTTCCAATGAAAGAGTAGTCTTGCGTGATTCAGGTACTTAAGTTGCCAACAAGTTTACTTTTGTGTTCAACTATTTGACTAAGTCTTTCCCGTACGCGTGGCTGTGTGTCAGAGGGGATAATTATCACATAAAACGTCCGTTAGTTCATCACTTACGTTGTCACGTAAACGGATATACTTTACACACGACATACATTTCCGTTGCCAGTCATTAGACGTTATTACAGCGACCTCTTTTCACATATACACGCATACACACCTATATGTTCCATCCTGTTTGGGCTCAATGTAGTATCGCTGTTTATATATATATATATATATATATATATATATATATATATATATATATATATATATATATAAATATATATATATATATATATATATATATATATATATATATATATATATATATATTGTGTGTGGGTGGGTGTGTGTGTGTGTGTCGTAGACTAAGTCTTCGTACATATAGATGGATAGAACATATTAGGAGGATGGATGACGGCAGAATACCAAAACGACCTCTCTTTTGGTGAATTACAGATAAGCGAAAGATCTCAGGGTCGGCATCTACTAAGATACAAAGATGTGTGTAAGCGGAACTCCATTGATACAAGCATTGATATTTGTACCTTGGAAGCAAGTCGCCACTGATCGTGTTGCATGGAGGACACGGAATAAAAATTGAATAAATACAAAGCAGAAAATGATTGCAGAGAAGTCACACACTGAGTGTGTGAGACTTAAGATGGTGCGTAATTGTGGAAATTGACATTTGTTCATAAGCATCCATCCTGGACATATATTTACAGCGAGAATCTGTCTGATCAGTCACATTCGCTACCACCATGGGTTGTAGTCTTTTTGCCTGTTTGGAAGCATATTGTAACTGATGCCAGTGGTTATTTATATAAACGTGCAGTGCTGTGTTTTAACCAGAAACTTGGAATTATCAGACGTTTGAAGAAAGGTGAAACTGCCCCTAGTATTGCTCAGATTTACGGTGCTGGAAGAAAATCCGTCAATGATATTAAACGCGATGCTGAGAATATTGAACAACATGTGTCAAAAATGCTAAGCACCGATGGAAATGTTAAGACTCATAAATCCATGAAATCGACAAAATTTGACCAGCTGGAAAATGCGATGTACCAGTGTGTGTGTTTTTTTTTGTGTTTGCCAACAGTCATGGGATCGAACTTTTAGGTTCCCATAATAATCATCAATGCAGTTGAAATGAATAAAAAAAACTAGAAGGAGATCCAAATTTTAAAGCGAGCATAGGATGGCTTGATACGTTTAAGTTTCGTTACGATATTCGACTACTAGACATTAGTGGAGAAGAACCTAGTGCAAAACGGAACATTGCCACGCAGAAAGCTCGAGCCTCAAAGACACAATGAGATGACAGATTATTTTAAAGTATCATAGGTTTATTGTATTGCTTGAAGTTTATATTGATCGTTTTGTAAAATTAAATACAATACGTGAGTATGTGTATTTTACTTTTAAAGAATTTTATTTTCACATTCCTCCCAAGCCCGCATTGAAATCACGTTACTGTACATATGTAGTAAAAGATGTCTGTTATCCGTCTATTCGGTTATCCGTCAAAGCCATGGTCCCGCGGTGACGGTTAATCTAAGTTTCACAGTAATAGACCACCGAGCAAATTCTCGGTCTTTTGCCAGCTTATGTACCTCATGAATCTCACGTTGTCTTCAGTGTCTGGCTTCCATGTTGCTACAGGTCGACCCATGACTCCCCTTCCATGAGCTATGCCTTCCGTTGCCGTCCTGTTCAATACTTCTGTTTCCGAGACACGATAGTGTTCATAGGCACGTCTTGTGCAATGACTGTCATCAAGCGATGCTACAGGCATTATGGGATAAACTTCTCTCGCACCACACAAAAAGATTTGTCAGTCGTACGAGAGGAATTGATTACACATTTTTATTGCCACTGGCTCTTTACATTACATAAATGCACAAAACTGTCTCTAATGAACCACACATGAATACACAGAATTTCCTATCACTAGTCGTCCCTAGCCCTACTGCTAAACCTATCTACTCATCTAAAGAAATACGCATCGACGCTAAGCGATGTGTTCCCTACGAAGTCTGTCCCCAGTCTGACGATTCTCCGCGTGCTGATTACACAGTACGCGGAAGGACCTCGTGCGCACTTCGGCTTTTGCGTGCTACATCATTCAACACGCTTAGAGTAGTAGTCTACTCTTGAAGTCCATTCTAGTGCTTGGTGTCCATCATGTTGGCGTGATTACACCGTGACCAGAGTGCTTACTCTCTGGTTGACACCTCCGTGTTTCATGAGAGAACTGTTTGACAGTTCCCCTTCCTATCTACTCCCTACACCTACCCTGCCCTCTTGTAGGGGCACTGGGTTACCTCTAATCTACTTGAGGTAGACCACTCATCCCGGGTGGTCTTCCTTCCTATCTATTTTAGTCTTTGACAATGACATTAGGTTGCAATCATCCTCATTATGTACTGTAGTTAAGAAAGTAAGAGATGTAACATGTTCTGGCTGTTAATGATTTACTAGGTAATTTTAGTTCACAAGTTTCATATTGCTGTCTGAACGGCCGACGCCTTATACCACAGAAATCAAAGCAAAGCGGTCTACTTTCAAAACGTCCCCGGCTGATGTCAAATCCTCAACTTGGTATATCGGAGAATTGTAAACTCAGTTTCACTATCCCTTATCCCTTAAGCCACAGCTCAAACCCCACATTTTTAACACACTCAGTTTCTGAAAGTAAATGTCAGGTCACGATGTGAAGTTGAATGTGAAGCACACTGTTTCAGACTGACTTACAACTAGACATTTCAGAATTTGTCAAAACACAGGTAATCAGGAGTGACTTAGCAAAGATACTGGAGTGTTATGTTAGCTGTATATTATTAAGGAGTTGCCCTTTGGGTTTAATTTACTTTTAAAGATTAAGGGTTAACGATTTCCAAGGTTTTGAAAATTATAAGAATACTATCGGCAGTAATGATAGGGATGTTTAAAGTGCATAACTGGGGGAAGTCGACAGACAAGGTAAGTGTATCTGATGCCATCATGACCGTTTACAATAACATTATCAGATGACATATACAGAGAGAAAAAGGGTGTAAAGGTGTTACATAGAACCTGTGCTTTTGTATGGATGTGAAGCGTGGACAATGAACAAATAGGCTGACAAATATGTAATGGCTGTGGAAATGTGGTTTCTGAGGAAGATGCACAGAATACAATAGACAGAGAGAAAAACCAATGACCAAGTCCTATAAGGAACAAATGAAAATCGTACACTGATTAGAGAAATTTGACGTTATGAGAAGGAATAAATTGGAGAACTTGGTGACAACTGGCAAGATTGAGGGGAAAATCAAAGGAAGGCAGAGAAGTAAATACCTACGATGGCTTGGCTATGTGGCATGGTCGAGACAAGGACACAGAGCTGATCCACGACTCTTGTGATCGAGTAAGATGGCGAGACATGACCGCCCAAGCTTACAGGCATGACACATGATGATGATGAATAAACGGCATGCTTAATATTCATAATGGAGGTCAGCATGGTCGAATGGATAAGAACGTGTGTTCTTAAACGTCCGGTGTGCTTATTCCGAGGTAAGGGGTCAACCCCTACTCAGGGCATTTTCACTAACATTTTGACCTCTAGTCCTTAACTTGGGGATGTAAATTACAAGTACAAGTCGGAGTGGGTTCGCCTGATGGCGAAGGACACTGTTAATAGGGAAAGCTAATCCATGCGCAACATTCAGTCCAGCACTACTAGAAGTAGTGTGTATGGACTACACTTGTGTTCAAAGCGCGCGAGCGCAATAGAAAAACAAAAACAAAAGCATAACTGGGGAAAGTATACAGAAAAGGTAATTAAATCTGATGCCATCATGGCCGTTAATACCATTATCAGTTGAAATGAACGGGGTGTTTAAAATGTATAAGAGCAGCAGCGGCAATAAAATATCATGTGAACAACTTTTTAAGAGTGTATACAGTGAAAGGATAAACCGATACTACCTTATAGAGCAGTAAACCAGCTATACGGGCTGTTGGCTTGTCGAGACCCCTGTCTATTCCACTTTTCACATCGGGCAGTGAGGAGCATTTCGTGTGATATTCACTGGCGCAGGAACGGAGCATAATGGGGACGACCTGTTGCTGTGAAGATGGAACCGCGACTAACTAACTAACTAAGCCAGCTATAAACTCGAGTTGTGCTTGCTATGACAAACAACAGATAGGTTCAAGAGATTCTAGGAGAGTTCCTTCTATTCAAAATGTGGTATACAAACTCACAGAACTAATATTTGCAGCAAGAAATGCTACCATGTGGACGCGGGCGTTCTCGAGAGAGGTAGCTATTAGATACGGATGTGTTCATTGCTTTAAATATGTTCCATATTTCCTCTTCATTATGAACATATTTTGATACGCTTGCCCAAGTGGTGTTCATAACTGACAAGCATATGAGTTTTCTGCAGTGCTTTAAACAGATTCCTCCAGTATTCACCGAACGTATTGTTTATAATTTTCCTTTGTAAGTAAGCCAACATGTATGCCAAGTGTCATAAACAGAATCGCTATTCACTCAGTTGCTTAATAGTTTGTGCAACTAAAGACGTATCCGTATATTTATTCACTAATCCATTGGCTCTTACATCCACACATACCCCTCCATACATAAAACTATCCATCTAAACAGTGAACTATCCAATTGTGTATGCTCCCTTCCCACCCATACATTTGCCAACCTGGCTGCTGCCTGCCTGCCCAGTCTATCAGTCTATCAGTCTATATTTCTTAATGTCCGTCTATTGGCGATCTACGTACAGCTTCCCCCCCCCCCTCCGCCCACCTGTCGCTGAGACAGTTTGCCTATCTGCATGTCAGTATACATGTCTGTCAGTTTCATGCCTGCAGTATATCTCTTTTCAATGATATGGTTATGTAAAAACGATCCTTTTCTTCACGTCTGAGAAGTATTGAGTATGTAGTGCCAGCTCATATAGTCAATGCCAATCGGCACTTGGTGCGTCACGTTATCATTATGACATCGGCCACCTTTATATCCCAGGAAATCTGTAGCTTAAATTGTAGGCCGGGTCAACTAGGGAGACCAAATTACAGCAAACAGAAAACACATTGGCCTGGAAGAGGTTTGGAGCATATGACACTGTTCCGACAGGGTAATGCCCTAGCGACTACGTGACCACGCTCTCAAATGTTTATCTACTCGCCTTTATTTATTTACTACCTGACTCTCATAAACAGCCAAAAAAAAAAAAAAAAAAAACGCTGTGGTTGACTGCCACGTCCTGTAACGTATACACTACTAACTATAACCTGGCTCTCAATCGGAAATCCAGATTTTCAGTATGGATGTCTTTTAAAGCAGGAATAGATATAAAGAAAGGCATACAGACAGACGGTAGACGGAAGGTCGGATAGACGAATTGATGGATGCATAGATGGGTGGGTATTTTGGTGATAGATAGACAGACATATAGACAGACAAATCGGTTTGTAGGTAAAGAGATCGGTAGAAAGAACAGAGAAATAAATAATTAACAAATTAAAAAACAGACAGACAGACAGACAGATAGACAGACAGGCAAGCAGGCAGGCAGGCAGGCAGAGGTAGAAAAGTTAGAAAGAAAAGAGAAATAAATAAGTAACAAATTAAAAAACAGACAGACAGACAGACAGACAGACAGACAGACAGACAGACAGACAGGCAGGCAGACAGACAGACAGACAGACAGACAGACAGACGAGGTGATCGTGCAGTCTATAGTCTCCCCTTGACTTCATGCTCCACAAGCACCTTGTGATGCCAGAAGTCATCAGGCAAGAAAATCTACTCTATCAAGAGAAGTAAGCCACAGGGAATATGGTCGTGCCTGGATATCCCATGTGTACACTTCCGCTGATAGGACAGTAACGAGATTTTGGTAGCGGTAAGAATTTCAATGTCAAAACCAATAGAAATGGATGCAAAGGGAAAATACGAGTGGCTAGCTAGAGGAGATGAATCTTTCTGTCATGTTATATTGTGGGAAAGCGCCTTGTGTAGCGTAAATAACAAACGTATTGTGTTACAAGTCTGGAATGTAATATTAGGAGAAAGGCTAAATCTAATAGCTTGTCTGAACGGACTAGAAATGTGGAGTTTTTGTAATGTTGCAGACACCAAATCTGGACTTTGTTAACCCTAAGATAGTTTCCCAGTTTGAGAAGGGGATAATTATTGTCAAGGGTAATGTGCTTGTAAAGGGGAAAAAAAAGATATATTTTGGAGTTATCCTACTTGACTAAAGATAGTAGATAAATGTGAGCAATTTACCAAAGAAAAGAAACACCGAAGGAAATATATTTTTGAAAAAAACGCACCTTTTTTCAGGGAAAACCGTACTTCCTTACCATCGGGATCGGGGTTGTTCTATAATCTGTTCCGCAGTTGAGACAGCCCTTGTCAAAATGATGTATTGTGACTGCGCCCACAACTTGATGTGTGGATACATAGATATACAAGTGTGAATGAAATAGATAGAAATAAGGAGGACTGGGTGAAAGAATGGATATCCAGATCGATGAATGTTTGGTCAGACAGGCAGACGGGCAGGTACACTATGCACTGACAGAGATATCGATAGGTTGACAGACAAACAGACGGACGGACGGATAGACAATAACAAAGTTAGGCGGGAGGGTGATCGGATGGGTGGATTAATGGGCGAACAGAAGGACAGACTGGCGAGTTTGGGTGGCTGGACGGATTGATGGCATTTAAGTAGGTGGATCCGTAAACAGCA
>JACEFZ010008336.1:0-149721 GCA_014155875.1 Cepaea nemoralis
TCAAATTTTTAAAAAAAGGTCGTTTTTATTATAAAATGAAATTTAAAATTTTTTCGAAAAGGAAATCGACTTTAAAATTTTAAAACCCCGGGTTTTTTTCTATCCCATATAGCTCGGTCTCTTTCCGCATTGCGGAAAGCATCGCAAAAAGCACGAACTCCGCAGCTCAGCGACGACCCCAAATCTCCGAAAATTTAACTCGTGAACCAAAGGTGCGGCCGGAATCGAACCAGGTTTTGGGAGCCAAGCCCAAAGGCTTGACTACTTCGCCCGGGACTCTAAAATTATAAAATTAAGGATTTTATACCCAGATTATCCGCATTAAAAAAATTTCTATCCAGTGCGTCCACCGAACGCTGAACGCAAATTATTCCTCCCACACGCTTGATGGCAGAAGGGGAAAAGATTATGATGTTTATGATGAGTTTTGGATGATGTTTGATTTTAAATGAGATGATATGAAAAAACATTTTTTGGATGCCAAAAAAACGTGCTGTAAGAAAATTGGTTTTTGGTTGGAAAAGAAAAATAATTTTTGGGGTTGGGGGTTGGGTGTGGGTTTGTTGGGTGGGTGTTTTCATGGGGGGGTTTTGGGGGTTTGGGGGTGTGGTGAGGGATTGTCTGGGTGTGGGTTTTGGGGGATGGGGGGGGTGTGTGTGGGGGTATGTGGGGGGATTTTTTGGGTTGGGGGGGGTTTCGGGGTTTGTGGGTGTGGTTTGGGAATGGGGGGGGGGGTTTCTGGCTGGGTGGGGGTTTTGGGGCTGGTTGGGATGTAAGTGTGGGTTAGGGTGTTGTTTTTTTGGGGGGTTTTTTTTGGGTAGGTTGTAGGAGATTGTGTGTGGTGAGGGATTGTTTTTTGGGATGTGTGTGGTGTGGTGTTGTGTGGAAGGGAGCTGGGTGTGGATAAATGATGTGTTTTTGGGTGGGTGAGGTGGGGTTTGGGGTTTTGGGGGTTGGTGAGGATTTTGTGGGATGGAATGTGTGCTTAGATGGGGTTGGGTTGTGAGTGGGGGTGGGTGGGTGGGTGTATGTGTTGTGATGGGTGGATGCGTGGTGTTGTGGTTGGGGTTACGTGTGTCTAGGGTGTTGGGGTGGGGTTGAGTTGGGGTGTGTGTGTGGGTTTGTGTGTGCGGGGTGGGGGTGGTGTTTGTGTGGGGTGTTTTGGTGGGTGGGTGTGTTAGGGATGTTTGTAGGGTTGGGGAGATTGTCGTGGTTGGGATGTGTGTGTATTGGGTGGGTGTGTGATTGGGGTTGGCTGGGGGATGGGTGGATGGGGGTGGGTGGATGGGGGTGTGTGGTTGGGTAGAGGGTTTGGGTGGGTGTTGTCTATGAGTGGGTGTTGGTTAGAGATTTTGGGTGGGGAGGGGTGGGTAGAGGTTTTTGGGTGGTAAAAATTGTGGGTGGGTGAGTGTGTGCAGGTTAGGAGATGGTGGGGGATGTTTGTAGGTGTGGGCTCGGGATCTGTGAGTGGGCTGGGGAGATGGAAGATTATGTGGGTGGGTGCGGAATTTGTGTGTGGGTAAGTGCGGAATATGTGAGTTGACGGGGAGATGTGTGTGAGTGTGGGTTGAGGAATGTTTTTTTGGATGAGTGGGTGGAGGTGTGTGGGTGGAGGAGGATATGTGGGTGAGTGATTGTTGGTGGGTAATGGGACGGGTAGAGGATATGAGAGTCGGTGGGGAGATGTGTGTAGGTGGGAGATGTGTGGGTTATTGAATGTATGTGTACTTGGGGTGTGCGTGGATGGCATGTGTGGTGGGTGAGATGTGTGTGTGGGTGGGGAGATGTGTAGGTGTAGGGTTGTGGTGGATGGGTGGGGGAATGTATGTGTGTGTGGGTTATGTGTGTGGTTGGGTGGGGGAGTTGGAGTGAATGGGGGATGTGTGGGTGGGTGGTGGATGTGTCTCATAACATAGTAATATGCATTGTTTATGATTACAAAATTCATGTGACAATGTTTTTTCCTATGCACTGTTGATGAAAGAAAGATGAGTGAATGGAAGGGCCGAATGTAAGACGGACCAGCGTGCCCAATTTACTACCCTTTGAAGATAAAATCTGTTCGTTCGTTCGTTCTCTCTCTCTCTCTCTCTCTCTCTCTCTCTCTCTCTCTCTCTCTCTCTCTCTCTCTCTCTCTTTCTCTCTCTCTCTCTCTCTCTCTCTCTCTATCTCTCTCTCTCTCTCTCTCTCTCTCTCTCTCTCTCTCTCTCTCTCTCTCTCTCTCTCTCTCTCTTTTTAACCATAGTGTTTAATTTTCTTTATGTACTCTGCCTCACAACACGCATACTAGAAACTCAAATGTTCCATCTTTGCCCGTAAGCTTCTTGTATACAGGTGTGCAAGTATCCAGCTTATGTTCAACATTGTTCTGCTGACTCTCATTCGCACAAGTTCCATTCAGTCTCTCTGTACCCTTTCTCTCGCTTCACTTTCACTCCTCATATTCTTATGTTATGTACATGTTACTACAATCACATAAGTTTCTCCTACCAATTGTACCTGTCTGTCACTACCATATACAATATTGCCATAAAACCTGAATCTATATCTATAAAACAAAGTGTATGTATATGTGTATGTATATATGTATGTATGTAAATATGTATGTCCTTTATTTGTTCGCGAACGGCCCATCCGATTGAGATGAAATTTTCTACACGCCTTCCTTTCATTCCAGAGCTGCCAACTGTCATAGTTTTTTTTTTCTTCTTCCTCCTCCTCCCTCCTCCCCCTCCCAAAATACGTACGTAAATATATGATGATGATGATGAAAGAATCCCCGAACCAAAACGCTAGGGAAAGGGAAGAAAATGACGTGACTACACAGAATCGTCACACGGCAATCATCATCATCAAGTGCCGTGCCGGCTGGCGTAGGCGTTCATGGCTCTCCGTAGATCTCAGTCTTTGGTTTTTTGGATCAACTCTGCTGCTGATATTCCTCCATGCCACGGCAATATCAATAACAATTCATCTTTTTATGTGTAAGGAAGTTATCTACAGTCGTGTAGAAGGGAAGAACTAGACGAGTATGAATTCGGAATGGCGAACTCTCTCCCCCTCTCTTCTCCTCCCTCTACCTCCTCCCTCCACCCTTCTCCTCTTCCTCCTCCCTCTCATCCCTCTCCCTCCTAACTCCTCCTTCTCCCTCTTCCTTCTCCCTCTTCCTCTCCCCTTCTCCTCCATCCTCCTCCCTCCTACTCCCTCCGCCTCCTCCCCCTCCTCCCTCATCTTCCCTCCTCCTCCCTCTCCCTCCTCATCCCTCCTCCTCCTGCCTCCCTCCTCCTCCTCCTGCCTCCTTCTCCCTCATCATCCTCCCTCCTCCTTCTCCCTTCTTCTCCCTCTTCCCTCTTCCTCCTCCTACCTCCTCCCTCCTCCTCCTCCCTCCACCCTCCTCCTCCCTTCTCCTCCTCTTCCTCCTCCCTTTCCTTCCTCCTCCTCCTCCCTCTACCTCCTCCTCCCCCTACCTCTTTCTCCTCCCTCCTCCTCCCCTTCCACCTCTCTTTCCTTCCTCCCCTCCTCATTCTCCCTCCTTCCTCTCCCTCCATCCTCCTCCTCCTTCCTTCTTCTCCCTCCTCCTCCTCCTCCTCCTCCTTCCTCCTCCTCCCTCTCCTCCTCCTCACTCCTCCTCCTCCCTCTACCTCCTGCCTCCTCCTCCCTTCAACATTCCTCCCCCTCCCTCCTCCTCATCCCTCCTCCCTCCTCCTCATCCCTCCTCCTCCCTTCTCCTCCTCCCTCCTCCTCCTCCCTCTACCTCCTCCTCCCTTCACATTCCTCCTCCTCCCTCTTCCTCCTCCTCCTCCTCATCCCTCCTCCTCCTTCTTCCTCCCTCCACCTCCTCCTCCCTCCTCCTCCTCCTTTCTCCTCCTCCCTCTCCTCCTCCTCACTCCTCCTCCTCCTCATTCTACCTCCTCCCTCCTCCTCCCTTCACATTCCTCCTCCTCCCTCTTCCTCCTCCTCCTCCCTCCTCCTCCCTCCTCCTCCTCCCTCCTCCTCATCACTCCTACTGCCTCCTCCTCCTTCTTCCTCCCTCCTCCTCCCTCCTCCCCCTCCTCCTTCCTCCTCCTCCTCTCACGCCTCCTCCCTCCTCCTCCTCCCTCCTCCTCCTCCCTCCTCCTCTCCCTACTCCTCCTCCTCCCTCCTCCTCCCTCTACCTCCTCCCCCCTCCTCCCTTCACATTCCTCCTCCTCCCTCTTCCTCCTCCTCCCTCCTCCTCTCTCCGCCTCCCTCCTCCTCCTCTTCCCCTCTACCTCCTCCCTCCTCCTCCCTTCACATTCCTCCTCCTCCCTCCTCCTCCTCCCCTCCTCCTCTTCCCTCCTCCTCCTCCCCCTCCTTCTCCTCCTTCTCCCTCCTCCTTCTCCCTCTTCCTCCTCCCTCTTCCTTCTCCTCTTCTCCCTCCTCCTCCTCCCTCCGCCTCCTCCCTCTTCCTTCTCCCTCCGCCTCCTCCCTCCTCCTACTCTCTCCTCCTCCTCCCTCCTCCTCCCTCTCCCTCCTCCTCCCTATCCTCCTCCTGCTCCCTTCTCCTCCTGCGTTCTCCTCCTCCCTCCTTCTCCCTCCTCCTCCTTCTTCCTCCTCCCTCCTCCTCGCCTCCTCCTCCACCCTACTCCTCCCTCCTCCTCCTAATCCCTCCTCCTCCCTCCTCCTAACTCCTCCTCCCTCTACCTCCTCCCCCCTCCTCCCTTCACATTAATCCTCCTCCCTCTTCCTCCTCCTCCCTCTTCCTCTCTCCGCCTCCCTCCTCCTCCTCCTCCTCCCTCTACCTCCTCCCTCCTCCTCCCTTCACATTCCTCCTCCTCCCTCCTCCTCCCCTCCTCCTCTTCCCTCCTCCTCCCCCTCCTTCTCCTCCTTCTCCCTCCTCCTTCTCCCTCTTCCTCCTCCCTCTTCCTTCTCCCTCCGCCTCCTCCCTCCTCCTACTCTCTCCTCCTCCTCCCTCCTCCTCCCTCTCCTCCTCCTGCATGGGCGAAATAGAGAACACACTGAACCGTTCAACAGGGATTCTTTGTCAAAGAAATGTGGTTATTAAAACAAACGAAAGTCAGGGAAATGAAATACTTTGGGCGTGTAGAGTCTGGAAAAGATGTATATGGAGGGAGGCCTAACGAGTAAGCGGACAAGAGGAAAACCCAACATGGATGGGTATATCTTATATATAAAAGGCGATCTCCGTCCGTCTGTCTGTCTGTCTATATGTCCCTAATGCGCTCGCGAACGGCCCATCCCATTGAGATGAAATTTTTTACACGTCTTCCTTTCATTCCAGCGCAGCCCACTGTCATATTTTTTTAGTATGAAAGTTTGAAGATTTTATATTTCTTTACACTGTCGCCAACTCTAAGAAGACATGGAACAACCTCAGCCATTATTAAATCTACAGGCATATGCGTTATATTCCTCCTCCTCCTCCTCCTCTCCCCTCCTCCACCTCCTACCGTCTTCCTCTTATCCTCCCCCTCCTCCCTCTCCCTCCTCCATCCTCCTCTTCTCTCTTTCTTCTCCTCCTCCCTCCTCCTCCCTCTTCCTCCTCCCAGCTCCTACTCCTCCTTTTTCTTCTTCTTCTTCTGCTGCTGCTGCCGCTGCTCCATTTACCCAAGTTAATATATTACCAAGTTGGTCTTCGTTTATCTAAGGTTTTTCTAACTGCAACCAATAAATGATTAGACAGACAGACAGACAGACAGACAGACAGACAGACAGACAGTCGGGAACGGGAACTTATATGACTACTCATATGAATTAAATGAGATGCTCCCCATCAGGGGCTGGGCGAAGCCGGGCCGGATCAGACAGATAGACAGACTGACAGACAGACAGACTGACAGACAGACAGACAGACAGACAGACAGACAGACAGACAGACAGACAGATAGTCGGGAACGGGAACGTGAGCTTATATGACTACTTATATGAATTAAATGAGATGCTCCACACCAGGAGCTGGGCAATGCCGGGCCGGGTCAGACAGACAGACAGACAGACAGACAGACAGACAGACAGACAGACAGACAGTCGGTAACGGGAACGGGAACTTATATGACTACTTATATGAATTAAATGAGATGCTCCCCACCAAGGACTGGGCGAAGCCGGGCCGGGTCAGCTAGTAGTATATAAAATTGGATTCACATGTAATATTGCAAGCACTAACTTTTACTCGCACATCATTATTATCTTTGTGACATCAATATGCATCACTGGTAGTAGTGTCTCAGTTACCTTCTTCTTTTGTGTTATGGGTGTCATCTGTGATGTATCGTGGTTTTAGACCCACTGTCAACCATTCTGCTTTCGCAGATGTCGATTCTTCTTTTCTTCCTTTGCGATCATTTATCAGTTTCTACCAACATCTCATCTTATACGTTCTGTGGTACAATCAGGTACTAGTACAATCAATTATTGTTACAATTACATGCAAACATTTATTTGAATATACATCGGCATGATGATTATGATCGTACGAATATACTGATGTTTATGTATGTACTTATAAGACATTAAAATGATCTTATTTTTATCTATATGTATGATGAGTTTTGTTTATTGAATGATTGTGATTGTTATTACCGATTACTCCCTTAATTGGTTCTGGCTGGTATCTGTCTTCTCTGGCTGTATCATCTACCATTCAGATTCTCAATCTTCACTTGAGTCTGCCTGTCTCAGCCTCTTCAGTCTGCTAGTGAGGTAACATCTTTGAGGTACCTTTGACACTCTCTTCTGCTTATATATATATATATATATATATATATATATATATATATATATATATATATATATATCCCAAGATAAGATTGTTTCACATTGGAACGTGTGATGTTATCCTGTGAGTGGTAATAATGATGTGTTATTATTTTTAAATTTGCAATTTCTGTTTGATGTTAATAATTTTGACACTGCCTGCTGAACCCAGTAAGTATATGCTGTTACCAGTTTCTGATGTGATTTGCCTGGTGGTATAGTGTAAGAGGTGAGTCTTGAGTTTTTTGTATATCTTGGGGTATTATGTTGTTTTCTAAATGTATGTGTTGCTCTTGTATTCACTGTTTTCAACATCCGATGACGTATTTTCTTTCCCATAACTATAGTACTCATCAAAGTTAAGAATGTTACCTAAGTTGTATGCATTCTGCACATGTCTGACGACTCTGCCACTCTAATAAGCCACATGCTATCGGTGTGACTGTTGGCTGTTCATGTGTCAGTGGTTTGTCGGTCTCTTTGTCAGTGACCTGTTCTATGTGGTGAGTTTCTGATTTCTTGTCCCCTTGTTGACAGTGTTTGTCAAGAGTGATTTCTCCCTCTTGCTTGTTGCATTTGTCTCTCTGTGTTTCTGGGACTAGTACGTCTGTCCGTTTGCACAGTTTACATGATCGGACATGGTTTCTAATGTCCTTCTCAACGCCTGGCCAGTAGCACACGGATAATACTCTTTCTCTAGTCTTGGCGTCCTATCACAGAGCAACGGGACACGAATGCAACTGAACGAACGCAGAGGCCAAGCAGTAGATACTGTCTAAGTTTATTGCAGGAGACATCTTCTTATCAAAAACGTAACATATTGTATAGATGTAGACCCACGTCCTACTGGCCTGAGATCTTGGTTGTAACTAATACTTTCCCTGTCTCCACGTCAGCGCGTGAGCGTCCCTAGTTACTTAACTACTGGGTGCTCACGCGTGCATCACTTACTAGACCCTTGTCCCTTTGCACGCTATGCCATCTAAACCCTTTAACAGAGCCACTCTGTTATAATACATCCCCATATGGATTGCCCCCGGGACGTTTTGTGCCAGTTCCAGCATGTTACTGCGCTTTCGTACCGGCAGCACCATCTATGAGATACGTGTTGTATCTTTAGAGTATTCTCTCGTGAGGAAGTTATTCTTTATTACGAAGGACCACTTGCCTAACTTAGCTTGTTTATGTGGTTGGTTTGCTCGCTGAAAACATGTTCGCAAAGTCTCGTCGTCTCTTTGTTGTTTTGCCAAGTCGTCGGATTGTCGTTCTGATACCCGTCTAGAATCCGTCTGGTTACCCTGTGGTGTGACCACTTTATCTTCTTCCTTGTCTGTCTTAATAAGCTGTTTGGAGTCTGTATTCTCCTGTGTCATCTTACCATTCCATTTTTGGGCTTCATTTTCTGTACACTCTGTCACTCCAGGTATGTTACCTATATTTAGTCCTGCACGTGGACTAGGTAACACTGCTACTCGTATTCTCCCTTCATAGTGCGGGCAGGATATATGAACCATGCTATAGCGTAATTCTCAATTGTACCACCGAAGGTACTGCACGTCACGCTCTCTCCCGTGTAGTCGCTACTCCTTACCAGGCTATGATCTACACCAGCTATTGACGATCCTGTATTCCTAACGAAGGTGGTCAACTTCCCGTTTACGAGTGCTTTGTGGCTTTCAAAGTCCCTTCGTGAATGTTGCTCGCACTTGCCTCTCGTGTAGGACCTATATGACTACACGCAGGATTACTGACCTCTTGTCTATTATGTCTTATTGTCGCTATGTGTCCTACGTTTGTCTTTTGGTCATGTTCTTCTTTAGTCAGTTGTCTCACTCTACACTCTCTGGCTATGTGGCCCAAGCTGTTACAGACCCAACATTTTCTACTGCTTCTGTAGTCTGTGTACCTGTCGACTCTATTGGAAGGACGGTTTCTGATGTACGAGTCTTGCTTGGGTTTTCTGTCGCCTATTTTAAGAGACCCCTGTTGGCGACCACAATATCTACATTCACTTACTGGCTCTGATCGAGCTACCTTAGCTGGTCTCTGTAGAGCTGGTCTATATTGAGTAGTTCGGTGATCTCTACTCTTGGGTCTATTCTGCTGGTCTTTACCTTGGTTATCATTACGTTTCTGAAGTTCTGTCCTAAGCTCTTTCACTGTTAACCCACATCTCCGACCTAAAGCTATGAAATCTGTTCGGTGATCTCTACTCTTGGGTCTATTCTGCTAGTCTTTAAATTGGTTATCATTCCGTTTCTGAAGTTCTGTCTTAAGCTCTTTCACTGTCAACCCACACCTCACACCTAAATCTATGAAGTCCGACCATGTAGGCATGGTTATGTGATGTATCTACTAAGGGGTATATATAATAATATCTGTACACACAGATGACTCAAGTGTTGCTGCTAGTCTTGTTATGATAACATAGACCAAGTGTTGACACTGCTGTAACACTGTTCAAACCAATAGTCCCTCTGCTGGACAACCAACGGCACTTATTAACAGCTTAACTAAATTAAGTAATACCTGTGGAGTGAGCAACCATAATGATGAGGGTGCATATATGGAGTCATGAAATGGTGCTCAATGACCCTGGTCCACTAAGCAAAATATACACAGAAATCAATAAGAAAAAACTTGACCTTGTATCTTTAACGCCAATGTTCCTGGTGACTTAGTCCAACTGCTCAGCTCCAGTTCCGCTTGTTTCAGAACTCGGTAAGGATCAGCCTGGCTCCAACTCGGTTCAACTGGCCTGGACTTGATCAACTGGGTCGTCAGGTGAACTGGTGGCTCTCCAAACGTGGTGTAGATACCACCTATGATACTACTGCCAAACCATGTGAATCAAATCTGGAACGAATACTCAATGTTGATAACGCGATTAGATCTTGAAAGCACTATAGTGCCTGGAGCACATGTAGACAGCCTTTTAATGTTATTTATGTGGCTGCGCGCCCTTATTTTGAACTTTGGGAGAACTTGAAATATTGTGCTTTATAGACACCCTGCTCAATTAGCCACCAACATTGCTGTGGATACTCTACGTGGGTTCCACTGCTGTGGTTAATAGCCATGATTGTTTGCTTTGCTGATACTCATTTTGAAAAACGGATAGACAACATTTGATGGCATACAACAGACTGGACAAAACACTTGCAAAAACTGAGACAAGTCTTCGAGAGGATAAAGATATTTGGACTTACAGTAAAGCTTCAGAAAAGAACTAGGAATTGCTGTCATGATTTTCGTTACAAGGTAGCTGCAAGAGAAATATCAGGAGTAGAACTCCGAAATGTTCTCTGCTTTCATTGATCTTACCAAGGCTTTTGATACAGTCAGCAGAGAATGACTGTGGAAGATTATGGCGAAATATGGCTGTTCACGAAAGTTTTTCCAAATGATGCAGCTATTTCGTGATGGTATGCAGGTAAGAGTTCGGGAAAATGTTAAGCTGTCTGAGCCCTTTCCTAGAACCAATGGGGTGAAGAAAGGCTGTGTTCTAGCACCAAAACTGTTCAGCCTTATGTTTTCAGCTATGCTGAAAAATGCTTTCGAGAACAACGACATTGGAATAGACATCAACTACCGCATGGATGGAAAGTTGTTCAATCTCAGAAGGCTGAAAGCTAATACCAAAACTAACAGCTACACCGCCAGAGAACTTATGTTTGCTGATGATTGCTCTCTATATGCCAACTCAGAGGCAGACATGCAACACAATGTTTCAGCTTTCTCATATGCCTGTGCCAGCTTTGGGCTCAATATCAACTTGAAGAAGACTGTAGTTATGTACCACCCAGCTCCAGGGATTAATCACTCATCTCATCTCATCTCATCTCATCATGTTCCTTTTGTACTTTGCGGTACAAGAAAGCCAGGTGAGAGTGCCCGTTTATGGGCTTCATGTATCGATATTCCAATGGACTCTGCTATTCCCTGCGTCCAACGTTTACGTGGTCGGCCTCTTCCTCTGTTTCCATCTGGTCTGTACATCATTGTTTGTTGTGGTATGCTGTTGACTGGTAACCTACTTGCATGGCCAAACCATTTGACTTGCTGCTTTCTAATAAACTATAGTGCTGCTATAACCCCACCCCCCCCCCCCTTAGTCCTGATTTATATATTTCTGATCTTATCTCTTCTTGTTACGTTGAGTATTCTTCGGATTAATCACATCGCGCCGAATATCAAAGTGACTGGTCATAGACTAAGTGTTGTGGACAAATTCACTTATCTTGGCAGCACTGTGGCTCAAGCTGCCACAATTGATGACGAAGTGAATGCAAGAATCTCTAAGGTCAGCGTGGCCTTTGGCAAATTGTACAAGAATGTGTGGAACAGAAATGGAATACGCCTACAAACATAGCTGAAAGTCTACAAAGCAGTCGTATTATCCATACTGCTATATGCTTGTGACATCTGGACTATTTATCAGCGACACACTAGGAAATTAAACCACTTCCCCACAGTCTGCCTTAGCAAGCTATTGAAGATTAAATGACAAGACAAGATCCCAGACACTGATGTTCTAGAAAGATTGTCCATGCTCTGTATCCACACTCTAATAATGAAGAACTAGATTTGCATGCCAGATCACAGGCTCCTTAAACAATCTTTTTTTTAAATTTTATGGCAAACGCTCTCACGGCGGCCAGAGGAAATGCTTTAAAGACACTCTGAAGATCTCACTGTTCGTGGCATACATCATTACGCAAGAGTGCAGTCACTTGTGAAGCAACCAGGACTGCAAGAGCTGTCAAGAAAAGTCTGGACGGAAAAACCACTGCAGGAGATCCTCCTCCTAGAACGTCAAGCATTCTTTGCCTTCATTGTCACAGAACATTTCGAGCCAAAATAGGCCTTATCAGCCATCTTAGAACTCATGGCTCCACACTTTCAACCCCACTGTATGAAATGAATGGTCATCATCATTCTTGATGGACAAACAACAGTATATACGTGTGTATGTGTGTTTGTATGTGTGTGTGTGTGTATGTTCGTGTATTTATGTGTATATGTTTGCGTGCGTGTGCATGCATGCAGTGCATGCGAGGGAGTGTGTATTTGTATGTTATTGAGAGTGTGTATAACTGTGCAAGTTTGTGCAAATGATGTAAGTATGAATGCAGGTATGTATGTATGCGTGTGTGTTTATAAATGTGCGTGTGTACGTGTTTGTGCCTGTTTCATAACATGGTAATATGCATTGTTAATGTTTACAAAGCCATTTGACAATGTTGTTGTCCTATGTGAATATAACATGCACAACTGATGAACGAAAGATAAGTGATTGGAAGGGCCGAATGTAAGACGGGCCTGCGTGCCCAGTTTGTGACCCTTTGAAAATAAAATTCGCTCATTCGTTCGTTCTCTTTCCGCAAATTTGTCAGGTTTTCACAACATGTTCCAGTTTTTGTTTTCTCATAACGTGGCAAAAAAACAAAATAAACGATGACTTGCCTCTTTCTAATGTTTGTGATACTTTGACTTTGCACTCAGCTTCCCCGTAAACGTCTTACTTGCTCTTTTTCGCTATCCAATTAATGTTCACCATTCTTCTAGAAAACCACATCTCCAAGGCTTCCAGGAATTGTTTTTGCCTATTTACTAATTATACAGGATTTTCAGCCGTATGGTAAAACTGGTTCCATGTAACATGCAAGAGAACTGTTTTCTGACTTTCAAGGACAATGACTTCTTGCACAGAATGTTATTCATTTGATACAATGCAGCGCTTACTTGTACTATACTGCTCTCTTTCTCAGTGATGTATCTTTCATCTGATGTTATCCATGAACCTAGATATATGAATTTCTGTGTGTCAGGTCTTAGTCAGATATGACTGAGCTACCGTTTAACAGCAGACGGTACTACCTGTTTTCTGTTAGCGCCGAACATTGGGCGGCGCTTACTAAACCCGATACCCCACATTGTGCCAATGGCTTCGGGCGGAAGAGCGCAATTAGGAGCGTACAAGTCTTACCCTGGTGCGAGGAAATGCAAGCTAAAGACAAAATGTCATGGCAGGGCAGACCAGGCCCTAAGCCTTGGATTGCGGCTGGTCTAGGATCGAAGCTCTGACAGGCGGACAGTTATAGCATTGCTTTGCTGATCCGGCAGCTTCTGCAGCTTGTCTTGTTCCAGATGTAGGGGTGTTACCTTTCCTCTGGAGTGAACTAGGCAGGCCGAGAGAGGGATCATGCTGCATGGGCAACACATGATCTCTATATTTTAGCCCAGGCTTTGTACTATGTAGAGGCAATAACTCCATCCCTGGTCTTAACTGGTCTCGGAATCAAAGCGAGAAGTCAATTGGTGTAGACATGGGGCGCCACGCGTTGCCTCTGGCGGTGGGAGACACCTACAGGTGTCACTGATCAGCTACCGCCCGCCTCAAGCTGGGCAGTCCCCTGCCAATTGGGTGCTGATCCGCCACAGCCTGCCCGATTAAATGAGTGCTTGGGGCTAGGACAAAATCTGCATCGCAGGCTGTGAAACCAATGCACCAGGTACAAATAAAAATAAAAATAGAAACCTCAAGCTACGGCTTGCAACCTGACACGTGCGAACCATGTGTCTAGGATTTTCCACTGACTTGACCAATATTGACGATGTGAGAAAAACTGCTGGAGCATTGCACCAGTAATGACCTATGTATTACAAACTCCTTTTTTTTTAAACAAAAGAGATGCATAAGGTCACATGGAAACATCCAAGATCCAGCCATTGGTCCAGCTGGACTTCATCATCACACGGAAACAACATCTGAACCATATATCATTGACTCAAAGTTACCACAGTGCTGACTGTGATACGGATCATTCTTTAGTTGTTGCAATGGGTTAGACTGAGACCAAAGAGAATCTTCACAGCTAAACACAAATCTAGCCCCAGGACTAATATTATTAACACTCACGATCCTGAAAAGTGCTTTCAGTTTCAACAGCAACTTGAAGACGCTTTCACTGATACACCAGAAAATTGTACAGTAAATGAAAAGTGGGTTCAACTTAAGGAAACTCTTTATAAAACTGCCGTAGGGGATTACGGCACTGTGGATCATAAGAAGCAAGACTAGTTTGTGGCAAACAGCGAGTCTCTGCAGCCCTTGATTGATAAGAAGAAGATAGCTCTCTTAACGAAGCAAGGAAAGACCAACGCACAACACTCTGAGAGAGCTAAGGCAAGCTAGGAAGGATGTGCAAAAGCCTGCCAGGCAGTGTGCAAATGATTATTGGATCAGGTTATGTGAGTCCATTCAAATCGCAAGTGATAAGGGAAACATAAGAAGCATGTATGAAGGAATAAAGTAAGCGTGTGTTTCAGTGATCAAAAGAAGTGCACCATTGAAAACCTTGACTGGAGAAATCATCACTGATAATAAACAGTAGATGGACAGATGTGTAGAGCACTATTTGGAGCTTTACTCAAGTGAGGCCAAACTAGTGGATGATGCTCTCAACGCCATAGAGGCTCTACCAACTCTTGACTACCTGGACAAACTTCCCACCATAACAGAAGTTAAGTGTGCTATAAATGAACTTGCATCTGGCAAGGCTCCAGGTAAGGATGGAATTCCAATAGAGGTTATCAGGAGTGGGCAAGACAAACTCACTCAACAGATTCACCAGCTAATAGAGCTATGCTGGCGAGAAGAACAAGTCCCACAGGATTTCAAAGATTCAAGCATCATAACACTACAAGAACAAGGGTGATCGGAGCGACTGCAACAACTATAGTGGTATCTCACTTCTGTGTATTATTGAAAAATTATGTGCCAGAATTGTTCTGCGCAGACTTCAAGTCCTAGGAGATCAAGTCTACCCGAAATCACAGTGTGGCTTTCGACAGAACCGGTCTACCATTGATATGATATTCTCATTGCGACAAATGCAAGAAAAATGCCGTGAACAGAATCTACCTCTGTTTATTGTTAGTTAGTTAGTTAGTTAGTTAGTTAGTTAGTTAGTTAGTCGCAGTTCCAACTTCACAGCAACCACTGTTTATTGCCTTCATCGACCTCACAAAGGCATTTGATTTGGTTAGCCGTGAGGGTCTGTTCAAGGCACTAAAGAAGATTGGCTGCCCACCAATGTATGTATGTGGGTGGGTGGGTGAGGATGTATTTGATGCGTTCGATAACGGTCCATCCGATTGAGATGAAATTTTCTACATGTTTTCTTTTCATTCCCGTGCAGGGAACTCTCATAGTTTGGTACTGTACAATTAGCTATTTACATACTAAAATTTAATTTTGTAATTACCTGACTTAACATAAGAAAATTTATATAAGGGGACATAACATTTAGTAGCATTGCTATATCTTAGGTTAAGTGACCCCTGGCTATAGATTAGATAGATAGATAGATAGATAGATATATAGATAGATAGATAGATAGATAGATAGATAGATAGATAGATAGATAGATAGATAGATAGATAGATAGATAGATAGATAGATAGATAGATAGATAGATAGATAGATAAATATATAGATAGATAGATAGATAGATAGAGATAGATAGATAGATAGATAGATAGATAGATAGATAGATAGATAGATAGATAGATAGATAGATAGATAGATAGATAGATAGATAGATAGATAGATAGATAGTCGGGAATGGGAGCTTACATGACTACTTATATGAATTAAATGAGATGCTCCCCACCAGAGGTTGGGCGAAGCCGGGTCGGGTCAGACAGACAGACAGACAGACAGACAAGCAGACAGACAAGCAGACAGACAGACAGACAAGCAGACAGACAGATAGACAGACAGACAGATAGTCGGGCACGGGAGCTTATGTGACTACTTATATGAATATATATATAATTATTATTATTTGATGAGTCTAGGTAGACCCCAGTAAAATTGCAGTTATCAGTTTAATTGGACTATGTCAATCCCAGTAATATGTATTTTATCAGTGTGATGCGACTATGTAGATCCAAGGAAAATGTTATCAGTTTGATGAGACTAGATCAATCCCAGTAAAATATCAGTTTTCAATTTTATGAGGTGGGCCACGGTAAAAACCTCTGCTATGATATGCGATAAGAGTAGATCAATTCTAGTAAAACCTATGCTATCATATTCACGAGACCAGGTAGATAACAAACAAACAAAAATTATCAGATTGATGAGACAAGTCAAAACCCAGTAAAATATCGTTTATCAATGTGATAAGGGTAATAAAATCCTTGTTAAATGGCTGTTGTCAAATCAAAATCAAATCAAATCAACTTTATTAGGGTCACAAATTGGGCGCGCAGGCCCGTCTTACATTCGGCCCTTCCAATCACTCGTCTTTCGTTCATCAAGAGCATTATACATTTACATAGGAAGAAATGAATGTTGTAAACATAAACAAGGCTAATTACCATGTTATGAAGCCCATCTTCCACCTATCCATATATCACCCCACCCACACAACACCCCCACCTACCCACACATACGCGCACCAAGGGACACATACACATCCCCACCTACCGACACACACGCACACCAAGGGACACATACATACCCCACCAACCGGCCCATCCCCCTCCCGCACATCCCCCACCCACACACACTGCCCTCACCTGACCCCCCAACCAAAACACACTCGCCACCCACAAACATTCCCCTTACAACCCACACATCCCATGCCCATCCACATACACATCCTACCCCACACATCCTCTCCCCACCCACACCTCAAACCACCCATCCCCCAGCCACATCTCCATACACACACATCCCCACCAACTGACATGTCCCTACCCCCCCCCCCCCACATACACACATCTCCCTAACCACCCATACATCCCAAATCCACTCACACACACCCCACCACCCACACATACAACTTCCACCCACCCACACATGCCTTAACCTAATCCCCCATCACATAATCCCCCACCCGCACATCACATACACCCCCTACCACGCACTATTCCCAACCCACGCACCACACACACACATATTCCTCACCAACACATCCCCACTTACACACCACACACATATCCCCCACCCAGATACCACACAATATTCCCACCCACACCCACACAGATACCCTTACCCATCCACCCCACATACCCCCACTCACACACCACAAAAATCCCCCACCCACACACCTCACCCACACAATAACACCAACCAACACACCACACACCTCTCTCTCCCCACCCACACACGCATCCCCTACCCGTCCACCAACACACACTCACTCACGCTTACATCCTCCACTACGCACCCACACACCCCCACCCACCCACTCCCAACCAAATATCTCTCAATCACAATACCCCTATCCCACACACATCCTCCACCCACTCACACATCCCACTCCGACACATACAACTCCCTCACCCACCTACACGTCCCTAAGCCACTCACACACCCCCACCCACACACACACATCTCCCACCCACACTCCCCCACATACTTCCCCCAACCACCACAATCCCCTGCTCACCCACACATATACCCCACCCATACGCACATTCCCCGCACTCATCACACACATCCCCCACACCACACACTATCCTCCACCCATACCACCACAAACATACCCTCCACCCACACATCATTCACACATCCCCCACCAAAACACCGCACACATATCTCAAACCCACACACCATACACTTCTCCCCACCCGCCCTTCCATCCCAAATCCACCCAACACAATCCCCTACCCACACAACCCCGCCTCCCACACATACTTCCTCAAACCATCCACACATCTCCACCCACATAAACACACATCCCCTGCATCCGTCCCATACACATATCCTCCACCCATACACACATCCCCCACACTCATTCCAACACCCCTACTTTCACCCCCACACATCCATCCACACATCCCACCAACACCCACAAATAGGCTAGTTAGATTTCTAATAAATATCTGCTATCAATGTAATAAGACAAGTTAGATCTCTGTTAAATATCTGCAATCAATGTGATGTACTTGGTAGATTTCTATTAAATCTTTCCTGTCAATGTAATGAGACTAGGTAGATTTTTCGTTAAAGCTCTGCTGTCAATGTAGTGAGAATAGATCAATTCAAGTGAAATCTCTGCTACCAATGTGATAAGACAAGGTAGACACAAATTAATTCTCTGCTATCAATGTGATAAGACTTGGTAGATTTCTATTACATCTCTGCTATTAATGTGATTAGACTACGTCAATTCAAGTAAAATCTGTGCTATCAATGTGATGAGATTATGTAGATCTACATTAAATCAAAACTAACCAACCAACTGATGAGACTTGCTTGACCCCCATATATATCTTACTGAAAATACGGAGTACCACGATGTAATTTTAAATTGTCAGGAATCTGTTTCCTGCCATGCGTCTGTGATGTAATAGCGCCATCATAGTTTGTAGACCTAGATGTATATATCAGTAGGTGGCAAATCTTTCCCTCACATTCGCAGGCGATGAGCCCGTGAATCAAACATGCGTCCGACTGTATTCACGGAATTACCAGCTCAGTTCGCTAATTCGTCCGCATAACACGATTTGGCATTGACTTAATGCAGGCTAGCTCAATACGTGATGTGGTCAGCTGCACGTAGGCCATTTTTCCGTGTGCCTATGATCTACTGTGTCCACCTGAGAGCTTAAGGCAATTTAAATATGAATTCCACGCTCGATGGGGATTCAAAGACATTACTAACGGTACTGACGAACAAGTGTGCTCGTAACTGTGCTCAAACAATCAATCCATCAATCAGGTGCCGTCTCCACAATGAAGGTTGGCTGCAATAAATCTCCAACACTGTCTCTCGCCTTGACTATACATTCTGTGAGGCTGATGTTCGTCCATCTCTCGATGTTATCTTCCCACTTGTATCCTTGTCTACCTCTTGCTCGCTTGCCCTCAACCTTGACTTCCAATATGGTTTTATAAGAGTATCATGTCTTTTAACGTGGCCGAAATATTTCACTTGCCTCCTCTTTATTTCTTTCATCAACTCTCTATTCATTCCCAGTTTTTCTAGAACCTCTGCATTTGATTGTTTTTGTTTCCATGAAATACGACAGATTCGTCTGTATATAGATATCTCCAGGGCTTCTATTCGACTTTCTAGTTGCTTGTTAATTGTCCAGGCTTCCGCTCCATACAATAGCGTTGAATAATAGTAGCATTTGACAATTCTCAATTGTATTGCGTTATTAATCTCTCTAGATGTTAATACTGATTTCATGCCGTTGAAAGCATTTTTGGCCATTCCTATTCTCCTTCTGATTTCAATTTCACTTCTGCCATCATCTGTTATTATATGTCCAAGAGAGGAGAAACTTGTTACTTGTTTTATTATCTGCCCGTTTACTGTGATCTTCATTGATGACATTTCCTTTTTACTGCCAATTATCATAGTCTGTGTTTGTTGCATGTTAATATCTAAGCCACATTCTTTACTGTGCCCGCTGCTTGTTCCACTAGGTCATGTCATTCTTGTAACTGTGCCACTGCGGCTCTATGGAAGTCTTTGCCCATGTTAAATAGATACAACGGGGTACTGATTATTGATCATACTTTACTCCTGACGTGAACGACAAAAAATGTCTCCCCCGCAACACCCAGTTAGCTTCCAATTTATTATTAAAAATGACCCGATTGTATTAGTGCGTTGGCATTGTTTCTAATACGTTGATATTTAAGTAACATCTAATTCATATAGCTTAAGGCTAAACATTCAAAGTGACAGAACGCATACTCTGGTATCTACCAGTCTAATGGGTAGTGATATAAGAGTTTTGTGGTGACACAAATAGTAAACCATCTAGAAATAATTTGTAAATAGGAATTTACATACACGAGGTGCGAGAAAAATTGTATCTTTTTATGGTGTGTGTGTGTGTGTGTCCGTGCGTACGTGTGTGCATGTGTGCATGTGTGCGTGCGCGCGCACGTGTGTGTGTGCGCAATTCTACAGTCTGTAGACAAAAAGTACACTTCGTTTATATTTCAATTATGTGATTATTTTGATGCGTAGTTGCAATTTGTAAAGACAGTGGAATTTAAAATTGTATTAAAATTCACAGTTTTACATTGCATTCTTGTCAGTGTAGGAAGCACAACAAATGTAATGTCATTATATTCATATTTGTGTTCACTCTGTTCGTTTAACAACAGTATTTTCTGTTATGTAATGTCCAGTGAAAAGCAAGCCTTTGTTTATTTTTTTGTTAAATCGAACTATGTAAGTTCTGAGAAACAATGTGTATACATACATACAGCCAGTCAAGAAGATAGACAGAACTGAATTGTCAGACTGACAATCTACCCCTCGGTCAGTCTCTCGTAGAATAATATTGTTAATGTATTAACTAATGTGCACATCTTTCTTTTATTTTTATTTTCTTTTATCTTCTTTTGCTTTGCTTTTCTGCTAAGTGACTAATAATGGTTGACATTGACATACTGGACGAAATATTATGTAACATTGACTACGCCCAGTTTAATCTCTTCAAGTCATCCCTGACTACTTTCAACTATAGTTTACAATTAATAATATGAACTACTCGCTAAAGAGTGGATGATTCTGGTGACTTAGCACACTTACGGTAATATATGCTTGCTGTATGGCGCTGGCGTCCGCAGTTCGATATTACACAATTATATTTTGTTCATACTGTTGGAATTAAGGCCTCTAGTTTTGTTTTCCCACAAATTAAAAACACACATAGTATGAATGATTTAGATCGATACATACTGCGAGAGATCAAAGACAGAGAAGGAATACGAGTTGTAGTTTATAATATAAACAATTTAAGCTACGCATCAAGCCACTCTATACCGACACGATCTACATCTTGACATTTGAGTAACAGAAGATGCAAACAAAATGGTATTCTTGAATATCATGAGAGGAGACACAATGATGACATCAAAGAAATAGATAACAACAAACATGAAATACGAAGAGGAGAGAAAACTCTTAATCAAGTTGATACATTTAGTTATACAATTACAATTATGACATCTACTGGAGATTCAGAGTAGAGTATGTCAAGTAAATGCTACATTTCAGAATCATGAAATGTAAATTATGCGATAAGTCCCTATCAACTATTTCAGAAAGAGAGTACGGAATTATATATATATATATATATATATATATATATATATATATATATATATATATATATATATATATAGCGTAAAGCGTTTGAGACGTAAGATGGTGCATGATGGTAGAAATGACCACGTGTTCACATGCACCCACTGTGAACGGAAATTTACAGCGCAAATTGGCCTTATCAGTCACACTCGCTACCGCCATAGTTAAAAGTTATTATGCCTTTTTAGAGCACAAACTATCGTCTGTCAAGACGGCAAGGTGCCAATGATATATATATATATATATATATATATATATATATATATATATATATATATATATATATATATATATATATATATATATATAACTTGTGGTGATGTAAGACAGAGAATCATTGAGCGTAAATGAAAAAAAAAGAACAAGAGCTTGGAAGCAAACGAGATGTTCCTGATACGAATATTGCGAGTAGCTTGACCTGAAAGATTAACTAACAAAACTAACAATGATTGCTTGGAACAGGCTAATGAAAGTTGACCATTATGTACAACTAAAAGTAAGAGAAAAGCATCTTCTTTGGTCATGTAATAAGAGGATGCCTTGGAAAACATCGTGACAACTAGAAATATCAGTGGGAAAAGAGGCAGAGGCAGACAGAACGAAATACTGCTGAATTGACTGAGACCGGTATAATGAAGGGATATCATCAGCAGTATTACTATTAACACAGAGCACCATCAACCGAGATCTGTTGAGAGATTTAAATGCATACGCCAGCTGTTAAGGCACATGATGATGGTGATGATGATATTGTAATAAAAGATAAAGTCATAATTGCACACGTTCATTGGCAGCCATGGATAATGTAACAATGAGCACAGATAAAATATATAAGACAATTAACTGAGAATGTGCAATGAAACCATCGCAAGAGCACAAAGAAGGGCTGAAACATTGAGTCGTAGATAAAATTATTCCTTCCAAAGCATGCGTCTGCATAAATCTACTCATATACACTGTTTTATACATGGATTAAGATTAATATAGTAGATATTTTACTCTTATATACCTGTTCTAAGCTTTGTTGCATTACAATTAAAACCAGTAAATACAGCCACGACCGTATGTTAGGCAGCACGTCCAGGAAGCAAAGAAAAATAACAATGTACCATAAAAAATATAACGCATGTCGTCAGAGTCGACTAAGAAGGGAAGGTTACACCAATAATTTGCATCTGTTTCTGCATTTCGTTACCCCTGCCTCTGGTCACACTTGGGCAAGGTGGAGTACCCGTTTACCCGTTTAGCCCCCCCCCCCCCCCCCCCAATCGGGGTTACGTGAAGACATATAAGCAGGCGATGGATGGAGTGTGAGAGCAGCAGACAGATTGTTGTTAGTTATGGTCTGCATTCTACGACGATAGGCAGATGATCTCATTAGTAGAGACAATGGCCATAGCCACCGGCTAGTACAGGCTTTAGAAGAATTTGGACTAAAGCAAGTCACCAGACTGCTGAACACATTATATGATACTGGAGGTACTGGATACCTTCTAAATTATGTAATTCTGTATTTATTGCAATCCCAAAGAAATCAGGAGCATTGGAATGTGATCAAAATAGAGCAATTAGTATAATGAGTGACATCATAAATAATTTGTTACGAATTATCATGCAAACAGTGAGGAAGAAAATACAACCTGAAATAGGGGGAAAACAATGTAGATTTGTAGAAGGAAAGGGTACTGTAAATGCTGTGTACATGCTGCGAACAGTTATTGAACGTGCTTGTGGCATGTTAGGAGAAGACAGAGGTCCCAATTAAAAGTGGTCTCTGTAAATATATCTTGCATAACAAATAGACAAGATAAAGGATATGATTTGGCAAGTTTTTGTCTAGAGGCATCTCAAATGAGATAGAGAATCATTCCCGATTAGCCCTTTTGAGGAACCAGTTTTCCTGGCTCCTAACCCCCACGGTGCATCTTAGAGACAAGCCCAAGTATCTACACAGAAAATTTATAAAAGAAGGAAACGATCCCCTAAAAGGCCATAGGGAGATCTGGACTATTCGCCCCTGTACAACCGAGGAAATAGATCTCTCACCATAATGTTGTCAGTGTGCTTTCAGTCCGCCACATTAGATCTCCCCTTTTATTTTATTTGTGTCAAAGTGACATATGTCAGATGTACAATTAGACATTAGGACTTTAGGATTCAACAGTAGCAGACATAACCTCAACAATAACTGTACTTAACTCTTTCACTACCAAACAAAAACTGGGCTGTGACCAAACAGAAATTTATGGCAGAAAATTGGAACTAGGGGTGTGTTACAATAATGCTTTTAAAATGGTTAAGATGGTAGCAGATCTATTGTATTACATATCAAATTAAAGAGGATTGCACAAGGAACATGACAGTGTTAATAATTAATTGATAGGTTACAAATATTATGACAATAATGAGAGGTTTAATAATAACAACTGAAATTAAAGAGGTAAAAATTATTAAAAAAACTGCACTTATAAGGTGTTTTCTACACTCCTATACTGCTAATCATGTTTAATTTACTGAATAATCAAACAAACACCACTTGTCTTCAAGAATATAAACAGTATTGCTCATTAAAGTAACCCAAAAAGAAGTTTTGGTTCATATTCTGAACCATGTCTTTTTAACAAAAAATGACAAAAAATAATGGCTGAAATCTGGAAGGTGGGGTCTCTCACAGTAAAGTTATGAAAATGGTTAAAATTGTAGAAGAAATGTTGTATTATATATCAAAATAAAGGGGATTGGACAAGGAATATGTTGGTAGGAGAATTTCTGCTTTAGGTTGTAAATAAAATAAAAATAATAATATAATTTGTAAAATAATTGGACAAAAGTAGGTAAAAATAATGTAAACATTGCACTTAGAATGTGTTTTCTACACTCCTATACTGCTAATCATGTTTAATTTACTGAATAATCAAACAAACACCACTTGTCTTCAAGAATATAAACAGTATTGCTCATTAAAGTAACCCAAAAAGAAGTTTTGGTTCATATTCTGAACCATGTCTTTTTAACAAAAAATGACAAAAAATAATGGCTGAAATCTGGAAGGTGGGGTCTCTCACAGTAAAGTTATGAAAATGGTTAAAATTGTAGAAGAAATGTTGTATTATATATCATACCTGTTGAACAAGACATCTACATGACAGGTTCTTGACAAAAGTTGGACATACATTCACCTGGAAATGTTTACACCAACAATTGAACAAGACATACATCATGAGATATACTGGACAACATTTCTACAGAACATTCACATATCACTCACATAAACAACAGTTGAACAAGACATGCACCAGGAATTGTATTTGACAACAGCTGGACAGGACATTTACATAATAATGTAATTCACACCAGCTGACCAGGACATTACATGGACATGTACTTCAACACTGTTCTCAACACAATCTTTTATTGGGCTGACTGTAGGGGTGGAGTGAAGACCCATGTTCTATCTCAACAATTACACCTCGAACAACAATCATATGCAATGTGAGTATGTAAATGGAAAAATGAGTACATCCTATAAAAACCCACCAACAGACACCCAATCTCAAAACTCTCCAACTCTCCTCCATCCCACATCTAATCTATAACTCCTCCTACACCACAACTAAAGTACATCATGAATTATCCTTTCAACTGTTACTAAGAGTAAAACACTGGTGTAATTTCTAAAATGGGGCAGACATAGGGACAGACTGCTATTCTGGTCCGTAGACATCCTGTTATCACTTGAAGTGGTGTTGGGAAGGTCCCAGGTTGCAGCTTTCCCATGACGGTCCCCATATAAGTCCAATCCCTCCTGTGAAGTCTATGGACAGATAATCATGGCCTTTCAATGGTGAGTAGACTGGCCGAGAAGCTGGCGACTGGGAGTTAAACAATATATATAGTCTGCATACCATCCAGTCAGTAGAAAGATAACTCCACTATATTTGGTGGAGTATGGATGCATGACAAGGCAGACGTGGTTGCGGCCTTGTGGGAGCACGTGTACACCTCGGAGGAGCAGATGGAGCACCATGGTCTGGTAAGAATGAGACAACGAGGTGTGACGAGGGGATCTGGCCGACGCTCGGCGCTCGGAGGAAAGGCGAGACGGACATATAATCAGATTGCTACTGGAACTATTAGTGTTGGAACTCTTCGCTGGCTGCTGAGGATGGAGACGGAGCGCTTATGGGAATGTCCCGAATGCTGTGATGTCGGTTCCTAAATCAATCAATCAATCAATCATAACTCCACTATACAGCAGCCTTATACGACACACGTCTCTCCCAAACTTTTTTTTTCTGAATGAGGATAAAATACAGGATTCTGGTTTCTGCTTGTAAGTTTGAATTTAATCCAAGTTTCATGGAATGAAAATTTACGTTGGGATCACATTCTCCCAAGAAAAATAATGCAAGTCTCAGGTTCACAGCAGTCATCATGGTCATGTCCTGTCTGAGACAACTGAGTCCAGGAGGTTACTCCGTATGAAAAATGAATGAGTCAGATGTGTACTATGCTCATTTTTGGTTTGGTGGTATGAATGGGTATGACTTGGTGGATTTTGAGAGGACGTCCAAGAACACCTAGCACTTAGATATTTGCTGGAGGCAGAGGGTCGGTAGGCCACTGTGAAATTGTTGTAACCATCTCGGAGTACATATGTCGACTCTAGGACAAATACATTCGAAGAAGTTAACCAAACTCTGACAAAGTGTCGATTCCCTACTACACTCCTAGACTGATCCTTGGCACTGGTTCTGGATTCATCCATCTACCATTCACCCGTCTATCCTTCCATCTACTCTGTGAACACAAAGGAGTCCATCCTGTGGTTGGGTTTAAATTGAGACCCTTTCAGTGCCATCAGCTTTGACAAATATTGATGCAGATTTATGCTGGTATTTTCCTGAAGACATTGTGGTTACTGATACATTATAGTTTCCACATTTTCCAAGTAGTTGTAATCCTGAAGTAGGGACTTTAATTTGTATGTCCCCATGAAGAGGAGGGCCTCTCCACCATCCCTGTTCTCTGTTGATATATAAAAGGTACAACATTCGCTTTACATAGGTTCAAAGACAATGTTATATCAAACATCCACATACACAGATGGAAATGGGGAGTAAGGGGGAGGATGTTACCCAGACACCAAAACCCCAATATTGGTGAAGGACTGTGGGTGATACCTTTTCATTATTCACAGTCTGGAGGCTTATTTCCTGGTAGTTTCCAGAAGAGTTCAACTTCCCTATTCCTTCCTTTGTCTGCAAAACTTAAAAAATTTGGTTTACCTGAAACACAACCATACAGGTGTATAGTCATATATACCAACTCATTCACATATGCCACACACTCGCCTTTCTCCTCCACTACAAGGGGCTTCTCATACGTCAAAGAGGCCGCATGCTCATTATTCGTTAGCCGTTGGATTACAAGTTAGTCTGACTTCTTCTCACGGTTGGAACGAACGAACGAACGAACTGTATTTTAAAATGGTGACAAATTGGGCACGCAGGCCCGTCTTACAATCGGCCCTTCTAATCATTCATCTTTCATTCATCAAATGTGCATGTTACATTTGCATAGGGAAAAAAACATTGTCAAATGGATTTTGTAAGCATAAACAATGCATATTATGTATGTTACATTCACATGGGGGAAAAAATTGTCAAATGAAAGTTTTAAACATAAACAATGCATATTACAATGTTATGAGACACATCCCCAATCTACCCACACATCCCGCAGCCACCCACACATCCCCCACCCTCCACACCTCCTCCACCCACCCACACATACCTCCACGCACTAACACAGACACAGGCAAACATACATGCCACCATCCACCCACTGATCCCCCATCCACACACATTTCCCCACCCACACACACATCCCCCACCCATCCCATAAACGACACGCACTCACCCACCCACATATTCTCCACCACCAACCCACACACCCGCAACCACCCAGCAAAACACACATCACAAAACCGCACACATATACCCCCGCCAACCCACACATCCCGCACCTATCCACACACATCCCGCACCCTCACAATTTTCCCCACCCACCCACACACACATCAGCCATCCTACACCCACTCACCCACCCAATATCCGCCACCTTACAACTACACATCCCCCACCTATACACACATCCCCACCCACAAACACATCTCCCCACCGCCCACTGAACTGACCTATGCTTCTCGAAGGCTCTGGATTGTTCGAGCATTCGAATGTGTCTCCCTTGTATTGGGGTTATGCCCCTTCTCTAATTCCCTTCTATCTTTATGTTTCTACCGACTCCATGTGAGACTCTGACAGCGATGCAGACACAGCTATTGACTTGGCACTTGTCTCCCAGTCATCAGTACTTGATGTAAAGTGGACTGTTTTGAATGACCATGTGAGTGAACACATGCCATGCTCAGTCCTGATCTCTAACCCAGGAAAGTTAAAGCTGGGAGAGCGCGCATGACCTTCCGGTATGAGTGGACCGATTGCCATCTTGGACGCCTCAGAAAAGGGGCATACAACTGGACTGTTAAAACTCCTTTTTTGCAGACCCATGGTGGACCCCAGAAGTAGACCATGCTTGGAAAGCAAAGAGAGCTGCATTGAAGCAGCTAAAGAAAGTGCGACAGACACCTCGAAGCTCACGAGAGGAAGTGGACACAGCGGAAAATTTCAAGAAAGACAAGGTGGAGGTTTTCAAGCGCTGTGCTGCAGAGGCCAAAACGGCAAAATGGAAATGTTTCATGAAGGAGATTGGAGGTGATAAAACACTGCGAAAATTCTGGAAACTGCACAGGCAAATGCAGAGAAAAGATCGGTCTATGACAGTGGGAACAATCTATAGAGATGTTGGTGTGCACTTGACAACAGAGAGAAAGGGGAGGCGTTTCTCCAGAGATTTTTAGAACAGACCAATCATAATGATGCGGACACCAGGGATGCAGTTAGAGAGGAGTTATCTGGCACCAAGAAGAATATGCAGTATGAAGACATCATATGGGTGGAAGATGTTAAACACATTTTGAAAAAGGCAAAAGACACGGCACCAGGGCCCGATGGGGTGGGGTGGGGGGGGGGGCACATGAAGGGTTTGAGCGATGCAGAACTGGAGGAGATGACCGACTGCTTTACCCAGAGCATTAGGACAGCATCAGTACCGCAGGATTGGGTGCACAGCTATCTCATCCCTCTCCCAAAACTATTCAAGGATCATTCAAAGCTTAGCGGCTTTAGAATCATCACCCTTCAAAATACATTTGGGAAGGTTCTAGAGAAGATAGTCGCTGTCAAGCTGCAAGAGTTTTTGGAAAGGGGGAAGCTTCTCCCAAGAGGCCTGGGGAGCTACAGGCCAGGAAAAGATACCTGGTTAAATGCAGCCACTTTTGCCTTTGACGTTTATGAGGGGTTCCAGAGTAAACAGGAAACGATGGCTGCAGCGCTTGATCTCGAGGATGCGTACCCTAGAGTCCGATATGATATTTTGATGACCGCAATGATGGAGAAGGGGGTCAATCCCTGGTTGGTGAACTGGATAACAGCCGTCCTGCATTCTCGTCGGGTTGCTCTCCGTCTGGGTGCATGGACCTGAGAGCCACATATGTTAACCCCGGGACTGCCACAGTGATCTGCAGTCTCACCGGTGCTCGTTAACGTGCAAGATTGCAAACCTAGAAGCACCAGGGGTTGGAAGAATACTAACATTTGCAGATGATATTCTTGCATATAGGCAGGGGAGAGATAGGGAGCAAATAGCTCAGGAATTACAGGCGACAGTAGATAAAGAGTTTGACTGGTGCACAGAAATGAGTTCTGTCATCAACCCGGAAAAGGCGGCTGTTTTGTGGTGCTCTCTGAACAACAGGATTGTGAGAGCTGATGTCCCAAGCCTTGCGTAAGATGGTAGAAATGTCACCAGAGAGAACAAACTGAAGTATCTGGGGATCACATTTGACAGGAGCCTATCCTTCAAGGACCATGTGGAGACGGTTGTGACAAGATCTCAAAAGGGACTCAGTGCACTTAAAATTATGGCTGCAATGGACACAGAGCAAAGAATGCTTTTCACACTATACCAGCACTTGGTCCTCTCAGTAATTGATTATGGATTAGGACTGCTCACTGTCTCAGAGAGTCAGCTGATGAAGTTAGAGCGTATACAGAACGAAGATATGCGGGTCATTCTGGGATGCACTAGAGACACCCCAATAGTGTGTATGCGTTACATCCTTGGTCTGCCGACTGTTGCTGGTAGGCTCAAGGTGATGCAGACGAAGCCATACCTCAGAGTTGCTGCAGACACAGACCACCCGTTGCATGAGGCGCTGGACGCAGGTAAGGGTCAGCGACTGATAAGAGGGAAATCATGGATGGCTCAGGAAAATAAAATTGCGAACATGCTAAATTGACAAGAAATGCTCATTTAGGAAAGATTTATTGCTGAACATGAGTGAATTGGACCAAAGGTTCTTCGGGAAATGGAGTCGCAAAAACTTCAGGCCAGAATTCCGGATTTGGAGAGTTATGACGATGTTCCAGGAGAAGATGAACTGACTGTTTTTGAATAAATGCAGAAACTTGTACATGCATAAATGTAGATTTGTGAATCTGGGGAAAAAACAAAGAAATATAAGGCATCCCTCGAAAATAAGCAATAGTGCATATTTAAAGCTAAAATAAGACTTATTTTCGGAGAAACACGGTAGCTATTGATTATGGTTATGTGGGGTGTTGATAGAGAGATGCAAATACACGAGGTGTATACCCCCTATAAAATAATGCTAGAGTATGGGGATTGATCTCAAATAGTGTGGAAATGTCACTGGAAGGTGTTGTGACTGGAAAGGACTCTGGAGGCCTTGGGGACTCCCGGATAAAATGAAGAAACCACACTACAATTCTGCATTTCACAAGAGAACCGTATTGGCTCAAGAACACCCCAATTGTACCTACTAGCCTTACAATGTCCAGTATTACAATAATAAGAATGAATAAATGGGCTCACCCAGACAGATAATGGGAAGCAGGGTTATTACCACATGACAAGTTAATTAAGTTGCCTAGTGAGGTTTCCCTGCCTAAATATGTCCCCATACAGTCAAGGTATGTGTACTTTATTAATAATTAAACACATATTGAAGTGGTATGACATCATAAGTGAGTGAATGCAAAGGAAAGATCAAACAAACAAAAATTAATGATCTGACAATACGATGCTGATCCCACCAAAGAACACCACTCGCCTCAATAGCAATATAAACATTTCATCCATATACATTTTGTTGATACTCAATGTCATGATGAAAAGAGTAAGAATGAAAAAAGGAAAAGGGGAAGCAAAGAAAGAAAGGGTGGGGAGGAAGAAGATGTGTTGCAGCGCCTATTCTATAGCCCCCATTCACCGTGGTGCTGGATCTAATCTGACTGCATGTTTACCATCCTCTGGTCCTTAGTGATGCTATGTGTTCTGAATGTGCGAGGGGTCTCATAGGAGATATGGACATCAGATGAACAGATAAGGAAATCATAAGTGTGACAGGGAAATGGATGAGCAGTTAAAGTCACTAGGTTTAAGACAAAGGCATTGCTGATACGATGACATCATGAATGACATAAACGTCAATGTTATTATATCATCATCCCACATCAAGGAATGCCATATCGTTGGTTGCCTTTTTCAGGTCAGGTTCAATTCACAGTGATACATCTTCTAATCATTATTGGCTCATATACTCCTTCTCTCGGGGTGTTATCAATTCGAACAAATTCACCCCACAATTTAAGAAGTTATAATGAGATAAAATCATATATATATATATATACATATATATATATATATATATATATATATATATATATATATATATATATATATATATATATATATATATATATGATTGTTTTACGCCATGAGAAAATATAGTTCATATGCATGGATTAATATAATTTAAGATTTAAGGTGAAAGACTCGCAAAATAGAAATCACACACACGAACACACACACACACACCCACACACACACACACACACACACACACACACACACACACACACGCGCACACACGCACACACATATATATATATATATATATATATATATATATATATATATATATATATATATATATATATATATATATATAAAATCTTCTCTCTCACAGTAATATCCTTCTTCTTCTTCTTCTTCTTCTTCTTCTTCTTCTTCTTCTTCTTCTTCTTCTTCTTCTTCTTCTTCTTCTTCTTCTTCTTCTACTTCTTCCTTCTCTTCTTCTTCCTCTTCTTTTCTTCTCATTCTTCTTCTTCTTAAGCCTGAACGCAAAGTTGTCCCCTTCTGTTGGCAGTCAACAGCAGGTAGAAACAGGGGTTTAAATCGCCTCTAATCTAGCAGATAAGCTTAGCACTAGGTTTGTCAAGACAGCAGTATGTTCTCTTCTCGGAAAGCAAGTGCAATCACTGAACGTAAATATTAACCCACTGTAACAGATTGATGCTGGGTCTAAGTGCAATGTCTGCCAAACATGCAACATATACATCTATCTCTGGTTCACATATGAGGAAGATTATTCAAAGAAGATTATGATTTTCTCTCTCACCCACTCACAGCATTTCCAAGCGATAATGCACAGGTAGAGAAAAGCATTAATCAAGCACAGGAGTGGTGTCCCAACTCATAGATTGTCTGCTTAGCAAGAAGATAGCAGAAAGATTGCATTTTTGAAAAATGCATACTAGTGCATTGACAAGATTACTCCCTATAGCATCTGAGATGACAGTGCATGCTATGCATTCCTTAGATGGCCTTAGAATAGTAGAATGGATTAAGAGCTAGCAAATTCAAGACATAGCATTGTAGGATGTCGGAGGGAGATGGGTTCAGGTCTGCAGGCCTCTCCAAGAACTGAAGAGAATATTTCTCAGGGCAATAAATTTGTAATATCACATTTGACACACAGGACATACACATGTTAACTCAACCTTTCCCCTAAGGAACGCCAGGCTGACCACGGAGAGATAAGCCTAGCTTATCAAATAAGGAAAAGCACAGTTATTCCACACCACACACGAAATACGTCTGCTATTCAAGAAGCCATGATAAATCATGCGGGGTGTCCCTCTTCGGGTCGGCCACGTGCAGCGTTTTGTGATCATGTGAGTCCAACTGGCCAATCCACGTCCGAGTTGGGAACGCTGAATTGTTCTACAAAGCCTGTGACACTTTTATATTTAACATCTTCAAGCGTGTCCTAGGGTGTTCGCGTTTCAAAAGAGTGCATATGAATTCCCGTTAACGTGATGATATTGACAACTGGGTGTGATTGTATCCATTATGTTACATGGTCTCAAGTTTCACGACGGTAGGGCGATTTCTTTAACGAAACAATGGCTACGGTCTCCGACTAGTATGGTCACTGATAGGAAGGAAAGAAACAGCAAACTGTCTTCTTTAAAGATGCCTCGTTTACCATGATTCGTCAAATCACAGAACGTCACAATAAAAGGACACCAACCCCGAAATTACCAACAAGGAATGTTCATACTTTAAGGGAAGACCGAAAATGGGATAACATCAAACAAGGAATGTGAAGAGAGAATATTAATATATTAGGAATTTACGAGACGAGATGGAAAGGAACAGGGATTAAGACATGGAAGGATCTTAAGGTTAATTATACTGAGGGAGAAGAGACGCAAAGAGGTGTAGCTATTATCTTGAATCTGCAAACATCAACATCTGTTTAATGATATTGGGCTGCGTCCGACAGGTTTCTATTGGTTAAATCAATCGGCAGACCTTTTAACATATTAATCATTAAGGTGCCGTCTCCGCAGTGAAGGTTGGCTGCAATGGATCTCCAAGATTGTCTGTCTCTCGCCTTGACTGTACATTCTGTCAGGCTAATGTTCGTCCATCTCTTGATGTTATCCTTCCACTTGTATCGTTGTCTACCTCTTGCTCGCTTGCCCTCAACCTTGCCTTCCAGTAAGGTTTTTAAAAGAGTATCATGTCTTTTAACGTGACCAAAATATTTCACTTGTCTCCTCTTTATTTCTTTCATCAACTCTCTCTTCATTCTCAGTTTTTCTAGAACCTCTGCATTTGATTGTTTTTTTTAACATACAAGATTGGTTCTTTTAACATAAACATCCTACAATTATATGCCCAACAGGTCATCATTTTTTGGTCACGTTATGAGAAGAATTCATTGGAGAACTTGATGACAACTGGCAAAACCGAGGGGAAGAGAACAATGGGAAGACAGAGAAGTAAATACCTGGATGGCTTAGCCACGTGGTTTGGTCGTGACAAGAACACTGAGTTGATCCACCACTCTGGTGATAGAGTGAGATGGCGAATCATGACCGGCCACTCTTATCGGCATGGTACATGATGAATGGATTTGGAAGCACACATTTTGCTGTGATTTTGATGGTATGAAGTGTTGGCCATTTATAAATCAACGGGAAACTACAGAACTATAATTGTCTAGTCAATCACAAACAAAAAATACATTCTGGGGTTGATGGCAACGTCCCGAAAATGACAAGCACATGTCTTTGTTATGCCGTAGATTTTTCGCTCATTATCTGGATAATATCAGTTTTATTTCACATTGTGCATACATTTCTATAATCTACTGGATAATGTTGCTTTCTGTAAACTGACTGTTAGACAGTTCATACCACAAATAACATGTCCCTGGATGCACCACTTTAAACTGCACTGTGGTTGGAGACATTAATATACAATTAAAAACAAAAGTGCACTTCCCTTTACAGGAGGCCAACTGTCAGTAATATAACCATTCGACCAAACATTATATATTAATGGTGCAAAACATTGCCTCTGCAATTTCAGCTAATTAAATGACGCATGGAGTGGGACATCAGAACTACAAAAATTAGATTTTTAAGAGCATGCATCTTTCCTATTGCAACATACGCCTGTGAGACATGGACACTTACTAAACAAGCTGAACAGCGCCTTTGAATATAAATGTTATAGACGAGTTCTAAGAATATCTTGGGTAAAGAACAGAACAAATGCATCCATACTTAAAGAATTGAATATTGAAGAAGGTTGGCTATTAAAGACGATAAAACAAAGAAAATTGAAATAATTTGGTCACTTGAAACGTCACGAAAGCTTGGAGAGAACAATATTGGAAGGATATATGCCTGGGAAGAGAGGAAGAGGAAAGCCAAGAGAAGATGGGTGCAGGATGTGGCGGATGATCTCCAGATGGGTGTATCAGACGCGGGACATCTTGCTTATGATCGAGAGGTTTTCCGGAAGGTTGTTATGGCAGCGAGGTTCTGCAAGGGACATGCTACTGAATGAATGAATGAAATGACGCCATAGGTTACTTTCGTGTGCGAAGACATTGATTAACTAAATTTTGTCTTTTTTGTCTCTCAGAGACGAACGTATTTTTTGTGTTAAACCAAATGAAGCAATCACATATCAAATTCACTACGCATTGTGAACTTGGTTCATACGTTAGTAATGGAACTACTAAACAGCCTTGCAGATATATCTGAGACAAATCAGTCTACGGAACCCGTTATTTGGATATCGCATATAACAGAACGACATCTACGCATACTGGAACTTGTTAACATCATATGTTTATGTGGACTAATAAGTCTGCTTGGAATTATCGCTAATGTTATTAACTTAATTGTGTTTTACCAACAAGGTTTCGAATCGACTATTAATATCAGTTTCTTCGCCTTGGCTATTTCTGATCTGTCATGCCTGTTATTACAACAATGGCACATTATTATTTCGCTATTTCCTTACACGGACCTGCCTATAATGAACAGAGAATTCCAGTTTGTGACGGCAGTGGTCCCACATGAGACATTTACCAGAGTGACCTGTTCAATCACCGTCTATATTACGGCAGAGAGATGTTTATGTGTTGTTTCTCCTATAAAAATCAATCAGATGATAACCACCAAGCGGACATCGTTAATTATGTTATTTATTTATGTTACAACTTTAATATCATGGGTTCCATTCTACAATGCATTTTACATCGACTGGAAATTCTATCCTGATGTTAACAGAACTTTTCTTGGAGTAGCTTTTACAAATCTGAAAAGAAACGTGGAGGAAGTAATTTACTTTATAAACGCTTTCTTTGCCGTTCTATCAATTATTCTTGTTGTTATTTTTACAGCAATCTTAATTGCTAAACTGCGGGAAGTATCTGCCTGGCGCGAGACGGCTAATGTTGAACGAAAGAAGTCAGAAGCTGTATCTAACAGAGACAGAAGAACACTAACTATGGTGATAATGATTGCTATTATTTTAGTTGTATGCTTCACGCCCTCGGCTATACTGTGTTTAATAACCGTCTGCGAACCTGAATTCAGTATTAGGAGGAAAATATTTCCAGATCCATCACTTCTTGTGGGCGTTTGCAGTTGTCTTTGAAAACACCAATTCAAGTGTTAATATTATCTTGTACTTAAAAATGAGCTCCAAATACAGAGCTACTTTCAAAACCCTATTTATTAAACGATACGATGATAAGTCTTGAGGCTGTTAAGGCATATGGTACTTATCCCATATATTGTTACATTTTACACACGTTGTCACCTTTATTTCCCAAAACATTTCCAGGTACCCACGTTAGGTTGTGTTGAACTGTAAGGCCAGGTCAATTACAAATAAATATTCACATCGAAAGGATTCAAACATATGGCTACCGGGTTGGCAGATAGTCGTGGTAGCCACTGTGCTATGAATTATGTTTGCGCCTCATGAAACATAATATGTATATCATTGTCATTAGTCAACACAACATGGCAACAGAGACGTCACATAATATGCTCGATATAACATTCATATTAAGCATCAAATGTATAAAGTGAAATTATTTTATACCAAGCGTTTCCTTCTCAATTCGTAAATGTGAGACTGGTTTAAGTGTGTCATTCGAGGGCCAGCAGACGTTGTTTTATATCTGTTCCGTTTAAAACCAAAGGTACATTATGTTTCATATTTCGAACACAATCTATGTCTAGGTAATCCTGGAGACACAGATTTCAACAAATGTAGGTAAACACAGGTACACACAGGAAGAGCTGAACATGAGGGACACGTTTTAAGAAAATTTGGATTGGGAAAAATAAGTTAACGATAGCCAACACACATTTTAAACAACACCCAAGAAGACTTTTCACATGGAAGTCCCCGGACAGTATTACCAATCATAACGTCGGCAAAAAGATTGCTAATTGCAGACTGTGATACAGATCATCAGTTATTACAAGCAGATGTGAAAGTAAAACTCAAAAACGTTTACCCGATACCAAGGCCACTTAGTTTTCATCTCTCAAAAATACCAGATGCACACAACATGGAAGTGAAGAATCGTTTTGGGGTCTTGATGTCTATACACGTGGAATTGACACCTGATGAACACCTGGCAGTACAAGCTAGAGATATCTTGATAACTGCAGCAACAGGTTTCATTCCGACCAAGTAAAGCAACATAAGACAAGGAATACGTCAGACACGTTAGAATTAATAAAACAACGAAGGGAACTGAAGGAGAAAGGAGGTGAATCCGATAACAGCGGGATAAATTATACATCTTTAACTCGAGCATTAAGAAAGAACACAAAAAAGGACAAACATCAATATATATGTATATTTGCTGTACCAGAAGAGAGCAATATTGTAAGACTGGAAGAGATTACGAAATATTAAAACAATGAAGTTATTAACAAGAAATGTTCAATTAACAAGAAATGTTCAGTTAACAAGAAATGTTCAATCTCAATTAAATGTTAACTGTCACAAGTTAGTTAATACTTTAACAGAGTTGAGACAAATTCTAGAAAGATAGCAGAAATACTGCAGAGGGATGAATGATATTAATGACAGTGCGGATATGAATGAGATACAGGCACCAATGACAACAGTGACAGAACCTGAACCCTCAGTTGATGAAATTGCATGGGCAATAAAGAACTTGATTGATTGATTGATTGGTTTAGGAACCGACATCACAGCATTCGGGACATTCCCATAAGCGCTCCGTCCCCATCCTCAGCAGCCAGCGAAGTGTTCCAACACTAATAGTTCCAGTGGCAATCTGATTATATGTCCGTCTCGCCTTTCCTCCGAGCGCCGAGCGTTGGCCAGATCCACTCGTCACACCTCGTTGTCTCATTCTTACCAGACCATGGTGATCCATCTGCTCCTCCGAGGTGTACACGTGCTCCCACAAGGCCGCAACCACGTCTGCCTTGTCATGCATCAATACTCCACCAAATTTTGCCGAGCCAGCCAATCTGTCCGTCTGTTCATTCCCCAGCACACCGGCATGCCCAGGAGAAAAGATCCAGGTGATGCTTACTACCCGTGACCTCCGAAGCGAAGCAAGCCACTCTGCACGAAGCCTGCCTGTTCTCACCCTTCTCGGCATGCTTTCTGAGTCAGTTACAATCACAATGTGTGTATGTGTCGTGTTTTCTATCCAGCGGAAAGCTGCACTGACCGCCTCCACCTCCATTCTTAAGCTAGATGTAGTGTTATCATACGCCAGGCTCTCCTGCACCAAATGCCGACCATTAGTTTTTGCCAAGAACCCCCAGGCACTTCTCCTACCTCTCAACACTGATCCATCCGTGTAGATAATCACATCACCCGGGCGAGAATTTTCCTGAATTAGTTGCTGAATTTCCACTTCCGTGGCCCCTGCTGGCCACTCCCTGCACTCCCGGCTCAATGTTATTACAACTCTGCACAAGTCTGACTGCACGGCTGGCACTCTGACCCACTCCTCTCCTCGCCTGATGTTCTCCAAGGGGCACACCTGTCTGATCGTATTCTCCGCCTGAGCCATCCATGATTTCCCTCTTATCAGTCTCTGACCCTTAACTACGTCCAGCGCCTCATGCAACGGGTGATCTGTGTCTGCAGCTACTCTGAGGTATGCTTCATTAAAAAGAACTTGAAGAATAGTAAATCACATGGATGTGATGAGATACTAGCTGAAATAATTAAAGCGGGAGGAGAAGTAAGCATACACATATATCACGCATTATGTAAAATGATATGGAAATATGGTATATTTATGGCCAAAAGATGGGAAGAGAACTATCTTCACTCCACTACCAAAAAAGGGCAATCTGAAATAATGCACCAACTATAGAACTTATGCCCAGATCAGGGATGCAATTAAAATTCTACTAAAAGTCATAATTGGAAGACTTCGTGAGAATATGGAAAAAGAAATTAACGTGGTTCAAGCTTTATTTAGACAAGGAAGAGAAAGAACAGATCGTATACTCAACATGCGTTTAATAATAGAAAAGTGCAGATAATTTAATGTAAAACTATTCTCATATTTTGTAGATTATTCAAAGGCATTTGACTGTGTACGACATCAGAAACTTTGGGAAATCATGAGGAATATGGGCTTTTCATCACATGCAGTACAGCTCATAAAAATGCTCTATCTAGACCAACAAGCCGCGGTTAATATAGATGGCGAGACATTATATTGCCTTGACACCAAGCAAAGAGTCCTTTAAGGGTTTGTGATGTCCCCCTATTTGTTAACCTGTACGTGGAAAATATAATGAGAAATGTCAGAGATGATATTACAAGCATGATGCAATAAATATCGGTGGTCACGACATACCAGTGATTCAACGTGCTGATGAAACAGTATTGTTATCCACAACACAGAATGGTATAGAAAACCTAATAACCACAACCCAGTAGTGAAATAGTGAAAGTCACAATTTATATCATAGCATAAACAAAGATAATGCATACATATTAAAATAATATATGTTGATGAGGAAAAACTTTAGGTGGTGGAAAATTTCGAATATCTTGGGTCATTGACTACCAAAAATGATGGCACAATGAAATAAATTAAAATACAAACATACATTGCTCCTCAAAGACTAAAACAACTGAATACATTGTGGACTGGGACAGACAGAACTACACAAATTGTATTGATAAGAGCATGCATCTTTCCGATTGCAACATTCGCCTGTGACACCTGGACATTACTAAACAAGCTGAACAGAGCATAAATGCCTTTGAATATAAATATTATAGACGGGTTCTAAGAATATCTTGGATAAAGTAAAGAATAAATGCACCCATACTTAAAGAGCCGAATATTGAAGAATGTTGGCTATTAAAGATGTTTAAAAAAAGAAAATTGAAATATTTTGGTCACTTGAAACGTCAAGAAAGTTTGGAGAGAACAATAATGGAGCGGGTATGCGTGGGAAGAGAGGAAGAGGAAGGCCAAAGAGAAGATGGGTGCAGGATGTGGCGGATAATCTCCAAATGGGTGTATCGGACACAGGACATCTTGCTAATGATCGAGAGGTTTTCCTGAAGGTTGTTACGGGAGCGAGGTTCTGCAAAGGTAATGCTACTGAATGAACGAGGTAAAGACATTCGAAACATATGGCGCTGTTGAATTGGCTTCACAGCTGATCCCAGACGGAATATGTGTTGTGAATCTGGTGAGTTTTATACTTACTACCGGAGTTCGACCATCGAAGGCAGAATGTGGCAATTCTAACATGTACTGAAAACTAACAATTCATTTACGTGAGTAAATGTATCGGAGAAAAGGTTCTGGAAGTTAAAAGCTTAACCCTAGAACCACCAGGATGTTTTAGTAACTCTGGTTACCAATGGGGTGCATATGGACCCCACCAATGAATATAGTTAAAACTAGACAATTTCTAATGCAATTGCTGGGGGATTTATTAATCATTACAAAGTGTTTAGATACATGCATGCTTAAATATTCTACTTACACAGATGAACCAAGCATAGAATCTTGAAAGCTATAAGGTGCAGCGGTCTCAACCAATGTTCGTATGTTGCCACAAACACAGTTATTGCAATTACCACATACATCTCTACATTTTCTGTCAATCTCCCTAAGGCAAAGGTGACAGCGACCTCGTTTTCTAGATCCACAAGGATTCTCTGCTAGTTTAGGTGGAAGGTTCCTAGGTTTACATGTTTGACCAATTTTGATGAGCAATCCTGCAAGTTGAATCAAAAACAGTCGGCGTATATGTGACTTGTGATTGTTCCATTCAGCATTGAGTTGCATCCACAGAACAAAAGCATTTATGGAAGAAACATCTAACATGTTGTAGAAAATGACTACAGGCCATTTTTTTTTTTTTCTTTTTTTTTCTTGCATTTGACTGAAAAACAGCGCAAAATTTGAAATGCTGTGACCACTCCACCCTTCGTGTGATTGTGGTCAAGGATCATAAATGGTATTTTGAAATCATAACTTTGATCCACATCTGGCTGATCTTGCATAGTACTAAGAAGTACAATCTCTTTTCCGTTCTTTGGAAAATAAGAAGTCAGTGCTGCAAGATAAATGAGAGCAAACTTTGTGGAAAATTGTTTCCTGAAATAAACTCTTTTGGAAGTTCAACTATGATGTTTTTCTTATTGTTTCTAAATTTTTCAGCTTTTCTCCCTTCAATTATGTCTAAATTTCACGCTTGTATATCGTTCATATATATATATATATATATATATATATATATATATATATATATATATATATATATATATATATATATATATATATATATATATATATATATATATATCACACGCTTTCCGGCATGGCACATGATTGATTGATTGATTGATATCGTTCATTCATTCAGTAGCATGTCCTTTGCAGAACATGGCTCCCATAACAAGCTTCCGGAAAACTTCTCGATTACAAGCGATAATTCCCGCGTCCGATACATCCATCTGGAGATCATCCGACACACGCTGCACCCATCTTCTCTTTGGCCTTCCTCTTCCTCTCTACCCAGGCATACACTCCCCCATTATTGTTCCCTCCAAACTTTCATGACGTTTCAAGTAACCAAAATATTTCAATTTTCTTTGCTTTATCGTCTTTAATAGCCAACCGTCTTAAATATTTAGCTCTTGAAGTATAGATGCATTTGTTCTTTTCTTTACCCAAGATATTCTTAGAACCCGTCTATAACATTTGTATTCAAAGGCATGTATGCGCTGTTCAGCTTGTTTAGTAAGCGTCCAGGTATCACAGGCGTATGTTGCAATGGGAATGATGCATGCTCTTAAACATCTAATTTTTGTAGTTCTATCTGATCCCACTCCATAATGTCTTATTCTTCTTTTTTTTCTTTGCGTTCATCCGGAATGGTTTTTTTTTTCAGATGCGATTGCGGTGTGTCTCGTTATGCACCCTTGGGTCGAAACCCTTAGGCCAACACATCCGACTTTTAGCGTGTATTGTTGACAGGTTAGCATTCCTGTGGGAATCTCACTTTAGTGGTGCTGTCCACATCCCAGCTTGTCAAGTTGGAACGGTCGAATGCTTACTATCAGCCCTCAAGGGAAGACAGGGACAGTCCATGACATTTTCCGCCATCAAGGGTGGCTTCCATAGTTGCAGAGCCGACACTAGCGCCCTGGTGCTGGGCTCATCGAGGGAATCGCCACGTCCTGCTCATGGCTGCTTTAATTTCTCACTTCGATATATTGGGCATATCATTCACCGCGAGCCTTTCCCGCACTGACTAGACCGGTAAGCAGACGGTATCCACTCAACGAGTTTTCGATTCAGACATGTGCTTGTCGTTGTGCCCGTCAGAGCTGCTCCAGGCACGCGGACATTCGGAAATCTACCTAGTCAGAGATGTTCCGAACAAGAGCGGCATTCGGAAACTAGGTAGTCAGAGCTGTTCCTAGCACAAGAGACATTCGGACGAGACATTTCACTCGGACGTAAATACGTAGTGCCAATTTTTATTTTGCCACCCGTAGGACGGCACTTCCGACTTCGGCGGGCATTTTTAATGAGGTTAGCCTTCCTCGGGTTTCGAGGCACGTTAGACTTATTGTTGCGATGTCGCCCACATCTCAGCTGGTCAAGATAGAACTGTCAAAGACATCACGGTAAACCCTCAAGAGAAGGCAGGGGTAGACCATGGGCGTTCCCTGCTATCCAAGGAAGCTTCCGTTATTGCAGAGCCAGCACATACTGCTCTGAGACTGGGCTCACTCGAGGTATTGCCACGTCCTGCTCATGGCTGCTTTGATTCCTCACTTCCATGTATTGGGCATGTCACTTGCCACTGGTCACTCAAGCACAAATCAGTAACGAACAGTATTCGGACGACATTCACTAGGTAAGCTTTCGCTTCGGACTTCGGACCACGCAATGGATTCGATAGCCAAGCGTTCCATTTCGTGTTATTGAGACTACACTCTATGTGAGCATAGATACAGCAATCTTTCGTAACCATTTCGTGCCTCTGGGGCGCTTTTCTACCTTTAGTACTCTCTCACGAGGTAGGCTACATATGCTGCCGGCTCAGCACCTTACCTCCGTGCATCAGTGAGCGAAAAACGGCCAGGCCCTCTAATCCGGGGATCCCTCATTTCCCCCAGCTGAGAACCTTCGAAACAAGTATCTGAACTGAGCATGTAGCGTGCTGAGCATCTCACCGCCATTTTTCGGTAGGTTTGTATCGGCCCGGCTCTCAGGTCCGAGGATTAATGGCTTAGAGGCGTTCAGCCTTATCCCTCAGCTGAGAGCCTTAGTGCTTGTGTCCGGACCAAGAATTTCTGCCTTCGTGGGCCTGATTTAAACTTTTGACTGCTATCCTGAGTCTACCTGCAGAACACAAGGTTGTGTCTCGCTTAGTCTGACCCCTATCCCATAAGCTGTCCGATATGTAGTTTTTCATCCATCGACATAGCACATGGGGTTAATGGGACACGCAAGCCCCCCCCCCCCACCCCCCCCCACCCCTCCCCCACCGCGACAAGATTGAGACACATCGGGGGATGGGGGATAATTTATTCAATTGTTTAATTGTTTTAGTCTTTGATAAGCAATTGATAGTCTTCGTTTAATTTCTTTCATTGTGTCACCATTGTTCGTAATCAATGACCCAAGATATTCGAAATTTTCCACCACCTCCAATCTTTCCTCATTAACATATAGTTCTTTCTACTTAGTAGTTTTATCTGTATTCAAGCTTGTATATAGTTGTCGTAATTAATATTCTTTCCTCTATTTTCCAAGGCCTTCACCGTGTCCAGTACAATTCTTTCTAATTGGTTTATTTCTTGTGGTTGCACGGGTTCTCTGCCTGTATAAACTTGCATATTGAAAACATGTGAAGTATCACTGGCACAACAGCACCAAATTTGCCAGTTTCTTTTTAGGGAATGCATTGCTTAAAAGCGTATCTTCCTCTAACCGTAATGCCACATAGTGACGCTCACACGCACCACCTAAGGTGAATTAGGAGATTCCCAGTCTAACAATAGAATGACTTGACCACTAGGGAAAACTAATGACGACGTAAGCATCGTCAGGACAGCAACGGAGGTCGCTTCGAGAAAGGACATAAGTCAGCTGTGTTTTCCGTGGAGTTTCGTGATAAAAAGGTTTGATCATTTAGGCCATTCATATTTACTGACAGAAGAGATCGCCTGTTTATATAGCATTCATAACACCGTGGACCGGGACATGCATAAATTATAGACGACGAGTTTTGCATTGGTTTGCGATCAGCTTTAGGAGATTGAGCAATTACAGAAAATTATGACCCGCTGGGTTTGTATTAAAATGTAACGTCCCGTCCCCGTGTCAGGGGCCCGTTGCATTGTACAAAAGTGTTGTATATATTTTCTGGAAGAGAAATCTGAAATTAAAAGGATTTTATCTCAAATTGCACCAGTCTTCCAGGTGAACGACTTTTTATTACATATTCGAGTTTTAACGCTTTGGCGGTTGTAAGCATGTTGAGACACTTGGGGACTTCGATCCGAGGAAACAATGGTGTAATGCAAACAAGCGACGATTGATTCCCGCCATATCAGAAGTAAATATACAAAGAATGCGCGCCACGATGATAAATTCCTTAGCACGATATGACATCAGGAGTACACACAAGGCGACAACATGGCGGCTGAGTTAAAATAAGCTTTATTACGCTGCAAAAGAAAAACGATACATTGTACATTGCACATTATCGTTTGTACACAAAATAAGACATTATTTTAACCTTCCGAGTTATTTATGAAAAGGGACTGTCGTTTTAAAGATAAATAATTGCACGTCAAGTGAAGTGCAAACGACGCGCACCATCCTAAACTCAGCGGAAGCCGAAATTGCAGCTCGTGTAAAGATGAGTTTTAGACTGCAAGTATTTAATATTTGTCGATATTAAGTGGATGTCATTCGCCATACATAACTTAAGAGATTAAACCTGTACTATTCCTCATATCTAAATGACAATGGAACACATTATCAGTTTCGATGTCCGCTATCAGGAGACATATTACACATGATAGTACCAATTGATTACATAGGACATATTTTGAAATTAGACGTAGTCTACACAGCACATTGCACAACTCTTGAACATTAATATACTACAGTCAAGATACACTTGGCGAGGACAAGGATATCTACATAATGTTATTGGCTGCCGACACTTTGTCAAATTTACACTATCGGCACAAGGAACATTCATTACATCTATGGAGACATTATAGAGATTAATTACTTAACATTTTAACGTACGTGATGTCAAATGTCAATATTACGTCGGGACTTAGTGCATCGAGTCCTACACTATCATTCTTATACCAGCTATTTAGACAACGCCACGTGTTGATACTCAGAAGCCAGGACATTGGGGCAACGCCAGATGCATCAACATAGAATACCACACACAATTTGAAGAGTTTACGATTTATATTTACCCATAATCAAGTCACCGAAATTAAGTGAAGACATGGGATGCCAACGCTGTTCATAAGGAATCCACGAATATTATGGTGGACTCAACGACACTACTTACGTAATAGAGGACAGTACATAAACATTATTGCACACAGATACGATGACATACTATTCTGAAATCGCTGAAGATGTCATTACATTGGAAGAACTCATCTCGGTCAATCGAGACCGAACACTAGTTACTTACATCAACAGTTACGGACAACCGTAACGCCTGGACACAACGCCAACAAGGCCAGTATGATGATGCCATTATTAGGAACATATAGAGACACTTATGGATATTAAACATATTACCGCTGTACCGAGGGATTTATCGACATTGTTCCAATGGTACCGATCCACTAGGACACCGTTACGATTAGGGATTGACACCTCTGTTGCAACATTAACACATACGAATTTCTACATGGAATGTCGGACTTTTCTACATCAACACTTCACACTGGACACTGATTGACTGTACACGGATACACTACACACGTCAGGAGGCTACTAACTTTACACTTCAGCTGTTACACGTCAGAGCGCTACACGGATCGACATTTTTTTTATTGAGTGTGATACCATTTGTCTTCACGCTGAACTATACGACACGGATGTAATTATACTTCATTGTGGGCATCAAGCATTCCAGTACCCACAGCTACTATAACTCAAACGTCGTCGTTACACCACAGCCAACTACGTGTTATGGGTTGGTTACGGACTTCCTTAGGCCAGGGTGAAAGTACAAGTTAATTGTACTATCGTTCAAGCCAGGAGCAACAGTCTATAGGGTACACAGCTTCTCTGTTATAAATCAACAAACATACCAATACTCGAGTGGTGACCACGGATCAATTTCTTATTGAACTGATCGACACAATTCTATGTCAAATTTTTTGAACGACAGGAACTCGAGCTCATTGTATCTACGGACACGAGAGCCGGAAACAGGCCAGTAAATTGTTCATTGTTGATTGATGTTATGTTGACTCATAATAAGGCTATTTATTTTATTTTGCGGGTTTCACCACAATACTATTGTGTTGTCATAACTGTAGTAGTATAGTATGTGCGTTACCTGTCAAGAAGAAAAAAGTGGATGAAACTTTGTTATTGTTTGTAAACAATAAGATGTAATCGCGTCACTCGTCATTCGTCTTTTATGATTGTTAGTTGTCTTGCGTTACATATATATTGTATATTGAATATATTTCTTCATATTTATTTGTCTAGTATAGTTATTTCGTTTATTATAGAGATATTTGATTGATTTTTTTTGGTGGGGTTCGAGTTGACACTACAAATTTATTTGAGTTATATTTGCTCAATTGTGATACAACATTTACTTTACTATCCGAGTGATAGTGATCTGAGACAATATTACAATTTTGTCGATTCTTTTCTTCTCTTGCCTACGTCCATATTTATTTCAGCCAGATAGCTTATTTTACAGGTAGGACATTAGGACAAGATGTCGACACTGCAACATTTCATCGAATTGGGTGAGAAGACTGGTTTAATCTGTGCCGAACTTCGAAATTGGGCAAGTGAGCAACAGAAGCGTGACAAGGAGGATCGACAACTTCAACTTGCAGCAGAGAAGGAAGCTAAACAACTGCAAGCTATACATGAATAGGAGGAACGACAGGAAAGATTGGCATCGGAAAAGGAAACCAAACAACTTCAGTTGGCTCTTGAGAGAGAACTGAAAGAAAAAGAGATGGCTATCAGACAAAATGAGATCGTTTTGGAACGAGAACGAATGGAGGCTAGAGAAAGAGAATTAACTGTGGAACGCGAAAAAATTGCAGCAGAAAAAGATAAGTTAATTATGGAAATGCAATTGAAAGAAAAACAATTGGCGTTTGATAAAGAGCGGCTTGCCACAGAAACACTCTGGAAGGACAAGGAGGTTGAAGGTAACATAAAGGTCAAGACGCTTGAGATGGAACGTGGAGCTGAAATCGAACGAGAGAAAATGCTGGCTAAACAGAATGATCCTGTGAAAAAGTACCAAGGTTTATTCAGGAATTTTCAACAAGGTGATCCAGTTAGTTCATGGATAACCAACTTTGAGGTGCTTGTAAAGTATTACAAGGTACCAGAGAAGGACGTACCGATTTTGTTTCATCGTCACCTCGCGTTAGAGCCGTTGAAAGTGATAGATTTAATTCCTGAGGATTTACGTACAAACTACAAATATATGCGCGATCGTGTGCTTTCACATTTTTAGTTGGACGAGGCTGGTTTACGTACGAAGTTTAAGACACTTACACCGAAATCGAACCAAACATTCCTTGATTTTGCTTCGGAAATGTCTTCTAGCTTTGACAAGTGGTGTAAGGCTGCTGATATTAATGCTAATTATGAAAAAGTTAGGGACTTAATTATCAGAGACAGACTATTATCTGCGATACCAGAACCTATGGCAGTATTTCTTATGGAAAATAAATGTAAGAGTTTAAGTGAGATGGAAGCTAAAGGTGAGTCTTACTTTAATGCACATAGAGACGTATTTGCCAACTGTACTCAACCTGAATTAGTAATAGGAGCAAGTGCAAAATTCCAAAGAGGAAACGGTAAGTTTAGAAAGTTTAGTAGTGGTAGCAATAGAAATAGTCCTTACAATAGAGAAGGTGATAGACCAAGGAAAGGCCAATTACCAGATGTCAGTATTGTAGATTATCGCACGGAAACTTGGAGATGTGTGATAAACATCCAGGTTATATCGCATATCTGAAAGACATTACTGCTAAGAAGAGAAGTAAGTATGACTCTTTTAAAAGAAGCATTAAATGTTTCTCGTGTAGGGCGTACGGACACACTAGTAGGTCGTGTCCGATGAGAAATTCCTGGAAGGAAGCGAGTACAGCATACATATACTCCAGTAGTGACTCAGACGATTTAGAAGAGACACACGCAGCTATCATACAACGGTATGATGATCAGACTAATAAGTCAGATAAGGGCATAACTGACAGTATTAGTAATGAATGTATAGAAACAATTCATGAAGCTAATGCCGTTAGCATACAAAATGGCAAACTAAAAGTCCATCAAGCATGGGTAAATGGTGAACCCACTACTTGCATTCGTGATTCTGGAGCTTCGATTGTTGGAGTAGATCGAAAGCTTCATAAAAGAAGAAGACTATACAGGCGAAACTGTAGAGTGCAGAACATTCGGTGGCACAATAGAGAGATACAAGATTGCCACGATTACAATTATGTCACCATATTACGAAGGCACAATAAATGCAGCGGTATTACCAAATCCATGTACCGGATTACTGATTGGTAACATACCAGATGCGAAACAATTAATGCATGATGAAGCAAAGCAATGGGAGATTGATCCTGCAAGAGCTAACGCAATTACAAGAGCTCAAGACAAAAGGGATAAAAACAGTGACAAATTAGAAAATAATATCAGACTAGTGACTGATTTACCAGAAGATCAGAAACATGATCCGACTCTAAAATCTAGTTTTAAGAAACTGACTGAACCAATAAAACAAGGTAAAAGAGGTAATTGGAAATTTTTCCTAGACAATAATATTTTATCGAGACGATATGATAGAGGTACATCACGTTATTTTCAGACAGTACTTCCATCGAAATATCGTACTGAGGCATTAAAATTAGCACATGATTCTCCATTCGCTGGTCATATGGGGATTGCTAAAACCACTAATAGATTGCTAACGCAATTCTATTGGCCTGGATATAACAAAGACATTACCACACATGTACGTTCATGTACATTATGTCAGATGACCACGCAAAAAGGCAAACATCCCAAAGCACATGTTCAGAAAACTGATTTGGCATCACGACCATTTCAGAAAATAGCTATAGATATTGTGGGTCCGCTAAATACAACTACTGATCGAGGCAATAGATTCATATTAACTATGATTGATCTTTGTACTCGGTGGCCAGAGGCTATTCCTTTAAAATGTATCACGAGTAGATCCATTCTAGATTCATTGTTGATAATTTTTAGCAGAATAGGATTCCCTAGCTGCATATTATCAGATAGAGGTAGTCAGTTTATATCAACGGCTACTCAAGAGGCAATGAAGATACTTGGGATTCCACAGGTGTTTAGTTCACCTTGGCACCCAATGACAAATGGTGTGAATGAGAACTACAATGGAGTTCTTAAACGAACTCTGGCGAAAGTTGCTGCGCAAAGGCCCAAAGATTGGGATATTTTATTACCAGCGGTACTATTTGCATACCGAGAGGTACCACAATATAGTACAGGGTTTTCTCCATTCGAGTTGGTATATGGAGCAAATCCACGAGGTCCATTATTAATATATAATGACTTACTCACAAATAAAACATATGATCATCCGAAAAGAGATGCATATGAAATGGTAACACAATTAAGAGATAAAATTATCACAGCTTGTCAGATTGCAAAATCTGCATTGGATAAAGCTGGAGAAAGATACAGACAGTATGGTAATAGGAACGCCAAGACAATAGTCTTGAAAGAAGAAGAAGAGGTTTGGTTATTATTACCTGATCCTCGAGATTGTCTGGTTACTTCATGGCAAGGCCCATTTAAGGTAATTAAGAAAATTAGCGATGTTGATTATCATATTGATGTGAATGGCAAACATAAGATTTTTCATATTAATATGTTGAAGCCATATATTCCACGTGAGGATAACTCAGGTCAAGTGACACAACAAATTCCTCATAGGATAGCAACAGCTTGTTGGGTAATTAATGAGCAACAAGAAGATGCTATAGAACAACAGATTCCAACACCTATAGTTAATAGCGACAGTAATTGGCAAGCGATACAGATAAGTAAAGATTTATCAGTACAAGATAGAGAAAAGCTTATTACTGCAATAAAGGAATATAGTTCAATTTTTTCAGATAAACCGGGGCAGACATCACTGATTAAACATAAAATAACTTTATTATCAAATGTCCCAGTTAAAGTGAAACCATATCCTATTCCAATACATTATTTGGAAAAAGTTACTGCAGAAATTTCAGATCTAGATAAGACTGGAATTATAAAAAATCAATTTCAAATTACTGTTCACCAGTTGTAATTGTTAAGAAAAAAGATGGGTCATTACGTTATGCGTTGATTATAGGAAAGTTAATGAATTAACTTTACTAGACGCAGAACCTATGCCAAATATTGATAAGTTAATTGAAACCATGGCAAACTCGAAACTATTTTCGAAAATTGACCTTACAAAGGGATATTGGCAAATTCCGATGGAGGAAGATTCAAAGCATATTACAGCTTTTAGCACGCCGTTGGGTTTATATGAATGGGAATATCTTCCATTTGGTTTACAAAATGCACCAAGTACATTCATGAGGAATGATGAGAAGATTACTTCATGGAATTACCAACGTAGCAATCGTATATGGATGATATTTGTATCCATACTTGTGATATTGACACACATGTTAAAATTCTCAAACAAGTTTTCCAGAAAATACAAGAACATGGGTTGAAAGCTAAACCAAGTAAAATTGAGATAGGGTTTACTGAGATACAATTTCTGGGTCATAGAATCTCTAACGGATTTAGGAAAACAGATCCATTAGTTGTGACAAAGATTCTTAATATCAAACCTCCAACATCCAAGAAGGAGCTTAGGAGTGTATTAGGGTTGATTAATTATTATCAAATGTTTATCCCTAATTTTGCACATATGACAGCAACATTTTCAGAACTTTTAAAGAAAGGTCAACCAACAAAGATAGTTTGGACAGAGGATCACGAGAAGTTGTTACAACAGATAAAAACTCTATTTAGTACATATCCTATTTTGAAATTACCTGACATTTCAAAAGACTTTGTTTTACAAACGGATGCTAGTTTACATGCCATTTCAGCTGTATTACTTCAATTACATGAAGGGAAACTACATCCTATTCTTTACTTCAGTAAGAAGCTATCTGAAACTCAGAGAAACTATGCTGTTACTGAATTAGAGGCTCTAGCTTTAATTGAAAGTATTGAGAAGTTCTCTAGATACTTACTAGGTAGGAAATTTCTGGTTCTGTCGGATAACAAACCTTTACAAATTTTCAAATAGTGTCATCCGAAGAATTCTAGAATACATAGATGGTCATTACTATTACAAGACTATGAATTTGACATCTGTCACATTCCTGGAAAAGACAATAATCTTGCTGACATTCTGAGTCGATTATAGAATAGTAGAATTTTCCTGTTGGTTAGTTATAGTTGAATTGTTGAATTATAGTTATAGTTCTTGTTGATATAAATTGAGTTCATAGTTCATAATGATATATATATATATATATATATATATATATATATATATATATATATATATATATATATATATATATATATATATATATATATATATTGAAATGATAGTTATATACAAAGCCTTATTAGAAGGTCAACATGACAATAGACAATATGATAATATAGTTTGTTAGATTAAATATTATAAATAGAGTGAAGGTACATTTTATCTTATATGTGTTCAAAACAGAGCCACGGTAAGGATGACATTTATGAACGGACACAAGTGCTTGCTGGTGGAAAATCAGAACACAGTCAAAAAGAGACTTAAGTATCAAAATGTGATGTTGAAAGACATGTGATGTTAATTGTTTAGTAATTAGAGTTACATAAGAATAATTAACGTTTATTTTAGTTAATTATGAATTTTGGGTCCACATTGACAAGATGATATGTTTTATGTTATATATATCTATATGATGATAAATCAGCATAACAGGAGCTAAACAAGGAGATATAATCGAACGATAGTTCAAATCCCAAAGGAAATATCGGTTAAGTTAAAGTGGAGTCACAAACAAGCACCCTACCCATAAATGAATGATTAAGTTTATCATGACAATACAACAACAAGTAACGACTACGACTAACATGTTGACTGGGACATCTGCATTATTACCCTCGTCCGAAACTCATGGTAATACCTAGAGTTAGGACACACTTGTCATTAGGACAAGGTAGGGACTAATATTCAGTTATTAGTTGAGCTGAATCCATAGGATCAGCCACACGACGTCCGACGTAAGGTTCGGATAGGTGGGCGTGCCCGTTATGTAGCATTTATGATTTTTTTTAAGGGGTAATGAGGTGGTAAATTCTAGAACCATGTGGTTGTGGGTAAAATAAAAGTATGGTTACAGTTGTAAGTATCATATATGATGAGTATGAAAGGAAAAAATGACATAGCATTTTTTTTTCTGGGAGGGGGCATTATGCCACATAGTGGTCACGCTCACACGCACCACATAATAGGAATTAGGAGATTCCCAGTCTAACAATAGAATGACTTGACCACTAGGGAAAACTAAGGACGACTTAAGCATCGTCAAGACAGCAACGGAGGTCGCTTCGAGAAAGGACATAAGTCAGCTGTGTTTTCCGTGGAGTTTCGTGATAAAAAGGTTTGATCATTTAGGCCATTCATATTTACTGACAGAAGAGATCGCCTGTTTATATAGCATTCATAACACCGTGGACCGGGACATGCATAAATTATAGACGACGAGTTTTGCATTGGTTTGCGATCAGCTTTAGGAGATTGAGCAATTACAGAAAATTATGACCCGCTGGGTTTGTATTAAATTGTAACGTCCCGTCCCCGTGTCAGGGGCCCGTTGCATTGTACAAAAGTGTTGTATATATTTTCTGGAAGAGAAATCTGAAATTAAAAGGATTTTATCTCAAATTGCACCAGTCTTCCAGGTGAGCGACTTTTTATTACATATTCGAGTTTTAACGCTTTGGCGGTTGTAAGCATGTTGAGACACGTAACTAACTGCTAATCAGTTGTTACATTGCACGACGGAAGATAGCAGTCCTGTAGAAAGTTCGCCAAATTGTTGAATACTTGCTTTATTAGCTCAAATTTATCATTTTTTTTTTTTTTCATTTTGTCGTCTCTATTGGACATTATCACATCGCTGACATCTGGAAATTGCAGTAAATTTATTTCGTCGTTGCATTGCCTTTGCATGTTCTTTACTCAAGAATATACCAATAGCTTCATGTTTTGATTTATACAAGCCAGCCAAAATGAAAACTCTAAAAGAAATGCTGCAGTTCTATTATTTGCAAAGTTATCAATTTGTCCTGAAACACACTAGTTTAGTTTAGTTTAGTCGATGGATCAACATCACGGCACACGGGTGCAACCCATAAGAGATCCGTTCTCCTCCCAATTTAAACCTGAGTCTGGAGAAACTCAGCTCAGTGCACGAACTCCGTAGCACCGGCGAGGATCCTGAAATACTTATCCTTCTTCGGTGTTCTCAACTCGGATTACTAGACGAATCTCGGGTGCAACCCATAAGTGCTCCGTTCTCCTCCCAACTCAAAACCTTCCCTTGAGAGTTGACCGTGGTGTCTTTGACAGTTTTATCTTGACCAGCTGAGATGTGGTCTAACGTGCCCCGAAACACACTAATTCCTTCTTAGTTTGTCCATTTCAGTATGTCATAAGTCGCACTGTTGGTCACAAATAATAGAAAAAATTGAAATTATTGAGTCAGTGTTAGTTTTCCACATCGAGTTCGCCATGATTTTGGATGAAAACATTTTTGTCAAGATCATAAAAAGTACTGCTGTCTTGTGTTATGAATACGCCCACTTTTATAGTGTGCCCAGTAAGACGGGCCTGCGTGCCCAATTTGAAACCCTTTTAAAATAAAGTTGAATTGAAATGAATTGAATTGAATACGTTTTGACCACCTGATGAAATAAATGTGTTATGAAGTATTCACGTTTAATATCAATCAATACTGAAAATATGCTTATTTTCAATACAAAATACATCTCCGTCCAGTCTGACCCCACGGGTAACAAGTGTAAAACGAATGTAATTGTCATGCGATGTTATAAATATTTTACCATTTCTTTGTTTGTTTGTCTTTATATTTCATTTTGTTTTCTTTTGTGTGTGTGTGTGCGTGTGTGTGTGTGTGTGTGTGTGTGGGGGGGGGGGGGGTGGGTTGATATGTTGATATGGGTTACCATATGTTCAGAACTTCATTCCCACCCCCCCCCCCCCACCCCACCTTTCGAATTTCCTCCCTATAAAATCCCCCACCCTTAAACAGTATACATAAAACTGGAAGCTAAATTTAATAACACATACTAGAACAGTGGTTCTCAACCTTTTTTTGGCCCGTGCTTCCCTTCACCATATTTTAAGAACGTTCCCCCCCCCCCCCCTTTTCGTATTTCCTACCTAAAGAATTGGCCCGTGCCCCCTTCACCATATTTTTAGAACGTCATTCCCCCCTTCAATTTTTCGTAACTAAACATCCCGCCCCTGCCCCTACACAGTATGTTGTGTTGTAGTTGTTTGTCCATCAAGAATGATGATGACCATTCATTTCATCCAGTCGCTGAAAGTATGGGGCCGTGAGTTCTAAGATGGTTGTTAAGGCCTATGTTGGCTCGAAATGTTCTTTGACAATGTGGACAAAGAATGCTGGAGGATGAAGAATGACTTGCGCGATGAAATGGATTAAAGTGAGGAAGAGTTGCGCAATTCGTCGACCTCACTCTCTCGCCTGAGTCCATCTGAATCCAATGGCAGGACAAGTCAAGATGACTGGAGACGAATACAGGTGCAGTGGATGACCAGGGCGTTCTACGTGCCTTGCCGTGCTCATTACGTTCCACAACGCTTTGCAGGTAAACGCCGTCTTGCCAGTTGAATCAGGAATGATTTCTTCCTCGCAGTCTGCCGGATCCTGTCTTCACATGCTGGGTAGGCATACGCTAGTTCACCGCTTGGGTTGACACCATATCGGCTACCCTCGCCTGGTTTAGCCATCCTCTCACAGCTGTTGCCCGGGGGGTGGCCGCTGTCGCATGCTGACAGCTACTAGGAGCCACAGGCGTGAGCTGGGTGTCAGGCTTGGACCAGTGGGGGATGGGTCCTGAAAAGGACATGAGAGTCATCCACAGTATACGTAATAATAGAACCTAAATGTAATAGCACATACTAAAACAAGTCTAGACGTCCACATAAAACATGATTTGTTGGTCTACTTACTTTATAAATTGAATTTTAGAAATGTGAGACGTACAGAACCGTACAGTATGAAGGGAAAACCAATATCAAGTAATCGGTTCTTGTATTAACGCGATCTTGAAATAATCTTAATTCCCCCCCTGGAAACCCTAAAATTCCCTCCTGGGGGGAGAGGGGGGGGGGGGATTTCCCCACCGGTTGAGAACCTCTGTACTAGAACAAGTCTAGTCATCCACATAACACGTGATTTGCGGGTCTACTTATGTTATTTTTAGAGGGAAAAACAATATCAAGTAACTGATTCTTGTATTAATGCGATCTTGAAATAATCTTAATTCCCCCTGCCCCCTTCCCCCCCCCCCCCTGAAAACCCTAAAATTTCCTCCTGGGAGGGGGGGGGGGGGAGAATTCCCCACAGATTGATAACCTCTGCAATAGATCAACCTTGGATGTCTGGCTTAATTATCTTAGGAAGCATGTACAAGGTGTGTTTGACAAAGCAACTATCGTGGACGAATCTGTGAGGTGGCAGAGTGGACCAAATGTGGTTTATTGTTCGTTGAGAAAACGATTGCTGAAATCCCCTAAAATCTGTCAGCATTGCTGACCGACAAAATAATCTCCCTTTTGGATAATGCGTTGGAAAGACGAAGAGTCACCCAGCTACGAAAGACAAAAGATGGAATAAACAACCCAATAACACCGAGAAAGCAGTTACACTGATCACAGACATCAGCGAAGGCAAGGGCATCATCCAGCTGCCACACGCCATAGCAGTCGTGGCCACCATACACTGCATTCATCAGATGTGTCAACAAAACAGTCAAGACCTATTTTTCAAACGATAGCAACAGAAAGCAGATGCGGGGAGAGAACTCGACTATTAAGATCACAGGATATGAGAGGATAATCAGCAATAGTAGCGATGCCTCCACCTTTTGCCATCATTACGTCAGAGGACAACGTGTCGTCGAGAACAATTATATGAGACAACAGTCGACAAAAGCCAGGGCACTGTATGCCAAGGGTTCTACAGTGTTTTTCTAGATTCCAGAAGTTCTATCACATCCGTGCACACAGCCAGTACACATACTTGAAGATTGACACGAAATACAGGAGGCCCGGCCAAATCACAAAATGTGATAATTGTCACGATAACAACAATGCTAGATAACTCAAAACAACAAGTAAGTGCTGAAGATAGTCGTCTTGTCGAACCCGACCTATAAAGTGACAAGCAGGCAACAACAAGAATGAAGAAAACATTTCAAGCACAATTACAGTGTCAACCAGCGGAGAACTGACCGGGGTGTCAGCTTGCCCGATTAGATATCCTTGAACTTGGCACCTTCAAACATTAGACAGTGTTTAAATTAGTAATGTCATTTTAGTCAGATGGCTGAGATGAAGGCGGAAATACGCATAAAACCGAATACTATACCAAGTGGAAAATTGTGTGGAATGTAGCACCGTGGCTAAGATTAAGGAGGAAATACACGCGACACAGAAGAAGATACTAGAAGAAAGAGCAGGCATCGAAATGTTGAAAGAAAGAGTTTAAAAACCAATCAGCTGAAATTTAAAATGATGCACAAAACACGAAGACCATAACAGAAATCGAAATGTCAGAGGAAGAAATCAATACAGAAATTTAAAGTAAAGATGATCAACATAAAAACGGAAAACAGGAGGAGGAGATAAGATTACACATCACCGAAAACGAGAGTACAAGATACAAGATACAAGATACGAAAGAGGAAACAGATACAGATACAAAAATAGACCATGACACAGGAGCGAGAACATCCCTCTAACAATGCCAATGCGAAATAGTCGTTACGTGTCCCGAAGGCAACAAAACAGCAAGCAGCACTTAATCAACACACCACAGATACCATAACAAGCTCAACAAGCAGCAACATTCCGACAACACGAGATGAATGCACTCAACATAAATACCGCAACTAAAGCGGGTCGATAGAATGACAGCTGAACAAACCTAAACGTTTTCTTTGGGTGGGAATCGTTTTTTATGTGTTGACACGCGGTTAGATGTTTCGCTATAAGTGAATGTGAAGTAATGAGGTTCAATATATTATCGCCAAGCAAAACCTTAAATTACATCCACACATTGATCTCGCAAATAACTGGTGCTTAGTCCTTTCATATTACAGTTACAGATTCAGCACCGAGGTAGCGCATGTTTGTCAGAATGACAGACAGACAGACAGACAGACAGACAGACAGACAGACAGACGGACAGACGGACGGACGGGCGGGCGGGCGGGCGGGCGGGCGGGCGGACGGACGGACGGATGGACGGACGGACGGACCGCACAGACAGACAGACAGACAGACAGACAGACAGACAGACAGACAGACAGACAGACAGACAGATTGTGTAAGCTGAAATTGAATGTAATGTGGAGATGTATGTATTCTCTAAATAATGAGAATTCCAATTTGGAAAACAGTTTGTAAAATAATTCCTTAGCAACGTAGATGTGCAGAAACACACCATTTCTGCACAAAAATAATGCTAATATTTCGCAGCCAATTATTTCACTCGATGACACATCCCATAGCCAGCACACACACACACATTTCATAGCCTATTATCTATTGTCTTCAAAGTGTATGTAATTTCATCCTAGTCCTGAATTATTTAAGTTATATTGCCTGTTCCCTCTTATACTTTTCTGTGCTGTAGGTGCCCATCATGTAACCAATACTTGTAATTGCCATGACTACCTTGTCCTTCTGTGGGTGGTTCTCCCGTGTGTTGCCGGGGCCCATAAGGGAAGCAAAGAATAGCAACACTGTAGCTTACCACGCATGTCGTAAGAGGCGACTAAGGAGGCTTCATGGTTCCGTCGCCCTGCTACTGAGTGAGTGCGTGGCGCGACATTGTGAGCTGTGAGTTTCGTGTGAAATGCTTTTGAATCTGCCCGAGGTTTTTTTTGGAACGTGACTGCATGTTCGGAGCGATGGCGGATGGCTATGTCCCAGAGTTGACCGGTTTTTGCCTTATGCAGAAATGCGTGGCTGCTAGGCTTCTGGTTGACAGCCACTACCATCGACGATGAACTGTATTTCGTGGACTGTGTGGGTGAACATCTACGAAACATCCAGATGGGAAAATGACTGCCGATTCCATCAGAAATGAAACGGGCGTTTTGTGGGGGACTATTGTGTTGACGTTCTGGCGGCGGCATTATGCACAGTGTATCTGTGCTGGCTGTTGTTTGTCAAGACTCCTGTCTTTTCCACTTTTCACATTGAGCAGTGGGGAGCATTTTGTGTGATATTCACTGGCACAGGAACGGAGCATAATGGGGACGACCCGTTGCTGTGAAGTTGGAACTGCGACTAACTAACTAACTAACTAACTAACTAACTAATTAACTAACTAACTAACTAACTAACTAACTTTTCGGCCATTTTCAGGCCATTCTACGAGTACAATGCAAGAATAAATGAAGAATATATATATATATATATATATATATATATATATATATATATATATATATATATATATATATATATATAGAGAGAGAGAGAGAGAGAGAGAGAGAGAGAGAGAGAGAGAGAGAGAGAGAATGCATAAAAGAGAAAGCACGAATAAATGAACGGACAAGCTTTATTTTCAAAGGATAAAAAAAATGGGCATTGAGGCCGGTCATATAGCTATTAAAGAAAGTATATCGAGCAATGCGAATATAAAAAACAGCCTTGAAGAAAATTGGAATTTCCTAAACAATACCTTGCTAAATGCTGCAACAAACACAGTCGGCTACGTGCAAAGACAGAAGAAGTGGCTAAGCGATAACGCCTGGACGAAGATAAAAGAAAGAAAACAAGTAAAACTAACACTTCTTTCTGCAAAAGACACATCTACATATGAAACCCATAAGCAAAAAAACTCTATGTTGGATAAAGAGGTGAAATCAAGCGCACGAAATACCAAACATAACTTTATTCACAGCCTGGCCACCGACGCCGAAGCAGCTGCCAGAACTGGAAACAACAGAGCCGTATTCCATATCATGAAGCAACTATGCAAACACTCACCTACACTAAATATGCCCATCAAAGACAAACAAGGCAATCAATTGTTATCCGATGACCTTCAAAAGCAACGATGGGCAGAACATTTCAAAGATATATTAAATAGACCGGAGCCTGACACTGTTTCAAACCTGGATGGAGAAATTACTATTATGCCTCCTGCGAGTCATTCACCATGGAAGAGATTAAAGCAGCCATCAAAAAATTGAAGAACAACAAAGCTGGTGGTGAAGATGAAATCTCAGGAGAATTGCTCAAAGCAGCAGATGAGAACACCTTACAATGTTTGTTACAGCTGATCAATGAAATCTGGCAAAGCGAATCCCCATCACAACAGTGGAAAGATGGTGTAATTTTCAAACTGCCTAAAAAGGGCGATATGTCTGATTGCAATAATTGGCGTGGTATCACTCTATTATCAGTACCAGGACAACTTTTTTGTAGCATGTTACTTGAAAGATTGAAAAAAGGCTATAGATGAAAGGCTCAGAGAAGAACAAGCAGGCTTCAGACAAAAACGGTCATGCATAGACCACATTTTCACCCTCAGAATAATCATTGAAGACTCCTTAGAATTCCAGTCGAAATAATCACCACATTTGCCGACTTTCAAAAAGCCTTCGACAGCATCCACCGTCCTTCACTTTGGAATCTACTTAACATCTATGGTTTTCCTACCAAATATACCAACGTCATAAAATGTTTCTACAAAGAGACACGTTGCTGCGTAGGAACAGAAACAGGCAACTCTGACTGGTTCTCAGTCGAAACAGGAGTGAAACAGGGTTGTGTCTTATCACCGATGCTTTTTGGAATAGCTATCGATTGGGTCATGCGCAAATGCACAAACAACACAAATATGAGTATCCATTGGGTTGACAAACTTCTAGAAGACCTGGACTTTGCCGACGACATAGTGCTTTTGAGTTCAACACACCCGGATGCCCAAGAGAAAATAAACCACCTCCAAAATGTTTCAGGGCAAATTGGTCTCCAAATTAACACCACAAAAACAAAGACTATTGATCTTACCAACAGTTCAGATGACACCAAATTGAACAGCTACGTTCTTGAAAAAGTCAACAGCTTCACATACCTAGGAAGCAAAATGTCATCTACAGGGGACTCAACACCAGAAATATCATCTAGAATCGCACTGGCATCTGGTGCCTTCAATAAACTGTCAACCATCTGGAAGTCAAAGACACTCAGCAAACACACAAAACTTAACATCTTCAACTCTTGTGTGATTCCAGTGTGAACGTATGGATGTGAACGTTGGAAATCAACGGTAGCTTTAGATAAAAAATTAGACAATATTGAGAACAAATGTCTTAGAATACTTCTAAACATCCACTGGACAGACTTCAGAACCAACTCGCAAATAAGACAAGAGACTAAGCAAGATACAGTATCAAATTTCATAAGAAGACGCCGTTGGAACTACATCGGCCATGTACTCAGAATGGACAAGACAAGACTCACCTACCAAGCACTCATATGGTCACCGGTAGGGAAGAGAAAACGGGGAAGACCAAGAGAGACCCTGCGTAGAACCATCATTAGAGAAGGCTCATTCAACGGCCAAGTAAATATCCAAGATCTACAACAGGTAGCAGCGAACCGCCAGGCATGGAGAGACAGGACTTCTGCCCTATGCGCCGCCTTAGGCTCAAGAGGAAAGACTAACTAACTAACTAACTAACTAATATAGCTATATATGATTATATATATATATATATATCATCCTATATCATCCTGTTGCTTTATTCCATTTCTGATCTTTTCCCTCCATGCAACACGATCAGCGGCGACTTGCTCACAAGGTGCATTATCAATGCCTGTAGCTATCGTATCCCACTCACACACATCTTTGTATCGTAGTAGAGACCTACGCCGCTATCTTTTATCCATCTGTAATTCACCATAAAGGATGTCATGTGGTATTCTAACATCATCCATCCTCCTAATGTGTCGTTTGCATCGAAGTCTACGAATATTGAGCATGGAACACACGGTCAGACATCCTGATTTTTCCAATACTTCAGTGTTTGTGATTTTATCTTTCCACTTAATAGCTAGGAAATACAAGGAAAAACAGATCAGTGTAGAGCGCAGAACAGCCACTCTCAGCTTCCTTGGCGAAAAATACCCACAGGACCTCTGGATCCGAGTCTACAAAGATATGTCAGCACAAAATGATGTTCGAAATGGAGTAGTGGGAGTGTATATAGAATAGTCAAATAATACTAGTCACGGTACACAACCTGTGGTGCTATTGACAGATGCAAAATCAGTACCCGAAGCTCTCATGTGTGGAAAATTACCAGTACTGACACTACTTTCTGAACTTATCAGTCAGTGTAAGGTCACCATACAGTGGATACCATCTCACTGTGGAGTACCCGGAAACGAGAGAGCTGATCGAATAGCTGAGGAAGGAGCAAAATAAGAACACCCTGATTTGTCTGTTACATACTACCAAAAGAAGAGAATTATCAAATCAGTCAGAAAGTCACCAACACCTGCTAGAAACGACTACAACGTTATGGACGGACCAAGACAAGTCGTTATTCTGCGTCTCAGAACAGGACACGATAGATAACACAACAACATGTATACAAAATACAAAATTGGTGAATCAGCAATGTGCAGATGTGGGCTGGCGTCACAGACATCAGATCACATACCCCAGGGCTGCCCAAGTTACAACATATCTAGGCAAGCCTTCTGGCCTAGAAATACGAAAGTTGAAGATAAACTCTAGGGACCACTGAGCAGTGTTGCCATCTCCTTTTGGTGAAAAAGCACCAAAATAGACCCAAAAAAAGTACCAGAAAGCACCAACATTTTTGGAAAGCATCAAAATAAGCGCCAACTGTGTTTATAACAAATGTAACAAGGTAGCACATTATAATTTATTATTATCACTTCATATTGCAATGAAGTTTATTCCAGATCCGACAAATCCCAATCAGAACTACTCTCCAGCCAAAAAAAAGCACTAAATTGCAATAATATTTTTTTGGGAAAGAACTAAAACAAGCACTGGCGGTATTCATTCAAAATGTTATAAGGTAGCACATAATAATTTATTATTATCACTGAATATTACAAAGAAGTTTATTCCAGATCTGCCAAATTCCAGTCAGACAACTCCTCTTCAGTTTCTATAGCTATGTCCTGCTGTATTTGCTCCTGATGATGATGATGATGATGATGATGATTGAAAGAAACGTGTATATGCCTCCTGTGATCCAATTTTTCGTAGAATATACTTAGGTAGTTTATAATCATGACAGCATTTGCCATATCTTTTCATTCCATATCTAGTAGTAAAAACAGCTGTCAAACTCTTGATGCTCAGTCTGTTCCGCAATTTTGATTTTATAACTCCCATCTGACTGAAAATACGCTCCACGTCCGCATTAGAATGAGGTAAAATGAGCACAGTTAAAGCTAAATCTGTAAGATCTTGGAAAGGATTTTCACCGGTGGCATCCCTGTATGAGGCTATTTCTGCTCACAGTCCAAATGTGTCAAAGGTTTGTGCCCACTGCATATGATGAAGTTTTCTCCACTGGAAATCGATGCGGGTGAGAGTATCTGCATCTTCTACAAATATTTTAGCAAGATCCAATATATAGGGCTTCATTGGCTGTAGACATTCACTTCCACTAAGACATGACATGGACTGCAACACTCGAACGTTATCGGGCAAACGCTGTGTCAACAGCTCTATTAAAAACTGGATGCACCTTCCACGAATTTCTTTCTCATCAGGAAACAGGTAACCTGCTATTTCTTTCTCAATCTTATAACCTAGATTGGGATTAGGATCTAAATAATCTTGACTAGTATTACTTTCTTTTATTTTTTTTCACCAGGAAAAGTAACCTTTCAACTGATAGAATCAGTGAGTTTGACAAGATCGCTGAGTAGTATTGTTGGATCCTGTATATCTGCTTCGAATTTCTTATTCACGCCTTGAACTTCTCCCAGAATATGCTTCTCCCAGAATATGCTTTCAGAGTAGCTGCAGACATAGATCACCCGTTGCATGAGGCGCTGGACGTAGTAAAGGGTCAGCGACTAATAAGAGGGAAATCACGGATGGCTCAAGCGGAGGATACGATCAGACAGGTGTGCATCTTGGAGAACATTAGGCGAGGAGAGGAGTGGGTCATAGATGCAAGCGGAGCAGTCAGACTTGTGCAGAGTTATAATCACAATGAGTCGGGAGTGCAGAGAGTGGCCAGCAGGGACCACGGAAGTGAAAATCTAGCAACTAATTCAGGATAAAGTTCGCTTGGGTGATGTGATTATCTACACAGATGGGTCGGTGTTGAGAGGTAGGAGAAGTGCCTTGGGGTTCTTAGCAAAAGCTAATGGTCGACGTTTGGTGCAGGAGCGCCTGGCATATGATACCACAACGTCTAGCTTAAGAATGAAGGTGGAGGCAGTTACTGCAGCTTTCCGCTGGATGGAGAATACGACACACACACACACACACACACACACACACACACACACACACACACACACACACGCACACACACACACACACACACACACACACACACACTGTGATTGTAACTGACTCAGAAAGCATGCTGAGGAAGGTGAGGACAGACAATCTTCGGGCAGAGTGGCTTGTCTCGCTTCGGAGGTCACGGGTGGCAAGCATCGCCTGGAACATTTCTCCTGGGCATGCCGGTGTGCTGGGGAATGAACAGACGGACAGATTGACTAGTTCGGCAAAACGTGGTGGCGTATTGATGCATGACAAGGCAGACGTGGTTGCGGCCTTGTGGGAGCATGAGTACACCTCAGACGAGCAAATGGATCACCATGGTCTGGCAAGAATGAGACTGCGAGGAGTGACGAGGGGATCTGGCCGACGCTCGACGCTCAGAGGAAAGGCATGACGGACAGATACTCAGATTGCTACTGGTACTATTAGTGTTGGAACTCTTCGCTGGCTGCTGAGGACGGGGATATAGCGCTTATGGGTATGCCCCGATTGATGTGATGTCGGTTCCTAAATCAATCAATCAATCAACCATAACATGTTTGAGAAATATGAGATACACATAGTTTTTCATGTCGCTAAACATAGAATTTAGAAGTTCTGCTGTATAACAGCGCTCGTTGAGTCTTGCTATATCAAAATGAGTTCTGAGCTCGACCCATTGCTGCAATATTCTGACAATGGAAGATTGAATGGACATCCATCATGTCTGGCTTAATTGAACAACCTTCAGCGGATGTTGTCCATCATGTATTGAAGCAAAAAGCTCCCTGTACTTTGCTTGACGAAGACTTGAGTGAGAAAACCAGTTATATGTTTCTCTAATCATGAACTCTATGTTCCTTGGCAGACAAGCAGCTGCAGCCTGTGACACTGCCAGTTGAAGGGAATGACATACACACCTAACTAGTACCAGATGAGGAACTTCGGATATTAATGTTGTATATACTCCATTGTTTACACCTGTCATGACAGTGGCATTGTCAGTGCCGAATCAAACTAGTCTTTGCATCTCAAGTGACTCAAATCCATTCTTGTTTAAACAATCTTTTAACGCATTGCATATTGCCTGCGCGTTTCAGTCACTCACTTCATCTAAATCGCATTAAAGGGAGTTAAATTACTTGAATATTGCGTGGTAATGTACTAAGACTGTTTTACTCTCTCGCTTCAGTTCAAATTCGGCTTTGTAGTGTTCCCAAAATGATTTTTAAAGTAATTTTTACCAACCCCAAAAAAGCACCAAAAAGCACCAAAATAAAAATTGTGAAGCACCAAATTCGCGCATATATCGATAAATATGCGCTAAATGCAACATTTTCGCACTAAATGACTTGAAAAAGCACTAAATGTTGTGCGAAAAGCGTCAAAATGGCAACACTGAAACGCTGAGTGAACTAAACAAAAGCAGTTACATTCACAAAAGAGACAACTTTGCAGTTATAGGGATATTTCAAGAGAACGAAAGTAGAAGAAGCTTGGAAATTATGTCACTTTACTTCTTACTTACTTAAGCTGGACAAAAGAAGATGATGATCTCTTCAAAAGGCATGCTTTCTATTGTGCTTGCGTCTGAGGGTTGTCGGCACTCAGTCAATCAGGTACCGTCTCTACAAAGAAGGTTGGCTGCAATAGATTTCAAATACTGTTTTATTTCTAGATGCTCTGTTTCTTTTCATTTTCTTTCTGCAACAACTCTTCTTCGGCAACTCCGCACATGTGGCGAATATCTCTATATAGTAATTTATACTCTGGAGTGTTCTTTGCTTTCTTTCTTTGAGTCAATTTGCTCAATATTTCATCGGTTATAAAAAGTGCTTTTTCTTAATTACCTTCTCTTGCAAGGTGGTATTTGCATTCTGTATGTTGTTTTTTGTCCATCATTAATGATGATGACCATTAATTTCATACAGTGGGGTTGAAAGTAGGAGCCGTGAATTCTAAGATGGCTGATAAGGTCTATTTTCGCTCGAAATGTTCTTTGATAATGTGGACAAAGAATGCTTGACGTTCCAGGAGGAGGGTCTCCTGCCGTGGTTTTTCTGTCCAGCCTTTTCTTCACAGCTCTTGCAGATATGGTTGCTTCACAAGTGACTGCACCCTTATGTAATGATGTACGCCACGAATTAAGGTCTTTAGCAGCAGTCCCCCAGGTGTCAACATGAATTCCAAAAGCTTTAAGTGAGATTTTCAGTGTCTTTGAAGCGTTTCCTCTGGCCGGCTTGGGAGCGTTTACCACAACGCAGCTCGCCGTAAAAGACTTGTTTAGGGAGCCTGTGATCTGGCATACAAGTTAAGTGACCAGCCCAGCGAATCTGATTTTTCATTAGTAGAGTGTGGATACTGGGCATGGAGGCTCTTTCTAGAACTTCAGTGTCTGAGATCTTGCCTTGCCATTTAGTCTTCAATAGCTTCCTAAGGCAGACTGTGTGGAAGTGGTTTAATTTCCTAGAATTTCGCTGATAAAAAGTCCGTTTCACAATCATATAGCAGTGTGGATAATACACCTGCTTTATAGACTTTCAGCTTTATTTGCAGGCTTATTCCATTTCTGTCCCATACATTCTTGTATCTGGGAATCACATTCGACAGGAGTATGTCATTCAAGGACCATGTGGAGACGGTTGTGACAAGATCTCAAAAGGGACTCAATGCACTTAAAACTATGGCTGCAATGGACACAGAGCAGAGAATGCTCTTCACACTATATCAGCACTTGATCCTCTCAGTAATTGATTATGGACTAGGACTGCTCACTGTCTCAAAGAGTCAGCTGGTGAAGTTAGAGCACACACAGAACGAAGCTATGCGGGTCATTCTGTGATGCACCAGAGACACCCCAGTTGTGTGTAAGCGTTACATCCTTGGTCTGCCGACTGTTGCTGGTAGGCACAAGGTGATGCAGGCGAAGGCATACCTCAGAGTAGCTGCAGACACAGATCACCCGTTGCATGAGGCGCTGGACGAAGTTAAGGAGTCAGAGACTGATAAGAAGGAAATCAGGGATGGCTCAAGCGGAGGATACGATCAGTAAGGTATGCCCCTTGGAGAACATCAGGCGAGGAGAGGGGTGGGTCAGACTGCCAACGGAACAGTCAAACTTGTGCAGAGTTGTAATCACATTGAGCCGGAGTGCAGAGAGTGGCCAGCAGGGGCCACGGAAGTGAAAATCTAGCAACTAATTCAGGATAATGCTCGTCCGGGTGATGTGATTATCTACACGGATGGTTCGGTGTTGAGAGGTATGAGAAGTGCCTGGGGATTCTTAGCAAAAGCTAATGGTCGACGTTTGGTGCAGGGGAGCCTGGCGTATGATGCCACAAAATCTAGCTTAGGAATGGAGGTGGAGGCGGTCAGTGCAGCTTTCCGCTGTATGGAGAACACGATACATACACACATTGTGATTGTAACTGACTCAGAAACCATGCTGAGGAGGGTGAGGACAGGCATACTTCGTGCAGAGTGGCTTGCTTCGCCTCGGAGGTCACGGGTAGCAAGCATCACCTGGATCTTTTCTCCGGGGCATGCCAGTGTGCTGGGGAATGAACAGGCGGACAGATTGGCTGGCTCGTCAAAACTTGGTGGAGTATTGATGCTTGATAAGGCAGACGTGGTTGCGGCCTTGTGGGAGCACGTGTACACCTCGGATGAGCAAATGGATCACCATAGTCTGGTAAGAATGAGACAGCGAGGTGTGACGAGGGGATCTGGCCGACGCTCGACTATCAGTGGAAAGGCGAGACGGACATATAATCAGATTGCTACTGGAACTATTAGTGTTGGAACTTTTCCTTGGCTGCTGAGGATGGGGATGGAGCGCTTATGGGAATGCCCCGAATGCTGTGATGTTGGTTCCTAAATCAATCAATCAGTCACATTCTTGAACAGCCTGCCAAAGGCCGCGCTGGCCTTGGAGATTCTTGCATTCACTTCGTCGTCAGTTGTGGCAGATCGTGACACAGTGCTGTCAGGATAAGTGAATTTGTCCGCAACACTTAGTCTATGACCGTTCACCTTGATATTCGGCATTGTGTGATTATTCCCTGGAGCTGGCTGGTACATAACTACAGTCTTCTCCAAGATGACATTGAGCCCAAAATTGGCACAGGCACATTCTGTATATTCGTTTGTATACTATCCTATTTTGTTAATTTTAACCTCAGGATGTTCACGTCTATAGTGTTCCATACTTTCTACAATTAGTCTATCATATTTGTTTTAATTCAACCACGTATAGTTGACTTATGTCTAGTTATTTCAATGCTGATATATCTATGTGAGGTGTCTTCGATGTCCTTATTCCTGTGATTTTAAGTTGTATTTATAATTTTGACATTGCTAGATTGTGGTCAGAGTTGATATCAGCACGAGGGTATGTGTTGATATTTTAAACATTGTTTTAAAATCTGTTTCTAATCATAATGTAGTCAATTTGGTTTCTCGTTCTATCTCCAGGGCTGTTCTATGCATACAGTTTCCTATGATTTTTTTTTCATATCCTTTTTACATGACATCGCTCTCAACACCAGCATTTTACTGCTGTTGTTGATGTCTTGTCAAGTTTAAGTTCAATAGTTTGTTCCTAGGAATATGTTGGGAAAATGTTTTACGAATAATATGATTGTTTTCTTTCAACACTGTATCAGCCTGTCTCCTCTATCGTTTCTGTTTCCCATACCATGTTGCCTTACTATCTGCTTATATTGAGTGTTTCAAACTTTTGCTTTCATGTCTCCCATGTCAATTAGGACCTCTGATGATTTTACAACTTTCAATGTTTGTTGTAGGTCTTCATAATGTTCTTCTAGCTGTTCACCACTATAATCAGTTGTTGGAGAATACGTCTGAAGAATTACTATGCCGAAAGTCTTGCCTTAATTTTCAGTAGTATCATTCTATCTGTATGATCCACTAACATTTTTCTGTACATTTTTAGTACTAAATATTCCTACTCTCTCTCGTGATGATCCCTTCCCGAGTTAATGAATATGATGTAATCGTCTCTCGTTATGTAACTAGTATCTGTCCATCATGTCTTTGCTACACCTAAAATATCTAAGTTCATGTCCCTTGCTTCGGAAATCAGTTTGTCAAATTTTCCTGCTTGATCCAGGGTGCTTACATTCCACGTACCAATTCTCAGACTTCTCCTTCTATTATTCAGGTAGGTATTGTCAGAATGCCCCCTTTCAAAAGAATTTGAGATGCATCCATCATTATTAACTTCCGTATTCACTGAACATATTTACAACAGGCTCATCTCCAGGGGGCCAAGAATTATCCATATCGCTGTTTTCTTGTTGTTACTTTCTGTGGTATACTACGTGGTGAGGTAGTAATCTCTTCCACAATGAACAGCCATATTCACTATTACGTCCTGAACAACGTCCTCACGTGTGCCACACACTGTTGTTTCGCTTTCGAATGCGTTGATATGTGTATATTCCACCGCCTCACTCACCGTAACAGTCGTTTGTGTACTAGGGATGGACATTCCATTAGTAGGATATTACCCATGCTTCACTCACGTAGTTAGTCAGTCAGCCAAGACTTGCCCGTGGTGTGGCCTCCGCCGCACACAAGCGGCATTCATGGAGCCATAGATGAGCTAGATAAAAAGATGGGAACCAAATATGATCCTTAACTATCCATTGGGATACGTCAGTACTGCCGTAATTTAAATACTGTCTCTCATCTTCGTCTACTCTCCTCCCCATTTTTTCCTTTGTCTGGTTACTGGAAATAGTAAGTCAAGAATTATTTAACCCCCCCCCCCCACCCCACCCCCACTACTTTCATTATGTCAATCAATTTTAACTACGTAATGCGTCTCAAACACGCTACGACTGCTGTTCGGAATGCGATTGCCGTCACGCCATACCTACATTTCAATCTGCTGTTGCATCCTTGCTGTCCTTTTTTGTCTATATCTGATCTGGCTCTATCTCCGTGTTGGAAAGAGGTGTCAGGACTGTAATCTATTTCGACCCATGTGGATCAATTAACAGGTGTCTGGCTGACCACCTTAGAATGTCAGACGGGCCTGCGTGCCTAATTCTTAACCCTTTGAAAATAAAGATTTTCGTTAGTTCGTTCGTTCGTTCGTTCCGAGAGTATGCGTTAATCCGTGGTTCTCGACATTTTATCAAGCCGGAATGTCACATCTCTCTATTCTCATTTCCCTGCTCTAGTGGTGGTCACTAACTGAGATTTCCCCACAGTTTCTAGAAAGCAGATCTAGCTTTCAGCGATGGCAGGTCTACAGGCGTAAAATTGAGTCATCTTGTTTATAACGCGGTGCAGCGCGGTGAAACTATTATTTGATATCTTCTCTTTCTCTCTTTATTTTTTTCTTTTTTAAATTCCTTTCTTGTGGAATGAAAAATACATTCTAAAAGGGTCTTGACGTTCTATGATAACGGAAAAAGACATATATTAATGAGGAAATATTGGAGGTGGTGGACGATTTCGAATATCTTGGGTCATTGATTACCAACAATAATTAATTTTGTTGCGTATCCCTTACGGGACGTTGCAGTCAACACCAGCATTTTCAACTGCTGTTGATGTACTAGGCAAGTGTTACGTTCAGTAGTTTGCCATTGCTTTCTGAACGACCGGCCCCTATACCTTTTTAGAAAAAACCAGCACCGCCGTGTTTCGAACCCGGGTATACGGGCTCACAAACCACGTTCGCAAGCCCTTAGCCACAGAGACCGGTTTACCAACAATGGTGACACAATAAATGACATTAAAAGACATCCGTTGCTCTTCAAAAACTAAAATAACCAAATAGATTATGGCATGGGACAGATAGACTTACACAAATTAAAATTTTAACGGCATGCATCTGTTCCATTGCACCATGCGACCCCTCTGCCATACACAGCAAGGTACTATATTGGCAGTAAATGACAGGTAAATGCCTGTGAGATCTGGACTCTTACTAAACGAGCTGAACAACGCATAGATGAAATTTAATATACATTTTATAGATGGGTTCTAAGAATATTATGGATACAGAAAAGAACAAATGCATCCATACGACAAGATCTGAATATTGAAGAAAGTTGGCTATTAAACACGATAAAACACAGAAAATTGAAATATTTTGGTCACTTGAAACGTCGTGAACGTTTGGAGAGAACAATAATGGAGGGGTATATGCCCGGGAAGAGAGTAAGAGGAAGGCCACAAAGATTATGGATGTAGGTGTGGCATATAATCTCCAGATGCGTGTATCGCTCGCGGGACATCTTGCTTAATGTTAAGAAGTTTTACGGGAGAGTGTTTTGGGAGCGAGGTTCTGCAAAGGACATGTTACTGAATGAATGAATGAATGAATGAATGAATGAATATAGAAAAAAAAAACCTATGGTAATACAGACTAAGTGAAGGCAGTATCAATTAATAATTCAAATGTGTGGTCCACACATTAATGATGTATGTGATTGATTAACACAAAATCCACTGTTGAATGTACACTAAAAGACTGCTATGCATCCATCTGAAGATCTTGTCTTTTACTTGTGTGTGAATATATATATATATATATATATATATATATATATATATACACACACACATATATATATATATATATATATATATATATATATATATATATATATATATATATATATATATATATATATATATATATATATATATATATATATTAGTAGGATTATATAATATATATAAGTAGTAGGTGAGACGCAAATGACCTAGTATTTTAGTTGCAGCACCTTCGTAGTGACGTCATAATTTCATATACGAAGAGTCTAGCACCTACGGGTGTCGTCACAAAACTGCACCTACGGCGGACCATATTTTTGAAAAATTCTCGGGTATTTTCTTGGGTCAGGTTGTCACTTCCGGTTGTCCTGCTGACTACTTCCTGATGTCACATCCTGTCCCGGGCTGCCGGGCGGTAACAGGTACCTCCGCCGACCGCCTCCGCTTCCTCCGACCGCTTCGAAGACTATTCAAAGACAGGGAGACAAGCCAAGGGCATGTTGTATACTTATATAGATAAGTAGACTAAATAGTTGCCGGATACTTGGGTTCGAGTCCCAGTGTGTGTGTGTGTGCGTGTGCGTGGGGTAGGCCGATGTGAGGGCGCAAGGGAATAGGCCCCTACCCCGGATATTAGCCTTTGCCGCTTAGAGGAGGGCCATCAAAATTCACATAGAAATGTGAATAGTGATGGTCAATGTCTTGGCCTGACATAAAAGGAAGTATTTAACAATACTACTCTTTGATCTGAGCCAAAAAGGACCCAAAACATTTAGTCAAATTGTACATTAGAGCATATGCAGCTTTAGGAGAAAGACTGAATCCAGATTCATTTATTCATTCATTCAGTAGCATGTCCTTTGCAGAACCTCGCTAATAATTATATATATATATATATATATATATATATATATATATATATATATATATATATATATATATATATATATATATATATATATATATATATATATATATATATATATATATGGGTATATCGCCCCAATTAATAAAAACTGATTTACATATAGATAGTTATTAATTCTGGAGAACCTACCACTAGAGACCTGTCTCAAAGTACACATAAAATTAAATTAAGATAGTCAGTGGAATTTGCAAATTAATCATTAAAATAATATTTTTAGAAATAACCTCAGTTATTTCCCTTGCGTATTTTGGAATTATTTGTGTCCCCTTAATACTGACAAAACATGTGGCGTGTCATCTGCGATTATTGTAATATCGCAGTAACCGATTAAAGCACGATAGTGAACTTTTAAATATAGTGGTTTTAAATGGCGCTGAATCGCATGAGAACATCACATAATGTATAAACAAATAATCTGAGGCACTTTGCTTGTGTGCCAATGAAGTAATCTCATGAAAACGCGGCGTAAATGGTAACATAAAACTACAATGTATGTCAGAAACTGTACATCTCTAAAGGCAAAACCTGTCGGTATTTGTGGATGGTGACATATATGCTTTAGTTTCTACACGAAACATTCAACTTGAAAACATAAAGAGAAATTTAATTGTTAATTTGTTTGTACAACCATAGTGACTTATTACATAAGATACATTTAATTTTCTGAAATACAGCTGTTGTTTGCATAGGGGACAGGTAAATATATCTAGTAGGTTCGGATGTAAAATGACAACTTGAGATATTTTTTTCCCTTTTGGTTAAGGAATTTTCCTACGTTTTATAATTTTGGCTAAAAATTGGCTAAATTTTTTCTTATTTTGTTAACAAAATCTCCTACTTTTCATAAGTTTTACATGAAATATTTCTTCACTTGTCCAAAAATGTTCACATTTGGTTACCAAAGATTCCTACTTTTTATAAGTTTCGATGAATTTGGCAAACTTTTCACATTTGGTTAACAAAGTTTCCTACATTTTTATGAGTTTGTTTGAAATTTGGTCAAATTTTTCACATCTGGACAACAAAATTTCCTACTTTTCACAAGTTTGGGTGAGATATTTATAAGTTTGGTTGAACTTTGGCAACAATTTTATCACATTTGATCTACAAAATTTCCTACATTTTGGTGGATTTGGTTGAAATTTGGCCAAACTTTTCACCTTTGATTAAGCAAAGTTTCCTAATTGTTTATGAGTGTGTTTGAAATTTGGTCAAAATTTTTCATTTTGGTTAACAGATTTTCCTAGTTTTTTTTTATAAGTTTGACTAAGATTTTTATAAGTTTGGATGAAATTTAGCCAAACTTTTCACATTTGGTTAACAAAGTTTCCTACTTTTCATAAGTTTGGGTGAAATTTGGTCAAACTTGTCACATCTGAACAAAAATATTTCCCACTTTTCATAAGTTTTGGTGAAAGTTAGCCAAACTTTTCACGTTTGATTAACAAAATTTTTCTACTTTTCATATGTTTGACTGAGATTTTTTATAAGTTTGGTTTGAGATTTGGCTAACCTTTTCACATTTGGTTGAAAAAATTTTCTTTTTTTTTCCATAATTTTGGGTGACATTTGGTCAAACTTTCCACGTCTGGACAACAAACTTTCCAACTTTTCATAAGGTTAGTGAAAGATGGCAAAACTTTTCACGTTTGGTTAATAAAGTTTTCTACTTTTCATATGTTTGATTGAGATTTTTTAAAGTTTGGTTTGAAATTCGGCTAAACTTTTCACATTTGTTGAACACATTTTCTTACTTAACCAAGATTTTTGCCGTTTGGTTAACAAAGTTTCCTAATTTTCATAAGTTTGGGTGAAATTTAGTCAAACTTTTCACATCTGAACAACAAAATTTCCCACTTTTCATAAGTATGGGTGAAAGTTGGCCACATTTTTCACGTTTGGTTAACAAATTTTTCTTACTTTTCATATGATTGACTGAGATTTTCATAAGTTTCGTTTGAAGTTTGGCTAACCTTTTCTCATTTGGTTAACACATTTTCTTACTTGATCAAGATTGTTGCCATTTGGTTAACAAGTTTTCCTACTTTTCATAAATTTGATTTAAATGTGGCCAAATATTTTTCCCTTTTAGGTAACAGATTTTCCTACGTTTTGCAAAGTTTCCTACTTTTCATAATTTTGGTTGAGCTATTTCAGACTATGGTCAACAGTTTTTCCTGCTTTGTTTAATACATTTCCTTAGTTTACTTGAAATATTTATTGAATTTGACACCAATATGTATCATTCTCTCATCACATGACAACTATATACACCGTAAACACTAACAAAGATTCAACAACCAAGACGTAATTATAATATATGCATGTTTATTTTACAGTATTTCAGTACATTTTACAGTATTTCAGTACATTTTTTCAAGAATGAAAATGCATAATGTCATTATTCGAAATGGATGATGTGATATTAGGTGGTATATATAATATCATCACAACATTTTATTTTCACATACAGATCTTAACACATTTATGTTGTTTCTGGATTTCTTCACACCATTGTCTGAGTAGGTTGGTTTTTTCGGTTGGTAGCCTGGTATGTACCTGTCACTTAGCATGTAGTCATAAAACTGGTCTCCTGTTTGGTGGGTTGAAATTTGAGTATTGGAGATAACCGAGGCATCAAAGATCTGAGTGTCGGGCACATCATGTCTTCGGAAAGTCTGGGGTGTTGACGTACAGCCACGCATTTCACCGTTATTCTATTTATGATCTCTTCCAAACTCGAAAATGTATCGTCAGCACTGAAGGCATGGTAGTGAATGCCACCTTTGTGCCCGTATCAGTGGTTAGAAGTATTTCCACCGTGTCGAAGGAGTAACGACTCAGCGGTATGTAGTGAGGTTTGTCGTAGGCGCGAAACACTGAGGTCGAGCACTGATTCGTTATAGGAACCGTCCTTAGTAGTGGGACCATGACGTCTCTGACTGGTATCGCCGCAATGATATTGCAGTATACGTAGACATTTTTCAGGTCGTTATTCAGGTCTATCGCCCCTTCACCTTCGATTGTATCTAGTATCTCTTGCAACTTCTCCCTAAATGTAATAGTGGCCGGGGTTCGAGTATTTTCACGATGACTTTCATTGATGCTTTGTCGAAATGGAATAGAACACAGAGTCTGTCGTCCACCTTCCGATCTTTCATTAGTCGATTCAGTGCAGCTATAAACGCATCTGGTGGACTGTACAGGCCCGGGAGACACGCATTTCTTATCACTCTACCGTTTGGTGGTATTTATCCTAGCCATACTTTATTCTCTAGCACATTGCAGTAGTAGTTGGGGAATTGAATTTCGGCCAGACCCACTTCGAAATGTTTACACACCTCAATGGTCTGCGGTAACTTCACGAAATAGTGACCTGGTGTTTTCTTGGGAAACGTGTTCAGAGAAGCATTACTCGTTAATGTCACGAAGAAGCTCATATTTTAGGGTTTGGTAGCCTGTAACCCAGACAGCTGCTTAGAAGAGCAATCCACAATTTGCCCTCGACCGCGTCGACGTTGTCTCGAGACAGATTAAATAGTGAAACGCCAATGACTGTGTATATAACGACCAGTTGACAGAAGAAGACAATCTCTAGTCGCGGTAATCGCCGACCACACATGCACCAGAACGAATTTCGTTCCCCCTCTGAGCTATTGTGTGGGTTAATTTACACGTTGGTTTCTTCCATTACCGCTGTTTTGTTTACCTAATGGGTCATTACACTCGTGTCTCGGTTGAATCATTAGTTGCTATTGGCAGGTCTTAGTCAGATATGACTGAGCTACCGTATAACAGTAGACGGTACTACCTGGTTTCTGTTAGCGCCGAACGTTGGGCGGCGCTTACCAAACCCGAAACCCCACATTGTGCCAACGGCTTCGGACGGAAGAGCGCAATTGGGAGGGTACAAGCCTTACCCTGGTGCGAGGAAATGCAAGCTAAAGACAACGTGTCATTGCAGGGCAGACCAGGCCCTAAGCCTTGGTTGGCGATTGGTCTAGTATCGAAGCTCCGACAGGTGGACAGTTATAGCATCGCTTCGCTGATCCGGCAGCTTCTGCAGCTTGTCTTGTTCTAGATGTAGGGGTGTTACATTTCCTCTGGAGTGAACTAGGCAGGCCGAGAGAGGGATCATGCTGCATGGGCAACACATGATCTCTATATTTTAGCCCAGGCTTTGTGCTATGGAGAGGCAATAACTCCATCCCTAGTCTTAACTGGTCTCGGAATCAAAGCGAGAGATAACTGTTACGGGTTATAAGTCCTTGTCAGTTGGCGTAGACATGGGGCGCCACGCGTTGCCTCTGACGGTGGGAGACACCTACAGGTGTCACTGATCAGCTACCGCCCGCCTCAAGCTGGGCAATCCCAAGGGCCAATTGGGTGCTGATCCGCCACAGCCTGCCTGCTTAATGGGTGCTTGGGGCTAGGACAAAATCTGAATCGCAGGCTGTAAAACCAATGCACCAGGTACAAACAAAATTAAAAATAGAAATCTCAAGCTACGGCTTGCAACCTGGAACGTGAGAACCATGTGTCCAGGAATTTCCACCGACTTGACCAATATTGACGATGTGAGAAAAACGGCTGTGATTGATGCCGAACTCAATCGTCTTAACATTGATATTGCTGGCCTGCAGGAGATTCGCCTCGCTGAGGAAGGGTAACTCAGGGAAAACAATTAGACCTTTTTCTGGAAGGGTAGAGGGCAGGCAGAAAAAAGGCAACACGGTGTGGGCTTTGCAGTGAAGAATTCGCTACGGTGAATGATTGATATTCCAGCAGGAGGAAATGAAAGACTATTATCCCTGCGCTTGGCAACCTCTTGTGGTTTTGCCACCATTATTACTGCATATGCACCGACACTCGATTCCTCTGATGATGTGAAGGATTCGTTCTATGAGGAGTTAGACTCCGTGATCAAGGCAGTTCCAAATTCTGACGACATTTATATGCTCGGTGATTTCAATGCTCGTGTGGGCAAGGAAACGAGTTCATGGCCAGTGTGCCTTGGAAAATACAACATTAGTCGTATGAATGAAAATGGGCAAAGGCTGCTGGAGCATTGCACCAGTAATGACCTATGTATTACAAACTACTTTTTTAAAACAAAAGAGATGCATAAGGTCACATGGAAATATCCAAGATCCGGCCATTGGCATCAACTGGACTTCATCATCACACGGAGACAACATCTGAACCATATATCATTGACTCGAAGTTACCACAGTGCTGACTATGATACGGATCATTCATTGGTTGTTGCAAGGGTTAGACTGAGGCCAAAGAGAATCTACACAGCTAAACACAAATCTAGCCCCAGGATTAATATTATTAACACTCACAATCCTGAAAAGTGCTTTCAGTTTCAACAGCAACTTGAAGACGCTTTCACTGATACACCAGAAAATTGTACAGTAAATTAAAAGTGGGGACAGATTAAGGAAACTCTTTATAAAACTGCCGTAGGGGTTTACGGCACTTGGGATCATAAGAGGCAGGACTGGTTGCGGCAAACAGCGAGACTTTGCAGCCCTTGATTGATAAGAAGAAGAAAGCTCTCTTAAGAAACAAGGAAAGACCAACGCGTAACACTCTGAGTGAGCTAAGGCAGGCTAGGAAGAATGTGCAAAAGGCTTTCAGCCAATGTGCAAATGATTATTGGATCAAGCTGTGAGTCCATTTAAATCGCAAGTGATAAGGGAAACATAAGAAGCATGTATGAAGGAATAAAGAAAGCCTGTGGTCCAGTGATTAAAAGAAGTGCACCATTGAAAACCTTGACTGGAGAAATCATCACTGATAAGAAACAGCAGATGGACAGATGAGTAGAGCACTATTTGGAGCTTTAATCAAGTGAGACCAAACTAGCGGATGATGCCCTCAACGCCATAGAGGCTCTACCAACTCTTGACCACCTGGACACACTTCCCACCATAACAGAAGTTAAGTGTGCTATAAATGAACTTGCATCTGGTAAGGCTCCAGGTAAAGATGGGATTCCAATAGAGGTTATCAGGAGTGGGCAAGACACACTCACTCTACAGATCCACCTTCTAATAGAGCTATGCTGGCGTGAAGGACAAGTCCTACAGGATTTAAAAGATTCAAGCATCATAACACTGTACAAGAACAAGGGCGATCGGAGCGACTGCAACAACTATAGGGGTATCTCACTTCTGTGTATTGTTGGAAAAGTATTTGCCAGAATTGTTCTGCGCAGACTTCAAGACCTAGGAGATAAAGTCTACACCGAATCACAGTGCGGCGTTGGACAGAACTGGTCTACCACTGATATGATATTCTCATTGCGACAAATGCAAGAAAAATGCCGTGAACAGAATCAACCACAGTTTATTGCCTTCATCGACCTCACAAAGGCATTTGATTTGGTCAGTCGCGAGGGTCTGTTCAAGGCACTAAAGAAGATTGGCTGCCCACCAACTCTTCTGTCCTTTGTGGAATCGTTCTACACAGGCATGAAGGGTATAATCAAGTTTGATGGTGCAACTTCTGAAGAATTTGAAACCAAGAGTGGAGTAAAGCAAGGTTGTGAACTAGCTCCAACCCTCTTTGGAATATACTTTTCACTTCTACTGAAATATGCCTTTCGTGATCAGGATGGTGGTATATACATTCACTCACGCTCAGATGGGGGCCTCTACAATGCTCAGCGATTGAAGGCTAAGACCAAAATTAGGAGGGTACTGATCAGAGAGTTGCTTTTTGCACATGATGCTGCAGTTACGACCCACTCTGAAGAAGAATTGCAATGTCTACTATCTGCATTCTCCAATGCTTGTTCTGAATTTGGTTTAACAATTAGCAAAAAGAAGACACAGATTATGTCACAAGGTGCACATGGGGTACCATCAATCTTTATTGACGACGCCGAACTAGAGATAGTAGACCATTTTACATATCTAGGATCAGTGGTAAATAGCAAATTATCCCTAGATCAGGAAATCAATATCCGGATTGGTAAGGCAGCAACAACAATGAACAGGTTACGAAAAAGAATCTGGGAGAACAGGAAGCTTACTGCCAAAACAAAAGTCCTTGTCTATCAAGCCTGTTTCTTTAGTACTCTTCTCTATGGCAGTGAAACCTGGACAACTTACTCACACCAAGAGAAAAATTTAAACAGCTTTCATATGCGGTGTCTGTGAAGAATTCTAGGTTAGTTAGTTAGTTAGTCAGTTAGTCGATTGATCATCCTTATTGCACATCGAACCATTCAGTCCATAAGTGCTCGGATCCCCTCCTCAGCAAATCCCGCAACGTGTAGCGGCTAACGACGCCAGTTCTGTGTTGGTTTATCAATCTCTTTGGCTTCCTGCGTAGTGTTCTTGTTTGGCCACCCCTCTTTTAATTTGCTGCTCTCACAGTCTGGCCATTGTTGTAGATTCACAGTCATCACTTGGTTCTCGCTAAAGTCTTACTTCTTGTAGAGCATTCAGAATGTCGGCCTGGTCCATGGCGCGTCCGCCCTCCACAGTAGCCTCACCTGCGAGCTTGTCAGCCCGCTCATTTCCTTGTACTCCCGCATGCCCTGGCACGAAGATGAAACTAATCTTTGCCAGTCGAGACCGCTCCAGAGGCAGCAACCATTCTCTTCGGATCGACCCCTCCTCTATCCTCTTGATCATGTTCATTGAGTCGCTAAGGAAACAAGCCCTAGTGAATGTCTGTGTCTCGAGCCATGTTATTGCTTTACTTACTGCCATGACTTCCATGGTCAGGCTACTTGTGGTTTCAGTGAAAGCACCAGAGTCCTCCTTCACAATTCTCCCTCCGGCCCGAGCTGTAAAGGCCCATGAGCTTCTCACATGTCGGACGACCGACCCATCTGTGTAGATGACCGCGTCACCGTCTAGCGAATTCTCGAAAATCAACGCTTGTACTTCAGCCTCAACAGCAGCCGGATTTTCTTGTCTGCATTTTCTATCTAGTTGGATGCAAACTGAAAAGGATGTGCAGAAGTCTGTTGGCACTTGCACCCACTCCTCGCCAGGTTCTAAGTCCTCAAGTGAACACACCTGTTGAAGAATGTCTTCGGCTTGACCCATCCACGACCGTCGTCTTTTTAACCTGCTACCTTTCACCTTCCTAATTTCACTATGCAGTGGATGTTGTGTGTTTGCGTTAATTCTGAGGTAGGCGCGTGCCATGCAACCTTGTATTCTCTCTTCAATGGTTGGAAAATCAAGAAGGTAGCGCATCGCCCTGCATGCTGTATCTCTTGTACATCCAAGAATAATGCGCATAGCTTCCACTGTATCCTTTCCATCCTTTCTATCTGCTTATGGCTGAGAGTCAGGATTGCCATTGCATACTCCAAAACAGACATACTCCTCGTACAGAAGACATAGATGGCGCTGCTCACAGTTTGCTGCCGCCATCACCCGCATCGCTGCCAAACCCCGCTTGGCCTTTGTTATCACCTGGTCTATGTGCACATTATAAGCAAGGCTTCGATCAAACCGTATTCCCAGGTAATTCATTGCCTGCGTTCTTTCCACCGCCTCTGAACACATCATTACAGTTGGTGTTGGAGTGTTGACAATATGATTATTCAACGAGAACCAAGTCACTGTTGCCTTTGTTGGGTTGACCATTGCCCCAGCTTCATCACACCAAGTACTTATGCGATTGAGTTCGGTTTGTAGTTCCACAGCAACCTCCTCTCTATCCTTACCCTGACGATACACTAAAACATCATCGGCATATGACAATGTCCTGCCAGGTCCAGTGATCTGCTCACTGGTGATTCTCACTGTGTAGGCGTTGAACAGTACCGGAGATAATGGTGATCCCTGTGGTAGGCCAGGATATATTGTTGTTGGTTCCGAAGTCCAACTGCCACATCTAAAAACTACTTTCCGTTGGAAGAGGGCTGCAGCGATCCAACTAATGAGGAATGGACTTACGTTTAGTTCGAGAAGCTGAAACATTAAAAAATCCAGTGGTACTCTGTTGTATGCGTCCTCAAGATCAATCGCTGCAGCAACGGTTTCAGTGCCTGCGTGGAAACCTTCATAGACATCCTGGGCAAAGACTGCTGCATTGGTCCAGGTTTCTCTTTTTGGACGGTACCCACCCAGGGTAGGTGGGAAAACACCTTGCCTCTCTAGTTGGCTTGATATTTTCCTGGCAATTACCTTCTCCAGCAGCTTGCCTATTGTATTCTGCTTGGTTATAATTCGATATCCCTGAATTTTTTTGTGGTCTTTGTCAGGCTTCGGCAAGGGAATCAGGTAGCTGTGTAACCATTCCTCCTTGATGCTAGCACTCCCTATACTGTTGTTGTACATGTCTGCTAGTTTCTCTAGCTCATTGTCGGTACACCTATTTATGTCGTCGTATCTTATGCCATCAGGACCTGGAGCACTGTTTTTTGATCGTCGAAGCACAGCCTTGATTTCTTTCACTGTCACTGTGTCTTCATCCGAAGTGTTCTGGGCCTTGCATCTGTCTGAGGTGACCTCCTTGGCCAGATTTCGGCCTCCCATGTCTGTCTGGTTGCTCTGCTCAAGGTAGCGTTCAAAGAGGGCTTTGCCCTTGTCCTCTTCAGTCCTCTGCCAGATGAGGTCAGCACCTTGGAAGTCAGAAATGCTCTTATTCTTGACTACACCACTCATGCTTTTATGTAGTCGCCAGAACAATTTCAGTGACTTGTCTGTGCTTACTCTTTGACACACCTCTGCCCATTTTTCGCTTTTAACCACCTTGACCAGTTTTTTGAAATAGCTTACTTTTGTGTGCATCTCTCTTTCTAAGTGCAAGCAGAGACTAGGATGACCAGCTCTGTTCTTCTTGGCATCTTGCCATCTCCTTATAGCACTACGCTTATCCACCTAAGCCTTCTCCACCTCGAAACTCCACCACGGTGGCTGCTCCCAGCTTTTTTCCTGCCCTGAAACGTTCTGCGCTTGTCACGTCTTATTTTACTCACCACATCTTGCCCTGTACTGTCATACTGGAACGTCTTTACCTTTAGCTTGTGCTGCCTGGTTCTGCCTTTCTCCACCAGTATGCTGCAAGGGTGGTGGTCGCTGCCATGGTGTCCTAGGACACTCCATCTACACACTGTAGTGAGTGAAGGTGAAACTAGCGCCAGATCAATAGCACTGTCCTCATCGCCCGGACTTCTTGCTGTCCTGGTGACACCGCCACTGTTGATACAAACCAGGTCGATGGTTTCCAGTGCAGTCTCGAGCTCTTCCCCCTGTGTATTGGAGGAAGTGTTTCCCCATGATCTGCCTTTAGCGTTGAAGTCACCACAGAAAATAAAATTTCTCTCGTGGCCTAATATGCCACTTAAGCACTGCCACTTCTGGGCGTCCTCACTGGCATTGTGGGCATAAACATTAACCAACACGAATGGTATACTGGAATGAACTCTCAACGCCTGTATTTGTATATCGTCACTGTCCCAACTTGACATGTCTAGCTCTGACGCCACCATGCTGTCGCGATTGAGAATCGCCATTCCCAGATGTCGTCTGTTGTAGAAACACTTGAAGCCGGCAATTTGGAGTAGCTGATCGCCCAGTCTCGTCTCCTGGAGTGCTACTATGTCGTTCCTTTAAACTAGGGTTTCTAAAATAGAGCCCTGTTGTTTTACACTGGCACAGTTCCAATATAGAATATGGATATTTCTGAGTCCTAGACGGGGACACTTGAGTCTAAACCGACTCAAACCACCACGCTTACCTTGCGTCTTTTTCCCTGCGCGGCTATCACACCGCTTCGGTATGTTGACTGCTGACCGCTCGAAGAACACACGTTGTTCCGCCATGTTGAAAAAACGTAAACACTGACTGAGAAAACCACACACGCTGCTGAAAATTCACTCAAGGATGGCCTAGCTCGATGCACGAACTCCGTAGCACCCGCGCAGATCTTGAGTAGAAACTCATGGTTTTACATCCTGGCACACCAATTACGCGCAAGAGATGAATAAATCCATCCCCTACGCGAAAAAGTTAACGAACACAAAACTTCTGAAACGACCGTCCGTCGCCATCTTGAAACCGGTATTAAGTGGCAAGACAAAATCACAAATACTGAAGTATTGGAAAGATCAGGTTGTGTGACAGTTTATTCTATGCTCAGTCTTCGTAGACTTAGATGGATAGGACATCTTAGGAGGATGGATGATGGTAGAATACCAAAGGATATCTTTTTTGGTGAATTACAGATGGGTAAGAGATCTCAGGGTCGGCCTCTACTACGATACAAAGATGTGTGTAAGCGGGACATGATTGCTACAGGCATTGATGATGCACATTGGGTGCAAGTCGCCGCTGAACGTGTTGCTTGGAGGGCAAACATAAGAAATGGAATAAATACAAAGGAGAAAATTATTGCAGATAAGTCACACACCGAGCGTTTGAGACGTAAGATGGTGCATGTTGGTGGAAATGACCACGTGTTCACATGCACCCACTGTGAACGGACATTTACAGCGCAATTTGGCCTTATCAGTCACACTCGCTATCGCCATAGGTAAAAGTTATTATGCCTTTTTAAAGCACAAACTATCGTCTGTCAAGACGGCAAGGTGCCAATGTAACATTGGCAAATGCAAAAATCAGTGCTCGAGGCGATCGTTGTGGGACATTTCCGGTACTAAGGACACTACTTTCTGAATTTAGCAGTAAGTATAAGGTCATCCATACAATGGTTGTTATCCCACTGTGGAGTACTTGAATACGCCAGCGCTGCTCGATTGGTTACGGAAGGAGTGCAATAAGATAAGTCTCATCCATCCGTTACATACCACTAAAAGAAATGAATGACGAAGGCAGCCAGAAATCCACATTACTTGCTCAAGGTGACTACTATGTTATGGAAAGATCAGGACAAGTCATTATTCTGCATCTCAGACTAGGCTACATGTATTCAAATATTTAGACTTAATGAATCAGCCATGTGCATGTGTTTGATTGGCGTCGCAGCCAGCAGAGCACATACTCCAGTTATATGCGATTAGTACCATATATCACTTTATTACACACAGACACGGATGTACATAAACACACACACACACACACACACACACACACACACACACACACACACACACACACTCACACGCGCGCACACATAACATGGCTGCCGTTCGTTCAAAATGGCAATTGCAAACTTGACCCAGGGATCCTGACACTCCACAGAATACTGAGGTTTACTGCGATGTCCTGTAATTGATAGCACACACACACACACGCATGTGCATACACACACATGCACATGACATGGTTGCCGTTCGTTGAAAATGACAATTGCAAACTTGCCCCAGGAAGCCTGACACTCCACAGAATGCTGAGGTTGACTGTGATATCTTGTAATTGATAGCACACACACACGCGTATGACATGGCTGCCGTTCGTTCAAGATGACAATTGCAAACTTGCCCCAGGAAGCCTGACACTCCACAGAATGCTGAGGTTGACTGCGATGTCCTGTAATTGATAGCACACACACACACACGCATGTATACACACACACACGCACACTCATACATGACATGGTTGTGTTCGTTCAAAAAGACAACATCAATCTTGCCCAGCAACCACGACACTCCACATAATGTTGGGGCTGACTGCGACGTCCTGTAATAGACAACTATCCGTTGATACACCCTCTTCACATAGCGCGCTCTCAAGATATTCCCGGGAAAGCCCGGGCAGACCGCTTGTTGTACATTTCTAGCACTGCAAAACATTGAATGAAATCCATGCGATCGGCATGGCACACGCTGCTTAATATCCTGCTACGATTCATTTTTATAGTCTAATTGTGAGGCGTCGTATTGTGATTTCGGTAGAGTTATGCATAGCTTTACCAGTTTTAATGTTACAATTAAAATAACCAGAATAGCATAGTCATAGTGACGATGTCTATTTTACAGCCGATTTTTATTTTACCTAGAATATACGTTAGCTTATTTTAAGGCGACCTAAGCATGGACATGTTTAACTGCCCCGCGAAGCGAGCCATCAGATTAGCCGACGCTTAGCATTCAGCGAGATACTTGGAATACTTGCCGACGACTGCAATACGAGATTTTCTGATTAGAGACCAGCCAGCGTGGGCCGTGATGGGGTCAGCGCGTGACCTTTACAGGTAAAGGCTAGCGTTCAGGGGGACATTATTAAGGAAAGACTAAAAGGGAGACAATTCTTTATTTTTATTAAATAATAAGGGTTATTATAATAGATTGTATTTTTGAGAAGATATTTTAATACGATGTTGATTATATAATATGAGAATAATATTTTTATATTGACATTAAAATGCTCCGGTATACATACAAGAAATTTAGCCGTTTATTATGTTTTTTAGGCATAATGTTTAATAATATTGTATGCCTGTCTAGAATATGTTTAAACCAGATTTTCACCAAGCGCTTAATATTGATACATGGGTACTATGGAAACCTGTCGAATTAACTATCATCGTGCAAAAGTTTATTCATCCGTCCAACTATGGATACTCGTGTTATCTCGAGTGATGGAATAAATCATTTTCCCACTCTGTCATATTGAATTCGATCTCCTCCTCGAAGGGATCAATATCTACATGACTACAGCTTAGCGCACCGCACCGCACCACACACACCCACACCAACACACTGTTACTCGAACCCAGGTGCCCGGAAACTATTTGGTCTACTTCTCTATATAAGTATTCCACATACCCGGGGCTTACCTCGCTGTCTTTAAATGGTCTCGGAAGCAGTCGGAGGAAGCCGAGGCGTAGGTGCATGTTCGGGCCCGTCCGCCCCCGGGACCGGAAGTTGTCAGCAGGACAACCGGAAGTATTCACCCAGACTCAAGATGATACCCACCAAGTGCAAATATTGAGGTCTATTGAGGTCCGCTTTCATGACGAAACAAGAAGGCGGAATAACGCTGTAAAGAAGGATTTATCGGGGGTTTGAAACTCTTTTGTCTCCTACTACTTATATATATATAAAGTTTTCTCAACTTCCTTTTGACTTCCCCCTCACAGTCCACATACAAGTGCAGTACTGTAATATATACAGCACTGTAATATAAAGGACACTTGTTCACACCTTGAGATGTACTGGGCCTTTGACGCTGGTCAAGTATTTTGATAAACATATCGACGGGATTCTAGATGTCGTCAATATCAAGCCGGCGGATTTTACTTCCTAGAACATTTCTTGATATCAATGTTAGTACCCACTCGAGAATACAAGTCAATATAAAGAAACAACAAAATACAATTGCTACCTTAATGGGAATTCGAGCAGATGGCCATTGGACGAACGGTAGACTCGTGTGCTAGCCACTATGTTACTGTGACACCCTAGCACACATGGGTTGTCTCAGCAAACTGTGTGAGAAAATAGTGCCTCATACATGTTCTTGTAGTGATAATGCTGATTTGATACGGCATTGCTATGATTTCTATTGATCGGACAAATCTAGAGTCGATATGGAGTCATAGAAGAGGTGTTGGTTAATCCTCATGGACACTGGAGAGGCATGTCATGAATATCCTTGCTGAGGAGAAATTGTTAATGTCTCGAACGTTGAATATCATGGTTCCATTGTCAAGAACATGGTGGACTTTGTAAAAAGCAGCCATGAGTAGACTGGACATGTCAAGGCAAAATAAACACAACAAAAAGAACATATGGCACAACACCAAGATATGTTAAATTAATTTTCTGTTAGAGAATTAAACTGTCCAGTTGTTTCATATGCAAGAGAATCACGAACTATTTCTTAGTTACAATAGAAAATAATTTCGGACTTTTGATATCAATTGTTACAGAACGTTTCTCAGAGAATATTGGACAATGAAATAGAAACCTATTGACATTAAAAAAAGATTTGAACAAGAAATAGAACTCACAAACAGTATAATTCATTGTTAACTGAAATGCATTGTCCATATTAAACCTCAAAGTGACTTGTAACGAAAAATGATGGAATGCCGTTTCCGGGAAAAAGAGCAAGCGATCGACTGGCACAAAGTTAGATACAGGACCTAGAGGACAACTTCGACGTGTAGGTACATGACTCTGAACACATGGCAAGAGATCGAGAGTCATGTAGGTGATTCGTGTTGAGAGCGACGTTCTGCTAAATACCTGCTACATGGTGGTAAAAATCATATTAATTAGAATTGTCATTTCGACGTCTACACTGAATTATGCATACGGTCCTTTTCTTTAGTGAGTACAGTCGCTTGGTGATTAGAATGGAACAGAAACCCCAGATTGTGTTGCTATTGTCAATGTGAGAAGTATGAGCTTTCTCTATTCTACCATCCTAAAGAATATATTTAATTTAACCAAGGTGATCTTTGGAATAGCCATCGATTGGGTCATGCGCAATTGCACAAGCAACACAAATAGGGATATCCATTGGGTTGACAAAATTCTAGAAGACCTGGACATTGCCGACGACATAGTGCTCTTAAGTTCAACACACCTAGATGCCCAAAAGAAAATAAACCATCTCCAAAATGGTTTAGGACAAATTGGTCTCCAAATTAACACTGCAAAAACAAAAACTATTTATCTTACCAACAGTTCAGACGACATCAAATTAAACAACCGTGTTCTTGAAAAAGTCAAAAGCTTTACGCACCTTGGAAGCAAAATGACATCTACAGGGGACTCAACGCCAGAAATATTATCTAGAGTCGCACTGACATCTGGTGCCTTCAATAAACTGTCAAACATCTGGAAGTCAAAGACACTCAGCAAACAAACGAAACTTAAAATGTTCAACACTTGTGTGATTCCAATGTTATCGTATGGATGTGAGAGTTAGAAATCAACGGTAGCTTTAGATAAAAAATTAGACAATTTTGAGAACAAATGTCTTAGAAGAATTATAATCCTCCACTGGACAGAGTTCAAAACCAATACGCAAATCAGACAAGAGACTAAGTAAGACATTGTATCCAATGTTATAAGAAAACGCCGTTGGAACTACATCGGTCATGTACTCAGAATGGACAAGACAAGACTCTCCAACTAAGCCCTCTTATGGTCACCAGAAGGGAAAAGAAAATGAGAAAGACCAAGAGACACCCTGCTTAGAACCATCATCAGAGAAGGCTCATTCAAAGGCCAAGTGAACATCCAGGATCTACAACAGGTAGCAGCGAACCGCCGGACATGGAGAGCAATGACTTCTGCCCTATGCCCCGCGTTAGCTCAAGAGGAAAGACTTACTAACTAACTAAGGTGATATATGTTTTTGTTTTTTTCCACTTTAATTAAACTTTGTGATAATCCCGCATCCCACGTTCGAAAGACAGCTGCTGGCGATTTGGAAGCAGACTGCCTTGCGTTGGTTTTCATACATTGGTATGAGTGCCATTAGTTCAGAAAGCAAAAGTGTAAACTATTGAATTAAACTTGCCCAAGAATAACAAACAGCCAAATTATGATGTGGTTGACTGCAACGTCCTGTAAGGATATGCATCTTGATTAGCAATCGAATATACGTGAGAGTGTATATTTCTATCAATGAAAAGTCCCATGGTTTTGCGTTCATTTATACTCTTCACTGGCATGCTATGCTGTTGAGCTGAATGTTGCTCTTTGAATGTAATGTGTATAGATTTCGTTTAGTTGTCATTAACATACATGTTGCTTTACTAATGCCTATTTGTAAGCTGTTGTAATTCTCCACTTAACTACACTGTCACATTTTTGTTGCAAAGACATATCTAACACATTACTTTTCGAGCGCTTGCATTGATTGCACAATCTGCAACTAGATGTTAGGAGTACTAATTATATATATATATATATATATATATATATATATATATATATATATATATATATATATATATATATATATATATATATATATATATATATATACACACACACACACACACACACACACTAGCTGACCCGGCCCGGCTTCGCCCAGCTCCTGGCGGGGAGCGCCTCATTTAATTCATATTCGGCCCCTGCTCCCGTTTCCGTTCCCAAAAAAGACGACCGAGCCCGGCACCGCCCAGTCCCTCTGGTGGGGAGCGTCTCATTTAATTCATATTAGTAGTCATATAAAGTAAGACATGTCAACATGATAAGGATGCTTGAAGATCTACAAATTGATGGAAAAGATCTTAGACTTGTAAAAAACATATATTGGAAACAACAAGCTGCCATAAGAGTTGATAATGAAGTAAGCCAATATCAGCCTATTAAAAGGGGTGTGAGACAGGGATGTGTAATGTCTCCAGATCTGTTTTCCCTGTACAGTGAAAGTATTTTCAGAAATATTGAAGATATGGAAGGAATCAACGTTGGGGGACGATGCATCAATAACATTAGATATGCAGATGATACAGTCTTGATTGCAGACAATGAACAGGACCTGCAAAATTTAGTTGATGCGATTGTTACACACAGTGAACAACTAGGGTTAGAATTAAATTGTAAAAAGACACAGATTATGGTCGTCACTAGGAAGGACGAAATACCACAATGTAATATACAAGTAAATGGGAATATTCTTCAACAAGTGAGCAGGTACAATTATCTCGGAACAGTAATAACATCTGATGGGAGATGCCTTGAAGAGATTAGAACAAGAATCGCCATGGCAAAAGTAGCCTTTAGCAAGATGAAAAACATATTGACCAATAAAAAGATGTCAATTGAAACGAGAAAAAGAGTGTTGAGATGCTACATTGAACCTATACTTTTATATGGATGTGAAGCGTGGACAATGAGCAGTCAGGCTGAAAAACATCTGATGGCTGTAGAGATGTGGTTTCTGAGGAAAATGCAAAGAATACCATGGACAGCCAGAAAGATCAATGAACAAGTCCTTCAAGAAACAAATGAAGATCGTAAATTGATTAGAGAAATTAGACGTAGACAGTCAACATTTTGTGGGCATGTTATGAGAAGAAATGGATTAGAGAATTTGGTGACAACTGGTAAGATCGAGGGGAACAGACCAAGGGGAAGACCTAGAAGCAAGTACCTGGATGGCTTGGCCTTGTGGCATGGTCGAGACAGAAACACGGAGCTGATCCACGACTCTGGTGATCGAGTAAGATGGCAGAACATGACCGCCCACGCTTACCGGCATGGTACATGATGGATGGATGGAGTAGTCATATAAGATCCGGTTCCCGTTCCCGGAAATATGGCGAACAGATTTAAAGAGAACAATCTTCATCCCAATAACTAAATAGGGCAATTTTTTTATTTTTATTTTTTTGGTGGGTTTGGCGGTTACCCCAGACCAGCTGGTTCCCCCGCCCCCCCCCCCCTTTTTTTTGGGCGTGAACCCTTAGTCTCACTGTGAGCTATTGCCCACAGTGGTCCATATTTAAGGTGAAGCTATGTGAGGTGGTTTGATTACCCCCCCCCCCCCTCCCACCCCCCGACCAGAATAGGCGCACTACTGGGGGGGGGGGGAGGATGCAGCAAATGCGTCTGATCCTAGCCAAATGACCGAGAAGGATCATCCCGGCCTCCGACCAGACCAAGTGTACTACTAAAAGCCAGAAAATACACTCGAGAAGAATCTGAAACTACTGAACGTAAACTTACAAAGATATCACGAAAATCCAATAAATGCTGGGATGACATTATAGATGTCGAAGAAAAATAAAAAGATGAGTTAGAAAATTTTCACGTATTTAAAATAGATGCATTATTTTTATGAAAACTTTAAAAATGCCTTAAAGATCATTATATATTATAACGCATATGTCTGTAAATAACTATAGACAAACATTTTATAAAGCTTTGATAACAATGCAACAATTATATATACAATATATAGCAATGCTACTAAAAGTTATGTCCCTTGATATAACTTTTCTTAAGTTAAGTCACTCGCTATATATAAATTATAATGTAAGTTACGAAATTTAATTTTATTACGTAAAGAGCTGTTTGTAAACTAACAAACTATGACAGTTGGCAGCACCGAAATGAGAAGAAGACGTGTAGAACATTTCATCTCAATCGGATTAACTGTTCGCGAACGAATAAACGACAGACAGACAGACAGACAGACAGACAGACAGACAGACATTGCATTATATATATATATATATATATATATATATATTCATTGGCACCTTGCCGTCTTGACAGACGATAGTTTGTGCTTTAAAAAGGCATAATAACTTTTAACTATGGCGGTAGCGAGTGTGACTGATAAGGCCAATTTGCGCTGTAAATGTCCGTTCACAGTGGGTGCATGTGAACACGTGGTCATTTCCACCATCATGCACCATCTTACGTCTCAAACGCTTGGTGTGTGACTTTTCTGCAATAATTTTCTCCTTTGACTTTATTCCATTTCTGATATTTGCCCTCCATGCAACACGTTCAGCGGCGACTTGCTCCCAATGTGCATTATCAATGCCTGTATCAATCATGTCCCGCTTACACACATCTTTGTATCGTAGTAGAGGCCGACCCTGAGATCTCTTACCCATCTGTAATTCACCAAAAAAGATATCCTTTGATATTCTACCATCATCCATCCTCCTAAGATGTCCTATCCATCTAAGTCTACGAAGACTGAGCATGGAATAAACTGTCACACAACCTGATCTTTCCAATACTTCAGTATTTGTGATTTTGTCTTGCCACTTAATACCAAGAATTCTTCGCAGACACCGCATATGAAAGCTGTTTAAGTTGTTCTCTTGGTGTGAGTAAGTTGTCCAGGTTTCACTGCCATAGAGAAGAGTACTAAGGACACAGGCTTGATAGACAAGGACTTTTGTTTTGGCAGTAAGCTTCCTGTTCTCCCAGACTCTTTTTCTTAACCTGTTCATTGTTGTTGCTGCCTTACCAATCCGGATGTTGATTTCCTGATCTAGGGATAATTTGCTATTTACCACTGATCCTAGATATGTAAAATGGTCTACTATCTCTAGTTCGGCGTCATCAATAAAGATTGATGGTACCCCATGTGCACCTTGTGACATAATCTGTGTCTTCTTTTTGCTAATTGTTAAACCAAATTCAGAACAAGCATTGGAGAATGCAGATAGTAGACATTGCAATTCTTCCTCAGAGTGGGTCGTAACTGCAGCATCATCTGCAAAAAGCAACTCTCTGATCAGTACCCTCCTAATTTTGGTCTTAGCCTTCAATCTCTGAGCATTGTAGAGGCCGCCATCTGAGCGTGAGTGAATGTATATACCACCATCCTGATCATGAAATGCATATTTCAGTAGAAGTGAAAAGTATATTCCAAAGAGGGTGGGAGCTAGTACACAACCTTGCTTAACTCCACTCTTGATTTCAAATTCTTCAGAAGTTGCACCATCAAACTTGATTATACCCTTCATGCCTGTGTGGAACGATTCCACAATGGACAGAAGAGTTGGTGGGCAGCCAATCTTCTTTAGTGCCTTGAACAGACCCTCACGACTGACTAAATCAAATGCCTTTGTGAGGTCGATGAAGGCAATAAACAGTGGTTGATTCTGTTCACGGCATTTTTCTTGCATTTGTCGCAATGAGAATATCATATCAGTGGTAGACCGGTTCTGTCGAAAGCCACACTGTGATTCGGGGTAGACTTGATCTCCTAGGACTTGAAGTCTGCGCAGAACAATTCTGGCAAATACTTTTCCAACAATACACAGAAGTGAGATACCCCTATAGTTGTTGCAGTCGCTCCGATCGCCCTTGTTCTTGTACAGTGTTATGATGCTTGAATCTTTGAAATCCTGTGGGACTTGTCCTTCACGCCAGCATAGCTCTATTAGCTGGTGGATCTGTATAGTGAGTGTGTCTTGCCCACTCCTGATAACCTCTATTGGAATCCCATCCTTACCTGGAGCCTTGCCAGATGCAAGTTCATTTATAGCACACTTAACTTCTGTTATGGTGGGAAGTGTGTCCAGGTGGTCAAGAGTTGGTAGAGCCTCTATGGCGTTGAGGGCATCATCCGCTAGTTTGGTCTCACTTGAGTAAAGCTCCAAATAGTGCTCTACCCATCTGTCCATCTGCTGTTTCTTATCAGTGATGATTTCTCCAGTCAAGGTTTTCAATGGTGCACTTCTTTTGATCACTGGACCGCAGGCTTTCTTTATTCCTTCATACATGCTTCTTATGTCTCCCTTATCACTTGCGATTTGAATGGACTCACATAACTTGATAACGCGTGGCGCCCCATGTCTACGCCAACTGACAAGGACTTATAACCCGTAACAGTTGCCTCTCGCTTTGATTCCGAGACCAGTTAAGACCAGGGATGGAGTTATTGCCTCTCCATAGCACAAAGCCTGGGCTAAAATATAGAGATCATGTGTTGCCCATGCAGCATGATCCCTCTCTCGGCCTGCCTAGTTTACTCCAGAGGAAAGGTAACACCCCTACATCTGGAACAAGACAAGCTGCAGAAGCTGCCGGATCAGCAAAGCAATGCTCTAACTGTCCGCCTGTCGGAGCTTCGATCCTAGACCAGTCGCCAACCAAGGCTTAGGGCCTGGTCTGGTTATATATATATAATAGAAATACCAGTCATAACATTCATGACAAGTAACAGACAACTGACTATTTAAGGATGAGGTAATATAATACTTAAAGCAGTGGTTTGATATGGAGATTTATTGTTTTCTGTTGAACAAACTGTATTTTGTTAACGTCGCTTGTCTAAACCTTACATGTATTATTTATAGCTTTCTAATTAAAACATAATGTTTATCAAATTAAATACTTGTCTTAAGTCTATGCTTGCTTGCTTGTTCGTTGGCTTGATCTTCAACGCGAAATCCTGTATGTCTGATGAAGGCATTCTGTTGTCCAACATCAGTGTGATGTCATACAGGACCTGAGGTTTGCGTGAGTATCCGTTGTCCCATGTCTGGCTTATTGGTGTGCAGACTGGTGTTTCCTCGCCGTACAGGCAGACACTCTCCGACTTCGGAGGAATCGGCGATCCTACTAACTTCAGCCAGGACCCTGAAGGGACCTGTTGCCTAGGACGCTCGAAGAGGACGCGTCAGTAGGTCTTGGCAAGTATATAACCCGGCCCTTGTGCCTTGGAAACACCTCTGCGTCCCGTCTTAAGTCTATGAACACAGCTCCACACATATTATCGTGGCACAATTGTAAAATCCCTTTCTTTGGGACGGGGATATAACTATGTTCCATGTGTCTTGCAGAACAGCGGTGCTTCCAGTCGTTGCACTTATGTATATTATATTTTGTTATGATATGTCCAACAACGTCATTGTATATTGAACATTCCTACGAGTCCTCACGTCTTCAATGCAACAGCCATCCCACAATATGTATGCTCACTGTTGTCGTATAGATTTGGTTATGGAATCTCATGTCTTTTCCTGGAAGTCGACATTGGTGTACTTGACCAGAAATCACTCTCAGGTCGTTAAGTCGAGCTCTCGTCAGAGTGTCGTCAGTATTATCCAACGGAGCCCTACTTAATTACTTATATCTCTCCTGGTCACGACCGGTCTTGTTGTATTGGTGCATAATTTGCCAGCTTGCCTGTGTCTTTATTATCTCAGGGATGTTCTGGTGCGAGAGATGTGAAACCCGACTTCTAAACATTGCATTCGAGACGAAGACTGCCGATTGCGTTTTACAGTAGCAGGTTCGTGGAGACTGTTATGCTTATCACATATGTAATTCCCTGTTCTGCGTAGCGTATAATACCGTCACCGTCTTCTCTTCCTGTCTGGATAATGTAAGCTGTCATATTTTCACAGCCAGACAACTACACGTTCTTCTTGTATATTTTTACGGTACTTCCTGAATCAATAGTCAAAATGAGCAAAATATTGGCCACTTGTGTCTCCTTGCTATGTCTCCATATACAAAGTGCGGAACTAAAACATGCTGTATTTAATTTATCCATGTGTAGTTAATGTTATGTTTAAATTATACGCAACAGAGATCATATATTGCTCGTATTCCGTGTTATCATCGTCAAGTGACCATGTCTCTCATTCTGTCATTGCCTTTCCTACAGCTGACCTTTTCAATCGTCATATTTTCCTAAGCCCTTCTTCTCAGCACAAAGCCACAGAAAGTATGGCTCCTTTTATATACTGCACTACGATATGTAGTTCTTTTCAACATACACAAACACACACACACACAAACACACACACACATATTCACTCACATATAAATGTACATAGAAAGAGAGAGAGAGAGAGACAGGATCAGATAGATAGAGAGAGGGAGAGAGAGATCACACAATACATTCTCCTTCTTCTTCACCTTCTTCTTCTCCTTCTTCTTTTCCGTTTCCTTCTCCATCTCCTTCTACTTCTCCTTCTTCTCCTTCTCCATCTCCTCCTTCTTCTCCTTCTCCATCTCCTCCTTCTTCTCCCCCTTCTTCTCCCCCTTCTTCTTCTCCTTCTTCTCCCCCTACTTGTTCCCCAATTACTCCTCCTTCTTCTCCTCCTCTACCTCCTCCTCCCCCTCTTCCTTCTCCTTCGCCTCCACCTCCGCCTCCACCTCCGCCTCCACCTCCGCCTCCACCTCCTTCTTCTTCTTCTTCTTCTTCTTCTTCTTCTTCTTCTTCTTCTTCTTCTTCTTCTTCTTCTTCTCTTCTTCTTCTTCTTCTTCTTCTTCTTCTTCTTCTTCTTCTTCTTCTTCCTATCGTTTCTCGTACTCTTCCCACTGGTTTTCTTGTAGAATATTTTAAATACAACGATTCCTTTATTACTTGCATATTGTTGTGTCATATTCGAGGACACCATAAAAAAGTCGCTTAAAAGTCGACAGGGTCTACTTCATTGCACCGGGTTTTATCCCATATGGTTCGATCTGTTTCTGCAGTGCAGAAAGCGTCTCACAAGGCACGAACTCCGTTGCTCTAACGACGACCCACGGGAGTCTCTGAAAAATTTCACTCTTGAACCGAAGGACGCAGCCCGGAAGCAAACCCACAACTTACTGAGCCCGAGTCAAACTGTTTGAATACTTCGCCACGGAGACCCCACTATTAGAACATGGATGGCATGCTAAGATGAACTTACATCTCGAAGTGTTACGTAATACTCTATTATCGATCTTACTGTAACGTCGAATAATCACGAAACTTATTTCAATGTGATCTTCACATAGACTAAGCAAAAGTGTTATATTGAAACCATCCAGACTACAACTCCCCATCTTAATGTGGGAATTGCCACTAAGTTTTCTCTGGTAAATTTACTCGCGTACATGAATTTCTAAATTTCAGCGCATGTTAAAATTGTCACATTCTTCCTTCTATGGTCTAACTCGGGCAGTTAGAATAAAACTCACCACATTCACAACACATATTCAGTCTGGGTTTATCTGTGAAACCATTGCAACAGTTCCATATGTTTCGTATGTGTTTACACCTGTTTAAATCCATGCAGATGTAAAACAATGTTCATCTGGCCCTAGAATGACACACTTAAATCAGTCTCACATTTACGAGTTGAGAAGGAAACGCATGGCATAAAATAATTTTAATTCATAGTTTTAGTTTAATATGCCTGTTACAATTAACATGTTATGTGAAGTTTCTATTGATATGTTGTGATGACTGGTGGCAATGACATACACATGATGATTTATGTGTGGCAAACATAATTCTTAGAGTATGGTAGCACAGTGGCTACAAAGAATACCTGCCAACCCGGTAGTCATAAGTTTGAATCTCGAGGATGTGCACTGTACATTTATTTGTAATAATTGACATGGTCTTACAGTTTAATTCAACCTAACATGGATACATGGACATGTTATGGGAAGAAAAGGTAACAAACTGTGTTATAATGTAACAATATTTGGGGTAAGTATCATATGCCTTAAGAGCCTCAAGACTTAACATCGTATCGTTTAATAAAAAGTGTTTTGAAAGTAGCTCTGTATTTGGAGCTCATTTTCAAGTACAAAAAAATATTAACACTGGAATTGATGTTTTCAAAGACAATTGCAAATGTCCATAAGATGTAATGGATCAGGACATATTTTCCTCCTAAACTGAATTCAGGTTCACAGATAGTTATTAAACACAGTATAGCCGAAGGCGTGTAGCATACAACTAAAATAATAGCAATCATTATCACCATAGTTAGTGTTCTTCTGTCTCTGTTTGATACAGTTTCTGTCTTATTTCGTTTACCATTAAATGACTCGCGCCAAACCGATACTTCCCGCAGTTTAATAGTTAAGATTGCTGTGAAAATAACAACAAGAATAACTGAAAGAACGGCAAAGAAAGCGTTAGTAAAGTGAATTACCCCCTCTAAGTTTCTTGTCAGATTTGTAAATGCTAATCCGAGAAGAGTTCTGTTAACACCAGGATAGAATTTCCAGTCGATGTAATATGCATTGTAGAATGGAACCAATAATAGTAAATTTATAATATAAGTAAATAACATAACTGACGATGTCCGCTTGATGGTTATCATCTGATTGATTTTCATTGGGGAGACAACACATAAACATCTCTCTGCCGTGATATAGACGGTGATTAAACAGGTCACTCTACAAAATGTCTCATGTGGGACCACTGCCGTAAGTAACTGGAATTCTCTGTTCATTATAGGCAGATCCGAGTAGTGAAACAGCCAAACCATAGTATGCCACTGTTGTAATAACATGCATGAAAGGTCAGAAATAGATAATGCAAAGAAACTGATATTAATAGTTGTATTCAAACCTTGTTGATAAAACACAATTAAGTTAACAATATTAGCGACAATTCCAAGCAAACTTATTAGTCCACATAAACACACGATGTTAACAAGTTCCAATATGTGCAGATGTCGTTCTGTTATATCCGATATCCAATTAACAGGCTTCGAAGAGTGATTTGTCTCAGATATATCTGCAAGTTCCATTACTAACGTACGAACCACGTTCACAATGCGTAGTGCATTTGATCTTTGATTGCTTCATATAGTAAGAAAACAATATGTTATCCTCTGAGAGAACATAACCGAACTTATGTCATCTACATTTCTCAGCTCACGAAGTACTGTTTGGCGTTATTTAATCTTCTAACGCTGCAGCGGTAAAGTCTCGCATAATTAATATATGATGTTTTGTCGAATGGTTATATTGCTGACAGTTGGCTGCCAATAAGAATGTCTCCAATCGCAGTGCAGTCTAAAGTGTTGCAACCAGGGAAATAAAGTAGTTTATTTGTGCTGTGCCCTGTCTAACAGTCAGTGTACCGTAAGCAACATAATCCAGTAAGTTATATAAAGATATATATATATATATATGCTATAAAATCAAACAACTCTTCGTATCCAGATAATGAGAATGGAATGGAATGTATTGGCTGTTAGTGAGTAGGCTAGACAGTTTTAGGTGTTTTATTTGGTTATTTCGGGATTTGAAATTTAAATATTGAGCAAAACCCACTACTGGCAACGCTGATCGTATTCCGGTATGAACCTAAGGCCTATCCACGTCAATATGGAAGCACTATTACGTTAGATGTGTAGGTTCCCAGTGATTTCTGACTGACTAACACTTTTCACCAGTGAAATCAAAGTAAAGCTATCTGCTTGCAAATTGCAGGAGGCTAATGTCGAAGCCTCACATTTGTATGTCAGTGAATAATGAAACTGCGCGTATCTCCTAAGAACCATCACCGGTTCTAGGATTTACAATTGAATGGAAACGAGAAACATTAAACTGTATCTGAGATGCCCCATGGTACAACACTGTGCTTCACTGTTTCAACAATGGATCGCCTGCAGATTATTCCTTAGAGAGAGAAAGTGGGAGAAAGTGAGCAAGTGAACGATCGAAAGAACGAACGAATGAACGAACTTCATTTTCAATGGGTAACAAATGTGAGAGAGAGAGAGAGAGAGAGAGAGAGAGAGAGAGAGAGAGAGAGAGAGAGAGAGAGAGAGAGAGAGAGAGAGAGAGAGAGAGAGAGAGAGAGATTGGGAGGGATAGAGAGAATTTACTTTGGAGACTAGACTTAGCACAAGATGCAAATTATTGGTGTAATTCTCCCTTCTTAGTCGGCTCTCAAGACATGCATTATATTGTCTATGTTACATTGTTATTATTCTTTGCTTCCTGGACGGGTTCCCCTAACATACGGTCATTGCTGTATTTACTGGATTTAATTGTAGGCCGTGTCGCGTTGTATTAAAGCGTGTCGGTTTGGGAGCAGGTAGTTCAGAAAGCAATGGCAAACTACTAAACGTAAACTTGCCAAGACATCAACAACAGCAGTGCTGGTGTTGACAGCGATGTCCTTAAATAGGATATGTACATCAAAACAAATAAAATTAATAATAATTGTAATACATGTATTGATTGGTATGTGTTTGCTCGGTAGAGCTTAGAACAGATGTATAAAAGTAAAATGTCTTCTATATTAATCTAATCCATATGCAACGCAGTATAGTCATTTATGCAAACTAATGCATATTAAGTATAATATCAGACTCCATAGCCAGAGGAATGAATTATGTTACTCACGACTCAAGGTTTCAGTCCATTTTGGGCTCTTACGATAATGTTATGTGACATTGTCAGTTGAATGTATTATATGGTTTATCTGTGAACATTGTTACATTATCAATGACTATCAATGAACTCGTACAGTTGTGTCTATATCTGTTCTGACACTGTCACCATCGTCGTATTTATCATGTGCCTTGACAGCTGGCGTAGGCGTTCATACCTCTCCACAGAAATCGGTTGATGGTGCTCTGGGTTTGCGCTGCTGAGAACATTCGTCAATTATACCCTCTCACAAAATCCAGCATAATTAATTTCGGTCTGTCTCTGCCTCTTTTTCCACTGATCTTTTTAGTTGTCACTATGTTTTCTGACGCATTCACTCATTATATGACCACAGAATGATGACAGTCTCTTACTTTTAGTTGTGTAATGGTCTTCAACTTATGGTCTACTTTGCCAAGCCTTTCCAAGCAATCATTCCTAGTTAAATCATTCAGATCAAGCTATTTCCAATATTCGTCTCAGGAACTATATATTGATCAGCTCCTGTTTGTATTTGCGCCCCATGATTCACTGCCATAGATTAAAACAGGTTCCATATAACATGTCCGTACTTTCTATCTGAAATTAGTTTTCATGTTTCTGAAATGCAGCATTTACTTGACATACTCTACTCTGAATCTCCATTTGATGTAATGATTGCAGATGTGTAACCAAATGTGTCAATTTGATTTAGGGTTTTCTTTCCTTTTGTTATTTCATATATTGTTGGTATCTATTTAATTGATATGATAAGTGCATCTCTTCTCTTGATATTCAAATAGAACATTGTATTTACAGGTTCTATTACTACAATGTCTAGATAGCGAAGAGTGGCATTATGCGTAGCGTATAATGATTATAATGTAAACTACAACGCGTATTCCTTGTCTGTCTTTGATCTCTCTCAGTATGTATCGATTTATCTATCTTAGACGTACGTGCTTTTTAAATTGTGGGAAACCTAGTCAGGGAGAGCTTGTAAGGATTAAACCTGGAATAATCAATGTTACTTAATATTTCATCCAGTGTTTCAATGGCAGGATAATATATAGCGTTATTAGTCACTTAGCAGAGAAAAAAAGACAAGAAAAGAAAAGCAAAGCAAAGAATTGTAAAGAGAAGAAAAGAAAGGCCTGCACATTACATTGGCACCTTGCCGTCTTGACAGACGATAGTTTGTGCTTTAAAAAGGCATAATAACTTTTACCTATGTCGGTAGCGAGTGTGACTGATAAGGCCAATTTGCGCTGTAAATGTCCGTTCACAGTGGGTGCATGTGAACACGTGGTCATTTCCACCATCATGCACCATCTTTCGTCTCAAACGCTCGGTGTGTGACTTATCTGCAATAATTTTCTCCTTTGTCTTTATTCCATTTCTGATGTTTGCCCTCCATGCAACACGTTCAGCGGCGACTAGCTTCCTATGTGCATTATCAATGCCTGTATCAATCATGTCCCGCTTACACACATCTTTGTATCGTAGTCGAGGCCGACCCTGAGATCTCTTACCCATCTGTAATTCACCAAAAAAGATATCCTTTGGTATTCTACCATCATCCATCCTCCTAAGATGTCCTATCCATCTATGTCTACGAATACTGAGCATGGAATAAACTTTCACACAACCTGATCTTTCCAATACTTCAGTATTTGTGGTTTTGTCTTGCTACTTAATACCAAGAATTCTTCGCAGACACCGCATATGAAAGCTGTTTAAATTTTTCTCTTGGTGTGAGTAAGTTGTCAAGGTTTCACTGCCATTGAGAAGAGTACTAAGGACACAGGCTTGATAGACAAGGACATTTGTTTTGGCAGTAAGCTTCCTGTTCTCCCAGACTCTTTTTCTTAACCTGTTCATTGTTGTTGCTGCCTTACCAATCCGGTTGTTGATTTCCTGATCTAGGGATAATTAGCTATTTACCACGGATCCTAGACATGTAAAATGGTCTACTATCTCTAGTTCGGCGTCGTCAATAAAGATTGATGGTACCCCATGTGCACCTTGTGACATAATCTGTGTCTTCTTTTTGCTAATTGTTAAACCAAATTCAGAACAAACATTGGAGAATGCAGATAGTAGAAATTGCAATTCTTCCTCAGAGTGGGTCGTAACTGCAGCATCATCTGCAAAAAGCAACACTCTGATTAGTACCCTCCTAATTTTGGTCTTAGCCTTCAATCTCTGAGTTTGTAGAGGCCGCCATCTGAGCGTGAGTGAATGTATATACCACCATCCTGATCACGAAAGGCATATTTCAGTAGAAGTGAAACGTATATTCCAAAGAGGGTGGGAGCTAGTACACAACCTTGCTTAACTCCACTCTTGATTTCAAATTCTTCACAAGTTGCACCATCAAACTTGATTATACCCTTCATGCCTGTGTGGAACGATTCCACAATGTACAGAAGAGTTGGTGGGCAGCCAATCTTCTCTAATGCCTTGAACAGACCCTCACGACTGACCAAATCAAATGCCTTTGTGAGGTCGATGAAGGCAATAAACAGTGGTTGATTCTGTTCACGGCGTTTTTCTTGCATTTTTCGCAATGAGAATTGTTATTGTTGTTGTTATTGTTGTTTGACCATCAACAATGATGATGACCATTCATTTCATCCAGTGAGGTTGAAGGTGTGGAGCCGTGGGTTCTAAGATGGCTGATAAGGCCTATTTTGGCTCGAAATGTTCTTTGACAATGTGGGCAAAGAATGCTTCACGTCCCTGGAGGAGGATTTCCTGCAGTGGTTTTTCTGTCCTGCCTTTTCTTCACAGCTCTTGCAGTCCTGGTTGCCTCGCATATGACTGCACCTTTGTGTAATGATGCACGCCACGAATTTCGGTCGCTGGCTGCAGCCTCCCAGGTGTCATGATGAATTCCAAAAGCATTCAGTGAAATTTTCAGAGTGTCTTTAAATCGTTTCCTCTGGTCACCTTGGGAGCGTTTACCACAACGCAGTTCGCTGTAAAAAATTCGTTTAGGGAGCCTGTGATCTGGCATGCGAGTCAAGTGACCAGCCCAACGAATCTGATTCTTCATCAGTAGAGTGTGGATACTGGGCATGGATGCTCTTTCTAGGACTTCAGTGTCTGGAATCTTGTCTTGCCATTTAATCTTCAGTAGCATCCTTAGGCAGACTGTGTGGAAGTGATTTAATTTCCTAGCGTGTCGCTGATAAACAGTCCAGGTTTCACAAGCATATAGCAGTGTGGATAATACAACTGCTTTGTAGACTTTTAGCTTTGTTTGCAGGCTTATTCAAGTTCTGTCCCATACATTCTTGTACAGTCTGCCAAAGGCAGCACTGGCCTTGGAGATTCTTGTATTCACTTCGTCATCAATTGTGGCAGCTTGTGACACAGTGCTGCCAAGATAGGTGAATTTGTCCACAACACTTAGTCTATGATCATTCACTTTGATATTCGGCACAATGTGATTATTCCCCGGAGCTGGCTGGTACGTAACTACAGTCTTCTCCAAGGTGATATTGAGCCCAAAGTTGGCACAGGCATGTGAGAAAGCTGAAACATTATGTTGCATGTCCGCCTCTGAGTTGGCGTATAGAGCGAAATCATCAGCAAACAGGAGCTCTCTGACGGTGTCGCTGTTAATTTTGGTTTTAGCTTTCAGCCTTCTGAGATTGAATAACTTTCCATCCATACGGTAATTGATGTCTATTCCAATGTCGTCGTTCTCGAAGGCATTCATCAACATGGCTGAAAACATGAGGCTGAACAGTGTTGGTGCCAGGACACATCCTTGCTTCACTCCATTGCTGACAGGAAAGGGTTCAGACAGTTCACCATTTTCCTGTACTCTTGCCTGCATGCCGTCATGAAATAGCCGCACTATTTGGACACATTTTTGTGGACAGCCATATTTTGCCATAATCTTCCACAGTCCTTCTCTGCTAACTGTATCAAAAGCCTTGGTAAGGTCAATGAAAGTGGAAAAGGTTTCGTAGTTCTGTTCCTGACATTTCTCTTGCAGCTGCCTTGCAGCGAAAATCATGTCAACAGTTCCACGTTCTTTTCTGAAGCCACACTGATTCTCAGGAAGAAGACCTTGATCGAGATGGGCTGTAAGGCGATTGAGAAGAATTCTGGCGAGTATCTTCCCTGCAATTGAAAGCAAGGAGATGCCTCGGTGGTTGTCACAGGATTGGCGGTTTCCTTTACGTTTGTAAAGGTGGACTATTGACGCGTCCTTGAAATCTTGTGGCATGGTCTCGTTCACCCATATGTTTGTAAAGACTTGGTGAAGCTGCTCTGTTAGGACCGGCCCACCTGCCTTGTATATCTCTGCTGGGATGGAGTCAGGACCAGGTGCCTTGCCGCTGGAGAGTTTCTGGATGGCTTTGTTTACTTCCACTATGGTTGGCAGGTCATCAAGTGTCTCATTGGTGGGAACTTGAGGAAGGCAGTTGATGGTTTCATCATCGAAGAAGGAAGTTGCATTTAAGATTTTGCTGAAATGCTCTGCCCAGCGTTGAAGGATTTCTTTCTTATCGGTGACCAATGTTCCCCCATCAGCACTGAGGAGGGGAACTATGCCTGGTGATTTAGGAGCATATACCGCTTTCAGTGAGTCGTAGAAGTTTTTCATATCGTGTATGTTAGCAAAGCCCTGAATTTCATCAGCTTTGCTGCTCAGCCAGGAGTCCCGCATGTGCCGAAGTTTCTGCTGCACTACTCTCTGAATGTTCTTGAAAGCATCTTTTTTTTATGTTGACTTTGGGTCATTCAAATGTGCCTTGAGGAGAAGATGTTTCTCGGCCAGCAATTGGTTGATGTCTTCGGAATTTTCATCAAACCAGTCTTTATGCTTTCGGGGGGCTGGACCCAGGATTTCCATAGCAGTGTTGTAAATTATGTCCTTTAGGGCTCTCCATTCTGTTTCTGTATCCTGTTTAGCTGAAGCATTGGGCTTGAGGCGGTCTTCCAGCATATTTTCAAACGACTGCTGCATTTTCTTGTTGTTTAGGCGGGTGACATTTAGCTTTTTTTGCATTTTCGTCCCTTGAGGACACCGTGGTGGCCTGATGTGAATGTTTATTTTCGAGACAATGAGACGATGGTCTGTCCAACATTCGGCACCTCACATGGATTTTGTCACTCGAACGTCTTGTCTGTCACTCCTCCTGACGATGACATAGTCAATGAGGTGCCAGTGTTTCGAGCGAGGGTGCATCCACGATGTCCTATTTCTCATGGGGAGACGGAAAATTGTGTTCGTAATCAGGAGATCATGTTTGGCACATGTCTGAAGGAGGCGTAGTCCATTGCTGTTACAACTTCCGACTCCATGCTTTCCGATAATGCCACTCCAAGAGGTGATGTCTGTGCCTACTCTGACATTGAAATCCCCAAGGAGTATAAGTTTACCTCCTTTGGGAACAGATGTTAATACACTGTGCAGGTCCTTATAGAACTTATTCTTGACATCATCTTCGTTTGTCATAGTTGGTGCGTAGACACTCACATTGGTTGCATGCTTCCTTCCATTCAGCAGGGGCAACTTCATGGTCATGAGCCTATCATTTATGGCCTTTGGAAATTCAGCTAATTTGCCGACCAGGGCCGACTTAATGGACACGTAAACACAAGAAATAGATGGGGAGAACCGTTGAGGCCACTAAGACGACTACATAAATGGACACACATAGTATTATTTGGCACTCACAGAAGAAGAAGAAGGAAATAGAGATTAGAAGACGCACTAGACAACATAAAATTTGAAAGCTATAATAGTTACCAACCGGGATCGAACCTGTCGCCTCCAAATGACGACGGCGTCTCGCTGCAGGAACAAGTGTACTTCGACGCACGACCAACTAGACACTCCCACGCCGTCGTCATTTGGAGGCGACAGGTTCGATCCCGGTTGGTAACTATTATAGCTTTCAAATTTTATGTTGTCTAGTGCGTCTTCTAATCTCTATTTCCTTCTTCTTCTTCTGTGAGTGCCAAATAATACTATGTGTGTCCATTTATGTAACCGACTTAATGGCAAATCCCACACCGGATTGGCGTCTTTCCTCGCTTTTCCTTCCACTCCAGAAAAATGTGTAGCCGGCACCTTTTTCACAGATTTGGCCTTCTTCTGCAAGTCGTGTCTCGCTCAAGGCTGCAATGTCGATGTTGTACCTGCCCAGCTCTCTCCCAATCAGTGCTGTTCGTCTCTCTGGACCCGACGCGCCGTCTCTGTCAAGTAGGGTGCGTACATTCCAAGTTCCAATTGTTAAAGGAATATGGTTTACTCTTTTAGCTTTGCTTGTTTTATCTTTCTTTGTACGTCGACCGCAGTTAGGGTACCCACCAACCGCGGCTAGCTGGTTAGGTAGTGATGGAGCAGACAATGTTTAGGGCACCTTTTCTAACCCCTTCCTCATGCTATGGAGGTGAGCAGTTTGTTCCTATAGAGGGCTGCGCAGTCGCTCAGGGGGCTGCCGAATCTCACTGCTGCTCCGGTCAGTAGAAGACGACCATATGGCCTGAGCAGCCTGCGTGCAGGTCTGCGACTGCGGCTGCCAGCGTACCCACGCCTGCCGCTTCGCCGCTCGCCCATCGCCACAGGGCTTGAAGGTGATATATGACGTTGGATGAAGATGACTTGCGCGATGACTTGGATTAAAGTGAGGAAGAGTTGCGCAATGAGAATATCATATCAGTGCTAGACCGGTTCTGTCGAAAGCCACACTGTGATTCGGGGAAGACTTGGTCTCCTGGGACTTGAAGTCTGCGCAGAACAATTCTGGCAAATACTTTTCCAACAATACACAGACGTGAGATACCCCTATAGATGTTGCAGTCGCTCCGATCGCCCTTGTTCTTGTACAGTGTTATGATGCTTGAATCTTTGAAATCCTGTGGGTCTTGTCCTTCATGCCAGCATAGCTCTATTAGCTGGTGGATCTGTAGAGTGAGTGTGTCTTGCCCACTCCTGATAACCTCTATTGGAATTCCATCCTTACCTGGAGCCTTGCCAGATGCAAGTTCATTTATAGCACACTGAACTTCTGTTATAGTGGGAAGTGTGTCCAGGTAGTCTATAGTTGGCAGAGTCTCTATGGCATTGAGGGCATCATCCGCTAATTTGGTCTCACTTGAGTAAAGCTCCAAATAGTGCTCTACCCATCTGTCCATCTGCTGTTTCTTATCAGTGATGATTTCTCCAGTCAAGGTTTTCAATGGTGCACTTCTTTTGATCACTGGACCACAGGCTTTCTTTATTCCTTCATACATGCTTCTTATGTTTCCCTTATCACGTGCGATTTGAATGGACTCACATAGCTTGATCCAATAATCATTTGCACACTGCCTGGCAGCCTTTTGCACATCCTTCCTAGATTTGCCTTAGCTCACTCAGAGTGTTACGCGTTGGTCTTTCCTTGTTTCTTAAGAGAGCTTTCTTCTTCTTATCAATCAAGGGCTGCAGAGTCTCGTTGTTTGCCGCAAACCAGTCCTGCCTCTTATGATCCACAGTGCCGTAAACCCCTACGGCAGTTTTATCATGAGTTTCCTTAATTTGACCCAACCTTTCATTTATTGTACAATTTTCTAGTGTATCAATTAAAGCGTCTTCAAGTTGCCGTTGAAACTGAAAGCACTTTTCAGGATCGTGAGTGTTAATAATATTAATCCTGGGGCTAGATTTGTGTTTAGCTGTGTAGATTCTCTTTGGTCTCAGTCTAACCCTTGCAACAACCAAAGAATGAACCATATCATAGTCAGCACTGTGGTAACTTCGAGTAATGATATATGGTTCAGATGTTGTCTCCGTGTGATGATAAAGTCCAGCTGGTGCCAATGGCCGGATCTTGGATGTTTCCATGTGACCTTATGCATCTCTTTTGTTTTAAAAAAGGAGTTTGTAATACATAGGTCATTACTGGTGCAATGCTCCAGCAGCCTTTGCCCATTTTCATTCATGCGACCGATGTTGTATTTGCCAAGGCACACTGGCCATGAACTCGAGTCCTTGCCAACACGAGCATGGAAATCACCGAGCATATAAATGTAGTCAGATTTTGGAACTGCCTTGATCACGGAGTCTAACTCCTCATATAACGAATCCTTCACATCATCAGAGGAATCGAGTGTCGGTGCATATGCAGTAATAATGGTGGCAAACCCACAAGAGGTTGCCAAGCGTAGAAATAATAGTCTTTCATTTCCTCCTTGTCAAAGACTTAAGAGTAAGCTATAAGCTCTGAGTGAGCTAAAATAGAGCTTAGCAGAGGACAGGTGACGTAATAGGACAGGAGATAAGACAGGAGAGACACCAACGCTATAAATAGTGATAACGGGTCACACTTGTGTCAACAAGGAGGGCCACCAGTGCGAATGAGCTGGTGTTACCCAAGAACCGGGGAAACCCAGTTCATGAGGTAGGGACCAAGTAACTGTGGTCAACACAGCCCAGTGCCCAGCACGTAAAACATCTATCGCACACTGAGCTGAATTGCTCGTGGCTGAACACGCCACGCTCAGCGAGCTCAGACAGAGACCGAGACGGCGTAGGGATCAGACGTGTATTCCGCTAGGGATCTTTGTAGTTGTGAAGGACAGTACAATAGTTATAATAGTCTAGCTTAGCTTCAGTGGTTATAGTATTTATATCATCCTCTCATTACATCTTATCGTCATCACATTCTAAGATGTTTAATACCGTTGTGGTATTCCGCTAGGGGAGCTATTGTATGATCTGCTCCGAATAAAAATGTATCCTTTTGCAAACGAGACGATTTGTCACTTTCGTTTAGTGCAAAAGAAGGGAATCCGTGTATGTCTGTCGCAAGTAGGTTGCTGACAGGCAGGATACCATTTGGTGTCAGAAGTCCCTGAACCACCGCTCACTACCAGTAGGGTCCCTTTAGGGTCAGAAGCCCCTGAACCACCGCTCACTACCATTAGACACCATTTTTCACTACTAGTTGCTAGGATACCGTCTGGTATCGGAAACTTCGTGAACTAATGCTCACTACCAATTAGCAATAGGATACCATTTGTTACGATACCATTGCTGTTTTTCAACCACCACTCACTACCATTAGCCAAGATACCACGTTATCATTTCTCGTGGGGCTTGAACCACCGCTAGAATAGTGCCATGTGATTAAACTTAGCAGTGATAAAAATAGCAATGTATTATTTGATTCCAAGTATCATCAGCATACTATTGTGAAAAATACCATATAATTTACCATTTTCGGAAATTCTACGGAATATCAGTGATATATTATTGATGTAAATTATTTAAATGAAAATGTGTGAAACATAAACTGATTGTGTACGAATTGAAAGGTTAATCATCATGTGTTTGATACTATCAGAATGTCAACATCTATCACAATCACGTTAGTATTTGTGCAAAAACAATTTTTTTTTTCGCACAACAATAGGAGAGTAGAGGTTAAGCTAGAGTCATAGAACGCAGCCCAGTCAGGAACGGAAAAGGGAAGACAAGACCACAGTGACATTCATCGACGTTCATTCAGACTATCAGACAATCATATCATCTACATTAATCATCATCATGTATGCCACATTTGAACTTTGCCATTCGTTGAAACTTGAATATCTCAATTAACCTCATGTATGACACATTACATGCATGTTGCTGAAATTTTGATGTTCTAATAAACAGAAACATCAGTATAAAAGCGAGGCGATAAGGCGTTTGTACGAAAGAGAGCGGCGGAATATCCCAAGGGCCATATTTTGCTACAAGATTAGATGAGTATATTTTTCTCTAATTTTTATATGCACCCTTAACATCGCATTCTTTTTCAGAAAATCTTGTAAATAATTAACACACGAGAACTGTGAAATTGTATTTGGAAAATATATTGCTATTAATTGTCTGAGAACATAAAGCCTCATAATGTCATCATTAAATGACTTCATTCAGGCTGGCAAAGAACTAGATGTATACTGGAGAAAAACTAGAGAAATGGGCATATAAAAGATACAAAGAAGAAACAGACAAACTGAGAGATGAGATAGCAAGGGAAAGGCAATATCAAAAGGAGATGAAGGAGTTAGAAGAAACCACCAGGCAAAAGCAATTAGATTTAGACCATGCCACCAAATAAAAACAATTATATTTAGACGAATCCACTAAACAGAAGGAAACAGAAATAAAACAGAAGGAATTGGAAATAAAACAGAAGGAACTGGAAATAAGACAGAAACAGATAGAGATGGACGATGCCACTAAACAGAAGCAAATGGACATGGACAATGCCACCAAGCACAAACAAATAGAGATGGAGTCACAAACAAAGTAAAAGATGACAGAAATGGAGATTGACTCTAACACCCAGATAGCATCTACCAAATTGAAAAGTCAAGAAGATCAGAATAAATTCTCCAAATATAAAGGGGTGATCAAGCCATACAGTCAAGGCGATTCAATATCAGCTTGGACGGAGAATGTAGAGTTTCAACTGAGAACTCAGAAAATACCATTAGAAGATTGGGCAATGATCTACATGAGAAACCTCAGTGGGGAGCCATTAAAGGTCATAGAATCAATACCATCAGAAGTAAGAAGTAACTATCAGTACATCCATGATAGTATTATGCAGCATTTTCTACTCGATGCTCCTGGATATCGGATCCAGTACTCCCAAATAAAGCCAAAGCCAACTGAAACGTTCTTAGATTATGTTTCAAACGTTCAGAGTATATTCAATAAATGGCTTAAGGCAGCGAAAGTAGGAAAGAACTTTGATAAATTACAGGACTTGATGGTAATGGATAAAGTCACATCCACCGTTCCTACTGCCTTTGCCAAGTTCCTGCAACAAGCAGACATTGAATCTATCGAGCAATTCGAAAAACGAGGATCTGCTTATTTTTCTTCCAACAGGGACGTATTTAAAACATCAGTACATGATACTGAGATTACTGCCTTTGTCAAAAACATACCAAGCAGGTCTTACTAGCAAAAAGAGTATCAAAACAAAAATAAACCATATCAGAAGCCACCACAGTGTGGATACTGCAAATTGTTCCATCCGCAGTACTCCATTTGTGATAAGAGCGCCTCCTATCCTGCACATCTAGAAATGATGATAAAAAAAAGCAGCAAGACAAACGGAACTCTTATAAACGTGCTGTTAAATGTTTTTTGTTTGTTCAAGTTATGGCCATTATAGTTCTAAATGTTTGGGCAGGCAACGAATGAAGGCAAACAATGCCTTGCTCATCGATACGTCATCTGACGATGATAGTGTGATTGACTCTAAACTCGAAAATGTATTACCAACTAGTGAGTGGAGAGTGTGAGTGCAGCTACTGATATATTAGACTTTAATAAGTGTGAGACGTGTCACCAGTTTCATACGGACGGCAAACTGAAATGTGGGCACTTGGTACCATGTTCCAACGAAGATGCCAATGCAGCTTTAGCCTCCAGAGGCAATTTAAAGTTCCACGATGCACTGGTCAATGAACAACCATGCCAATGTTTACTTGATAGCGGAAGCACTCTACTTGTTGTCAAAAGAGACCTAGTTAAGCCAGAAGATTATACGGGTGAGTTTGTAAAATGCCGCACTTTCTCTGGAAACGTAGAGAAATACCCGCTGGCAAAAGTACGCATAAACATCCCGTTCCTTGCCAGCACATTTACGTGCGCGATCCTGAAAAATCAATGTACTGATTTGATTTTAGGGTGTTTGCCATCATTAAAACAGTGTACTGATGAAGAAATATTAGCCTGGAAACAAACAAACACGGCTAATGCTGTAACGAGGTCAGATACTGAAACACACTACACTGACCTACAAAACGAAATGTTACAGTTGTTAACACCCACCGGTGCTAGTAACAGTGCTACTCGACAAGAATTCATTGAAGCACAACGCAACGATCAAACTATCACACCTTATTTTAAACTGTTAGGTGAGCGAGCGAAAGTTACTAAGAATGCATCTTGGTATTTTAAAGTAAATAACGGAATTCTCATGCGTTATTACACATAAAATAACCATGAAATTCAGCAGACGATGTTACCTGTAAAACACCGACAAAATGTGCTACACATTGCACATGAGTCACCGTTTGCTGGACATTTAGCCTATGACAAAACAAGAGCCAGAATTTTGGCACATTTCTACTGGCCTAAATTTTGTAACGACATTAAATTGTTCTGTCGATCATGTATTATTTGTCAACATTTAGTAAGAAAGGGAAAGCATGTAACAGTCGAGGTCCAGCGTTCTATTTTGGCTTCAAGACCATTTGAAAGTGTAGCGGTAGATATTGTTGGACCCCTGAATCAGGTGTCGAACAAAGGAAACCGTTTTATACTAACTCTTGCGGATCTCTGTACAAGGTGGATCGAAGCGGTACCACTAAAATACATTACCTCCAAAGATGTGGCAAATGTGTTTTTACACCTATTTTGTCAATTTGGCTTTCCTCGTACCATTTTGAGCGACCGAGGAACCCAATTTATTTCGGCTGCTATGCAAGCCCAAACAAAATTGCTAGGAATAGAACAGCATTTCTGTACACCGTATCACCCTGCGAGTAATGGGATTATAGAAAAAATTAACGGGTATCTAAAGCATATGCTGGCGAAAGTAATAGGTGAGAACCCATCTGATTGGGACACCCTCCTACCAGCAGTGCTATTTGCCCATCGAGAAATTCCGCACTCAAGTACGGGTTTCTCACCTTTCGAATTAGTTTATGGGGCGAACCCTCATGGACCCCTAACAATCTACCATCAGCTAATCACTAGCTCAGTAGACAATCCAACAGCAGTAACACCGTATGAGATGGTAACGGAGACACGCGATAAAATTATCAAGGCGTGTCAAATAGCTAAATCATCTCTGGAGAGAAAAGGCCAGATGTACCGCGAATATGCAAACAAGGGTGCCAAAACCCTACACCTTGAACCCAATCAACAAGTGCTACTTTTACTACCGGATAAACGTAATTTGTTACTAACGTCATGGCAAGGGCCATTCAAAGTCGAACGAAAGATATCAGATGTCGACTATGAAATATCGATGAAGGGAAAATTAAAGATATTTCATATCAACATGCTGAATCCCTATTTCTCACGACAAGAACTGCCGACAGACGAACAGAGTGCACCTACACCAGTTAACCGGACGACAGACGTACACAACACAACTACACTAGGTAGGGCGACATATCATGACGACATCGCAAACACACCTAGCCAGGAAACTGTACACGCAGCTAGTACAACAACAGTACTTAATCAGACGGATGACGACGGAATAGAACTACCAGTCCCGACAGTCGACACAACAGGGACAATTGATAGCATACGTATAGAACCCAAACTGACAGACGACCAACGACAACAAAAGTTAGAGATAGTAACTGAGTACAAGGACATTTTCTCTGACATCTCAGGTAAGACAGATAGAATAGAACACTCTATAATTCTGACTGATAGCACACCCATCAAATGTCGACCTTATTCCATAACATTGAGTTAAAGGGAAAATCTCGACAAGGAATTGTTAAATCTTGAGTCGAGTGGAATAATTCAGAAATCTCAGTCAGAATATTCTTTTCCTATTGTTCTAGTCAGAAGAAGGACTCGACTATTCGTCTCTGCGTCGATTATCGGCACTTAAACAACGTGACCAAGGTCGACGCAGAACCTATTCCATTTTGTGACGACCTACTCCTTGACATGTCAACATCTCGTATTTTTTCGAAGCTAGATCTCACGAAAGGTTACTGGCAGGTCCCGACGAAAGTAGCCTCTATTCCTTTAAGCTTTCTCTACACCTTTAGGCCTGTATCAGTGGCGCTTTCTTCCTTTCGGTCTTCGTAATGCACCAGCAACCTTTGTCCGACTCACTAGGGATCTTCTTCACGGAGTGACCAATACTTCTACTTATATTGATGACATTTGCATCTATACTGCAGACTGGACACACACCTACTGAAACTGTGACATGTCTTCGATAGCTTGCGATTATTTGGTCTTACAGTGAAACCCACCAAAGTGGAGTTGGGAATGGAAGAAATTGATTTTTTAGGCCATACAATCACCAAAGGCCAACTAAGAACTGATGATAAAATAGTGACCAAGATTCTCAATCTAACCATGCCTACGGCCAAGAAACAGGTCCATAGATTACTTGGTCTGGTCAATTATTACAGCAAATTTATACCCAATTTGGCTGAAATCACCAGTTTTTTTCTAATGTGTTAAAAGCATCTGTAAAACTTGATGTGCTGGATGCAAAGTTAATCGGTGCGATATCAAAATTGAAACATTTATTTAGCGTTCCACCTATTTTGCGTTTGCCTAACGTCAACCTTACGTATTTCCTCCGTACAGACGCAAATTCCATTTCCATTTCTGGAGTCCTAGGCCAATTTTATGAAGGCAAGTTTCATCCAATAATCTACGTGAGTCGTAAGATCAGCCCGGCTGAGGCAAGATACTCAGCATCTGAATTGGAAGCTTTAAGCGTGATATATTGTATCAGGAAACTTTATCGATTCCTGGCGGGTACAGAGTTTGTTATCGAAACCGATAATTCACCTCTTACGGTAATGCAAACAGGGGTTCATCGCAACAATAGAATTTACAGATGGTCCCTGATTTTGCAGAATTATGCCTTCAATATTAAGCATTTGAAGGGAAGTTTAAACTCTCTAGTTGACACATTAAGTAGACCTTCTTGTATTGAAATACCTGAAATAGAAGGAGAGAGCGACCGTACATCACCAGAAACATTGACACTGTAATTACTTAGTGCCCTATGTGGTGATTGTGAACACTAAAGTGCGATAACAACGCCAGTCGCTTACATTTATGTAATATAAACTGTGTCAGCATTAGTGGAATGAACAGACGCATTTGTGAATTGTCTACACCACTACCACTTAGATAACCCTTGATTGGATCGAAATTTGAGACTTGAACCTACACCAACCAGTAGCATACCTTTAGTATGAACATTAGCCAGGACATGAGCATAAATCAGACTTTGTCTACCTGAACGTTGTTTGCGAGGACATTCTACAGAGGACACGGCTCAAACATCACACCTGGATGTAATTAGTTTGTGTAGGTAGTTATAATTGATTTGTGATATGTATGTAATATGTTTTTATAAACAGTCGCGTGTAACTTCATATTTTTGTAGAAATATTACAATTATTTATTTAGATCTACCATATAACTTTATTTAGGACATTTCATATTTATATTTTACCTATAGTTAGTTAAGAACCTAGTTAAGTTAACATCGACATCATATTACTTTAATTTATCATCATTCAAATTTATTTAGATAGATAAGTTAGTTAAAACATCACTTACAAATTAACACCATCATTTAATAATTTATATCATTTTAGTCATTAAAACACTTTAAGGTAAATAACCCATTTCTCTTAAATTAAATTAATTAGTTAGATTATTTCCCTTAGATAAATTTAGAACAGTGCACCAACTCATAATAGTTTAGTTAGAGCAGTGTTTACAATAGGATTGGTAGCGAACAATCCGTGTCAATCATGTATATTTTGTTTATAATTGACAAGTGCATAAAGACGGCACAGTCATGTGGCTTGAATACACATGTAAATTCAGCCAGACAATTTAATGTATATAATTTTGGTTCATCCATGCATTATTTTTGAACCATTTTGTAATGACGACCCAATATTTTAAAACCAATTTTGAATGAAAGGTGATCGAGAGATGTGTAAATGATAGAGAGAAGAGAACGAAAGATGCGTGAATGATAGAGAGAGAATGTATTAAATTAAGAGAGTGAGAGAGATATTGCGGTAATTTTTTCACCGCTCAAAACGACTTGTTTTGACTTGTCTGTGTCAATCCGTGTAATAAATATGTTGTTATTTTTATAAGTGTGTAGTCGCCATACTTTAGTGAGAAACATAGGGAACATATTTTGAGCTTCTTAAAACGGCACTGTAGACATAAATTAGCATAACACACTCAGTTGTGGCTGCAGTAAACCGCTTTACAGCGCTCGAAATAATACACGCACGTAAATTAGTTAACACATACACATGTCAGTAAGTTAAGTACATTGTAGTTTATTAGAGAACACACAACCAACTAGAAAAAAAAACAGATAAACTTGCACACACCATTACTGTCAAAGAACAATAACTATTTCAACAGGGGACACAATAATATCTCTAAAAATACCTTAATGTAACACTTAAATATACTTGTATAACTATACAAGCGGAAGCTAAAAGGTGAAGAGTTGCACATAGGACACGCATACGAGTTGGGGCGATTATTATATGAGAGCATGAACATTTTATTGTCCATGTTTTGCACTCTTAAGAGAGGCAAGTTGTTGGGATTGTTAAATTTGAACAATCTGAGGACAGGCCATATGGCATGGTTCCGGACCAATACAATTCTCATAAATATAATGACAGGTTAGACCAACTGTACTAGTGGAATGAGCTACTCAATTAGCCAAGTGAAGTAATACAAGAGTGTGACGAAGGAGAGGAGAGATCTTGTCCTATCCTCATAAGAGAAGTCGAAAACTCATGAAGTCTTTGACAAAATTAGACAGCCAATTTTTGTGTAACATTACTTGTGTTACCCCACAACTTAAAAGTTTGTAACACAACAGGGGAGGAAGGAGAGCCTGTCAAAGACTTACGAGTAAGCTATAAGCTCTGAGTGAGCTAAAATAGAGCTTAGCAGGGGACAGGTGACGAAATAGGACAGGAGACCAGACAGGAGAGACACCAACGCTATAAATAGCGATAACTGGACACACTTGTGTCAACAAGGAGGGCCACCAGTGCGAATGAGCTGGTGTTACCCAAGAACAGGGGAAACCAAGTTCATGAGGTAGGGACCAAGTAACTGTGGTCAACACAGCCAGTGCCCAGCACGTAAAACAACTATCGCACGCTGAGCTGAATTGCTCGTGGCTGACCACGCCACGCTCAGCGAGCTCAGACAGAGACCGAGACGGCGTAGGGATCAGACGTGTATTCCGCTAGGGATATTTGTAGTTGTGAAGGACAGTACAATAGTTATAATAGTCTAGCTTAGCTTCAGTGGTTATAGTATTTATATCATCCTCTCATTACATCTTATCGTCATCACATTCTAAGATGTTTAATACCGTTGTGGTATCCCGCTCGGGGAGCTATTGTATGATCTGCTCCGAATAAAAATGTATCCTTTTGCAAACGAGACGAGTTGTCACTTTCGTTTAGTGCAAAAGAAGTGAATCCGTGTATGCCTGTCGCAAGTAGGTTGCTGACACTCCTGCTGGGATTTCAATCATTCCCAGTAGGGAATTCTTCACTGCAAAGTCCACACCGTGTTGCCTTTTATCTGCCTGCCCTCTACCCTTCCAGAAAAAGGTGTAATTGTTTTCCCTGAGTGACCCTTCCTCAGCGAGGCGAGTCTCCTGCAGGCCAGCAATATCAATGTTAAGACGATTGAGTTTGGCATCAATCACAGCCGTTTTTCTCGCATCGTCAATATTTGTCAAGTCAGTGGAAAATCCTGGACACATGGTTCTCACGTTCCAGGTTGCAAGCCGTAGCTTGAGGTTTCTATTTTTTTATTTTTGTTTGTACCTGGTGCATTGATTTTACAGCCTGCGATTCATATTTTGTCCTAGCCCTAAGCAACCATTGAAGCAGGCAGGCTGTGGCGGATCAGCACCCAATTGGCCGGGGGCTACCCAGCTTGAGGCGGGCGGTAGCTGATCAGTGACACCTGTAGGTGTCTCCCACCGTCAGAGGCAACGCGTGGCGCCCAATGTCTACGCCAACTGAGAAGGACTTATAACCCGTAACAGTTGCCTCTCGCTTTGATTCCGAGAACAGTTAAGACCAGGGATGGAGTTATTGTCTATCCATAGCACAAAGCCTAGGCTAAAATATAGAGATCATGTGTTGCCCATGCAGCATGATCTCTCTCTCGGCCTGCCTAGTTCACTCCAGGGGAAAGGTAACACCCCTACATCTGGAACAAGACAAGCTGCAGAAGCTGCCGGATCAGCAAAGCAATGCTCTAACTGTCCGCCTGTCGGAGCTTCGATCCTAGACCAGTCGCCAACCAAGGCTTAAGGCCTGGTCTGCCCTGCCATGACATTTTGTCTTTAGCTTGCATTTCCTCGCACCAGGGTAAGGCTTGTACCCTCCCAATTGCGCTCTTCCGCCCGAAGCCGTTGGCACAATGTGGGGTGTCGGGTTTGGTAAGCGCCGCCCAACGTTCAGCGCTAACAGAAACCAGGTAGTTCCGTCTACTGTTATACGGTAGCTCAGTCATATCTCTCTAAGACCTGACTAATAAGGCCTGCACATTGGTGAATAAATTAACAATATTATTCTACGATACGGTGAAGGAAGGGTAGATTGTCAGTCTAACACATCAGTTCTATCTATCTTCTTGACTAGCTGTATGTGTGTATACACATTGTTCCTCAGAACTTACATAATTCATAAAGGCTTGCTAGCACAAGGTATTAAATAACAGAACATGCTGTTGTAAAACGAACCGAGTGAACACAAATATAAAGTACAGACATTACACTTGTTGTGCTTCCTATATTGGAAGGAATACAATGTAAATTGTGAATGTTTATACAATTTTAAATTCCGTGGCCTGTAAAAAATGTTATCACGTGTCAAAATAATAGAATAATTTAAAAATAAACGAAGTGCACTATTTGTCCACAGATTGCAGCATTTGAGATATGTATTGAGCTGCTTCGTGTCAAATGATATGTATACAATTATACGCGTACGTAATGTATGTAAATTCCTCTTTACGCATTATTTCTGGATGTTTTACTAGTTGTGTCACCCCAAAACTATTCTATCACCATTTATTAGACTGCTAAGTACGACATTATGCTTTGTGTCTTCTTAGATGTTTTGACTTTTTGGCTATTACTTTAAGATTAAAGTATTCAAACAAAGTCAAAGAACTAACAAAATCCGGTTATTTTCGAATAATAACGTGGACGATAAGTCGGTGGTTTGGTGAAGACATTCTTTGTCGTTTACGACATGTGTAAAATATGAAGAACAATCAATAATCTGTTGTATCTATTTAACATGGGCAAAGATTTCTATAGAGCCGCTGTAGCGCAGTTATTAGCACACTTGACTGCCAGTCCGCTAGTCATGTCTTCGAATCCCCATAGAGCGAGGGATTCATATTTAAATTGACTTGAGTTCCAAATTCCACCCAGCAGAAAACGGGCACAAGGAAATAGAGTGGAAAGTAAAAAGGGCCTTCGTGAAGCTGACAATATCATGCATCCAGCTAGCCTACATTAAGTCAATGCCAAATAGTGTGAAGAGGGCGCATTGGTGAACTGCGCTGATAATTCCATAAATACAGTTGGACGCGTGTTTAATGCCTGGGCTCATCACTGGCGAAAGTGAGGGAACGATTGGCCTCCTATTTATATATTTATCTAGGCATTCACAATGCAATGGCGCTATCACATCACAGACCAATAGCAGAAAACATTTCCTGAAAATTTGAAATTAAATCTTGTTAAATATTATTTTCAGAACATATCTGGGGGGTCAGTAAACCTCATAAACTGAACAGTATTGATTTAACTTGGGTCAACCTAGTGTCATCACATTCATAGCAGAGGTGTAACAGAGATCTACCTAGTCTTATCACATTGATAGCAGAGATTGAACAGAGGTATACCTAGTTTTATCGCATTAATAGCAGAGATTTAACGGAGATCTACCTAGTCTGAGCACATTGACAACATATATTTAATAGTAATCTACATAGTCTCATCACATTGACATCAGCAATTTAATGTGAATCTACGTTGTCTCATCACATTGGCAGCAGAGATTTAAAAAGAAATCTACCTAGTATTTATGTATGCAGATTTATGCATTATTAAGCATAATATCTGACTCCATAGGTCGAAGAATTGCTATTCGCAATATTCGTCTAAAAACCACATTTCGGTTGCTTCCAATCTTTCTCTCTCTCTCTCTCTCTCTCTCTCTCTCTCTCTCTCTCTCTCTCTCTCTCTCTCTCTCTCTCTCTCTCTCTCTCTCTCTCTCTCTCTCTCTCTGCCTTTTTTTTTTACTTTACAATCCAAGATTCACTGCCATAGATTAAAACAGGTTCCATATAACATGGTTGTACTTTCCATCTGAAATTAGTTTTCATGTTTCTGAAATACAGCATTTACTTGATATACTCTACTCTTAATCTCAGTTCGATGTCATGATTGCAGTTGTGTAACTAAATGCATCTACTTGATTAAGTTTTTACTTTCCTCTTGTTATTTCATATATTGCTGTTATCTATTTCGTTGATATAATAAGTGTGTCTCTTTTCTTGACATTCAAATATAACATTGTATTTGCAGGTTATATTACTACAATGTCAGGTTGGCGTGGAGTGGCATTATGCGTAGCGTAGAATGTTTTTAATATAACCTACAACGCGTATTCAATGTCTATCTTTGATCTATCTCAGTATGTATCGATCTATCTATCTTAGACGTATGTGCTGTTTAAAGTGTGGGAAACCTAGTCAGGGATGGCTTGTAGGGATTAAACCTGGCATAGTCAATGTTAAGTAATATTTCGACGAGTTTTCCAATGGCAAGATAAAATTAGTGTTATTAGTCACTTAGCAGACAACCAAAGACAAGAAAAGACAAGAAAAGCAAAGCAATGAAAAGAAAAGAAAGGCGTGCGCATTGGTTAATAAATAAATATTATTATTCTCAATCAATCATGTGCCATGCCGGAAAGCGTGGGCGGTCATGATTCGCCATTTCACTCGATCACCAGAGTCGTGGATCAGCTCAGTGTTCCTGTCTCGTCCATGCCATGTGGCCAAGCCATCCAGGTATTTTCCTCTCGGTCTTCCTCTTGGTCTGTTCCCTTCGATCTTGCCAGTTGTCACTAAGTTCTCCAGTCCATTTCTTCCCATAACATGTCCAAAAAATTTTGACTGTCTACGTCTAATTTCTCTAATCAATCTACGATTTTCATTTGTCTCTTGTAGTACTTGGTCATTGGTTTTTCTGTCTGTCCATGGATATTCTTTGCATTTTCCTCAGAAACCACATTTCCGCAGCCATCAGATGTTTTTCAGCTTGACTGCTCATTGTCCAAGTTTCACATCCATACAAAAGAACAGGCTCTATGTATCCCCTCAACACTCTTTTTCTCGTTTCAATTGACATCATTTTATTGGTCAGAATGTTTTTCATCTTGCTAAAGGCTACTTTCGCAATGGCGATTCTTGTTCTAATCTCTTCAAGGTATCTGCCATCAGATGTTATGACTGTTCCGAGATAATTGAACCGATTCACTTGTTGAAGAATATTCCCATTTACTTGTATATTACATTGTGGTGCTTCGTTCTTCCTAGTGACGACCATAACCTGTGTCTTTCTACAATTTAATTCCAACCCCAGCTGCTCACTGTGTACAACCACAGCGTCTACTAATTGTTGCAGATTCTGTGCATTGTCTGCAACCAATACTGTATCATCTGCATATCTAATATTATTTATGTTTCGTCCTCCAATGCTGATTCCATTTAGGCCTTCTACATTTCTGAAAATATTTTCACTGTATAGGGAAAAAAGATCTGGAGACATTACACATCCCTGCCTAACACCTCTCTTAATAGGTTGATATTGTCCTACTTCATTATCAATCCTTATGGCAGCTTGTTGTTTCCAATATATGTTTTTTATAAGTCTAATGTCTTTCCCATCAATTTGTAGATCTGCAAGCATATCCACCATGTTGACATGTCTAACTCTATCAAAAGCCTTTGTGTAGTCAATAAAGCAAAGATGTATATCCTTGTTTACTTCTAAAGCACGTTCAATAACTGTTCGCAGCATATACACAGCATTTACTGTACCCTTTCCTTCTACAAACCCACATTGTTCTTCCCCTATTTCAGGTTGTATTTTCTTCCTCACTCTTTGCATGATAATTCGTAACAAAATCTTTGTGATGTGACTCATTATACTAATTGTTCTATGTTGATCACATTCTAAGGTTCCTGATTTCTTTGGGATTGCAATAAATACAGAATTACATAATTCAGAAGGTATATCTCCAGTATCATATAATGTGTTCAGCAGTCTAGTGACTTGCTCTAATCCAAATTCTTCTAAAGCTTTAATCATTTCTGTTGTGATGTTATCTGCACCGGGGGCCTTGCCAGCTTTCATATGCTTAAGAACATTTTGAACCTCCATCTTTAAAATTTCTGGCCCTTCATTATTAAATCTAATAGCATACTGTTCCTCTCTGTTATCATTATACAGGTCTTTCACACAATCTGTCCATACATGTAGAATCTGATCTTTTTCTATTATGATTTTGCGATCTTTAGTTTTTAGACAGCCTGTTGAGATAACACAAGAAATTCAAAGAGAAAAAATTAATATATTAGGTATGTGCGAAACGAGATGGACAGGAGCAGGCATCAAGATACATAAATATTTTAAGATTATTTATTCTGGAGGTGAGGATCGACATAGGGGAGTGGCAATAATTTTGGACCGGAAAACATCAACGTCTGTTCAGGGATATTGGGCCGTGTCGGAAAGAGTACTACTAGTTAAATTGAGTGGCAGACCTTTTAACATAAATGTTATTCAAGTATATGCCCCAACAGGAGAGTCCAGTGAAGATAGTGTAGAGGAATTTTATAATGACATAGAGTCTGCCTTAAAGAAATGTAAAAATTCAGAAATAAACATTATAATAGGGGACTTCAATGCAAAAGTAGGAAATCAAGGGGATAGATACACAGTAGGAAACTATGGTTTAGGAGAGAGAAATGAAAGAGGATACAGACTAGTAGAGTGGGCAAAAGAACAGGAAATGATTGTAGGAAACACCTGGTTCAAGCAACACCCTAGAAGATTATGGACCTGGAGGAGTCCTGATAGCAGGATTAGAAACCAGATTGACTACATTCTCATTAGCAGAAGATTTAGAAACGCCCTAACAGTAGCAAAAACAGTTCCCAGTGCTGATTGTTATAGTGACCACAGATTACTCACAGGAACATTGAGGATAAAGTTGAAGAAAGTCAAGTATACAACAGGGAACACTAAATATGATTTGTGTACATTGAGTAATGACAAGGAAATACAAAACAAATTCAACATAGAAGTACAGAACAGATTTGAAATATTGTCTGATCTAGAGATCCTATTCCAGGATGTGGATGATCAATGGGAAATGTTAAAGAATTCAATCAATATGGCTGCAGAAACAACTATTCCAAAATTAAAGAAGGTGGGTCGTAAGAAATGGATGACTGAGGAAATTTTACACTTAATGGAAACAAGAAGACTCAACAAAAATAATCCTGCCAAATATGAAGAAATTCACAGACAAGTCAGAATATTATGTAGGAAGGCAAAAGAATCATGGCTTGAGGAAAAGTGCTTAGAAATTGAAAAACAACACAACAGTCAAAATACCAAATTAGTGCACAAAAGGATTCAGGAACTTACTAATAAAAGAACAAGTACATCAACATGGTGTCTAAAAACTGAAGATGGCAAAATCATAATAGAAAAAGATCAGATTCTACATGTATGGACAGATTATGTGAAAGACCTGTATAATGATAACAGAGAGGAACAGTATGCTATTAGATTTAATAATGAAGGACCAGCAATTTTAAAGATGGAGGTTCAAAATGTTCTTAAGCATATGAAAGCTGGCAAGGCCCCCGGTGCAGATAACATCACAACAGAAATGATTAAAGCTTTAGAAGAATTTGGACTAGAGCAAGTCAGTAGACTGCTGAACACATTATATGATACTGGAGATATACCTTCTGAATTATGTAATTCTGTATTTATTGCAATCCCAAAGAAACCAGGAACCTTATAATGTGATCAACATAGAACAATTAGTATAATGAGTCACATCACAAAGATTTTGTTACGAATTATCATGCAAAGAGTGAGGAAGAAAATACAACCTGAAATAGGGGAAGAACAATGTGGTTTTGTAGAAGGAAAGGGTACAGTAAATGCTGTGTATATGCTGCGAACAGTTATTGAACGTGCTTTAGAAGTAAACAAGGATATACAACTTTGCTTTATTGACTACACAAAGGCTTTTGATAGAGTAAGACATGTCAACATTGTGGATATGCTTGCAGATCTACAAATTGATGGGAAAGACATTAGACTTATAAAAAACATATATTGGAAACAACAAGCTGCCATAAGAATTGATAATGAAGTAGGACAATACCAACCTATTAAGAGAGGTGTTAGGCAGGGATGTGTAATGTCTCCAGATCTTTTTTCCTTATACAGTGAAAATATTTTCAGAAATGTAGAAGACCTAAATGGAATCAGCATTGGAGGACGAAACATAAATAACATTAGATATGCAGATGATACAGTATTGATTGCAGACAATGCACAGGATCTGCAACAATTAGTAGACGCTGTGGTTGTACACAGTGAGCAGCTGGGGTTGGAATTAAATTGTAGGAAGACACAGGTTATGGTCGTCACTAGGAAGAACGAAGTACCACAATGTAATATACAAGTAAATGGGAATATTCTTCAACAAGTGAATCGGTTCAATTATCTCGGAACAGTCATAACATCTGATGGCAGATGCCTTGAAGAGATTAGAACAAGAATCGCCATTGCGAAAGTAGCCTTTAGCAAGATGAAAAACATTCTGACCAATAAAATGATGTCAATTGAAACGAGAAAAAGAGTGTTGAGGGGATACATAGAGCCTGTTCTTTTGTATGGATGTGAAACTTGGACAATGTGCAGTCAAGCTGAAAAACATCTGATGGCTGCAGAAATGTGGTTTCTGAGGAAAATGCAAAGAATACCATGGACAGATAGAAAAACCAATGACCAAGTACTACAAGAGACAAATAAAAATCGTAGATTGATTAGAGAAATTAGACGTAGACAGTCAAAATTTTTTGGACATGTTATGAGAAGAAATGGACTGGAGAACTTGGTGACAGCTGGCAAGATCGAGGGGAACAGACCAAGAGGAAGACCGAGAGGAAAATACCTGGATGGCTTGGCCACATGGCATGGACGAGACAGGAACACTGAGCTGATCCACGACTCTGGTGATCGAGTGAAATGGCGAATCATGACCGCCCACGCTTTCCGCCATGGCACATGATTGATTGATTGATTGTTGATGTACTTGTTCTTTTATTAGTAAGTTCCTGAATTCTTTTGTGCACTAATTTGGTATTTTGACTGTTGTGTTGTTTTTCAATTTCTAAGCATTTTTCCTCAAGCCATGATTCTTTTGCCTTCCTACATAATACTCTAACTTGTCTGTGAATTTCTTCATATTTGGCAGGATTATTTTTGTTGAGTCTTCTTGTTTCCATTAAGTGTAAAATTTCCTCAGTCATCCATTTCTTACGACCCACCTTCTTTAATTTTGGAATAGTTGTTTCTGCAGCCACATTGATTGAATTCTTTAACATTTCCCATTGATCATCCACATCCTGGAATAGGATCTCTAGATCAGACAATATTTCAAATCTGTTCTGTACTTCTATGTTGAATTTGTTTTGTATTTCATTGTCATTACTCAATGTACACAAGTCATATTTAGTGTTTCCTGTTATATACTTGACTTTCTTCAACTTTATCCTCAATGTTCCTGTGAGTAATCTGTGGTCACTATAACAATCAGCACTGGGAACTGTTTTTGCTACTGTTAGCGCGTTTCTAAATCTTCTGCTAATGAGAATGTAGTCAATCTGGTTTCTAATCCTGCTATCAGGACTCTTCCAGGTCCATAATCTTCTAGGATGTTGCTTGAACCAGGTGTTTCCTACAATCATTTCCTGTTCTTTTGCCAACTCTACTAGTCTGTATCCTCTTTCATTTCTCTCTCCTAAACCATAGTTTCCTACTGTGTATCTATCCCCTTGATTTCCTACTTTTGCATTGAAGTCCCCTATTATGATGTTTATTTCTGAATTTTTACATTTCTTTAAGGCAGACTCTATGTCATTATAAAATTCCTCTACACTATCTTCACTGGATTCTCCTGTTGGGGCATATACCTGAATAACATTTATGTTAAAAGGTCTGCCACTCAATTTAACTAGTAGAACTCTGTCCGACACGGCCCAATATCCCTGAAAAGACGTTGATGTTTTCCGGTCCAAAATTATTGCCACTCCCCTATGTCGATCTTCACCTCCAGAATAAATAATCTTAAAATCGTTATGTATCTTGATGCCTGCTCCTGTCCATCTCGTTTCACACATACCAAATATATTATTTTTTTCTCTTTGAATTTCTTGAGTTATGTTCTCTAATGTTCCGTCGTTGTTTAACGTCCTAACGTTCCACGTTCCTAATTTTAATGTCTCTGTCCTTGTCTTGCGATGATCAGTCTTTTCGCGAATCATAATAAACTAGGCACTTTCAAAGAGGTAGTTTGCCATTGCTTTCCTCTATGGCAGTGACCATACTCGCCGGATGACCGCAATCATTGTCTCTCGAAAGAGATCTTCTGCTTGCCGTCGCGAAACTCGAGACCATATCCAACAAATATCTGTTGGCTGCCCTCAAAATTTCATCCACCACCTGCCTTCCGTGGCTTCTTTTGAAAACTTCCAATACACGAAAACGAAATAACATCACATAATCCAAAGGAAAAACACTATCCACACGGATTCCACGGGAATTTCCATAGGAACTCCACAGAAAAACACTGAACAGCGTCTCCCCTAAGAACTACGAGTCATCGCGTCGCCATTACACCGGAAATATATTATTCTACGATACGCTAAAGGAGAGGTAGATTGTCAGTCTAACATAGATTGTCTGTCTAACACACCAGTTCTATCTATCTTCTTGACTGGCTGTATGTATGTATACACATTGTTCCTCAGAACTTACATAAGTTAAAAAGGCTTGCCTGCACTAGATATTAAATAACAGAAAATGCTGTTGTTAAACGAACCGAGTGAACACACATATTAAAATAAAGACATTACATTTGTTGTGCTTCCTATATGGAATGCGATGTAATTGTGAATGTTTATACGATTCTAAATTCCGTAGCCTGTAAAGGATGCTATCACGTGTCAAAATAATAGAATAATTTAAAATTAAACGAGGTGCACATTTTTGTCTACAGATTGCAGAATTAAAAATGTATATTGAGCTGCTTCGTGTCAATTGATAAGGATACAATTATACGCGTACCTATTGTATGTACATTCATGTTTGCAAATTATTTATGGATGTTTTACTAGTTGTGTGACCCCACAACTATTACATCATGTATTAGACTGCTGGCTGTGACAGTATACTTTGTGATATTTTGAATGTTTTGTATTAATCTATATGGATTAGATGCTACTTAAACATCAACGTATCACAAAAAATGTCAACGAACTAACAAAATCGGGTTATTTTCAAATAACAACGTGGAAGATAAATCGACGGTGTGGTGAAGACATTCTTTGTCATTTACGTCAGGAGTAAAGTATGATGAACAATCAATACTCCATTGTATCTATTTAAAATGGGCATAGACTTCTGTAGAACTGCGGTAGCGCAGTTACTAGCACACTTGACCGCAGTTCGTTAGGTATGTCTTCAAACCCTCATCGCACATGGACTTTCTGTTTAAATTAACTTGAGCTTCCAAGTCCACCCAAAAGAACATGGGCAAGAGGAAATAGATAGGAAACGAAAAAAGGGCCTACTTGCAGTTGACCACATCAATCATCCAGTTAGCGTTCATTTAATCAATATCAAATCGTATTAAATGGAGGCATTCGCTAATTGCGGAGATAATTCCATAAATACAGTTGGACGCATGTTTAATGCCTGGGCTCATCGCCGGCGAAAGTGAGGGAAAGATTGGCCACCTATTCACATTTTAATCTAGGCCTACACAATGCAATGGCGCCATCACATGACAGGTTCATGGCAGGAAATAGTTTGCTTACAATTTAAAATTAAATTTATGTACATAACTGGGGGTCAATCAAGGCTCACAAACTGAACAGTATTGATTTAACGTGGGTCAGCCTAGTCTCATCACATTGATAGCAGATATGTAACTTAGGTCTACCTACTTTCATCACATTGATAGTAGCGATTTAACTGATATCTAAATAAACTCATCACAACATAACTCTTTTTTTTTTTTAAACCATACTGGAGCCGAGGGCAAGCGAGCAAGAGGTAGTGACAGGTTCGAATCCCGGTAGGTAACTATGGCTTTCAAATGTTATGTTGACTAGTGCGACCTCTAATCTCTACATCTTTCTTCTCCTTCTATGAGCGCCAAACAATACTATGTGTATTTATTTGTGAATTGTGTTAGTGGCATTAATGGGTTCCTGAATTGATTTCACATGGATATCAGCGATTTAACAGAGATCTACATAGATTCATCACATTGACAGCATAGATTTGATATAAATATACCTAGTCTCATCACATTGATAGCAGAGAGTTAACGGATATTGTCACGATACTAGAGGTCAACGATCCGAAATGTTACTAGAACAACGATAGACGGCCTAGGCCGCGGCATTTTGTTTGATGTGAGAGCCCTAATTGAACGATCGGAACGATTGAAGACGAGAACCAAGTCTCGTGGATAACGGAAGATTGTCGACCAGGAAAAACTTCAAAGACAGAATTCGTATTTAAATTAACGGACGACGAAAAAACAGCGATTTCAAAACCTTTGAACACCGATGTATCGCGATAATGTATTTCACTAACCTTTGAAGTGGGAAATGGATATTAGCGATCACGCCGTATCACAGCCTTTTTTAATAACGGAGGCGAATATCGGTGATCGGAGGAGACGAGTAAATAATCATTGATGTCCCGAAATGACAGGGCATCAAAGGAGAAATTTGGTTGTATTGATAAAAAGATGAAGAGGCCAGGAGGGGGAATTGATGGAATAACCCATATAGTCGTACAAATACGACTAAGGCCTTACAGAGGCGATAGGAGTTAACACTAGTCTAGTAGGGAGACACCAGACAGGAGAGACACCAAGCACTATAAATAGCCTCACAAGGAGACACATTTGTGTCAGACCAGGGGCCAATGCGTACAACTGAGCGAGGGCTTTCCCCAAGCCATTGGGAAGCTTGTCCTTGCGAGTAACCGTGAAATGCCCGGTTACTCTAACTCACAAGCCAGCGTGCTTGCGAGACCATGCACGCAATAATAGCTACTGCACAGAGGAGAGTGTTCGTGCTTGTCCACGCAATGTGTAGCGTGTGGACAGACCCCGACTGGAGACGGTAGAGAGCAGACGTATCCTTGACAAATGCTATAGTTTCTAGGCAATAGGCAAACATAGGGCTGTTCATTTAGATTGTGAATAATAGCATCATTTCTCATCACTTCATTGCATTCATGTTGTATAATGATGATGAAGTATAACGCTCGTAGAGCCATTCAAATGTCGGCTCTAAATAAATTGCATTCCTTTCGCAAATGTCACGAGTTGTTATTTCGTGCGGTGCGAAAGTAGGGGAGTCCTGAGAATCTGCAGCGCACAAGTCGCTGACAGGCAGGACCCCAATTGGTGTCAGATTACAGTGAACCAACGCTTCTGAGCAGTCATAGCAGGCATTTGTTGTAATATTCAACGAACAGTTAACGCCAGCAGGCAAGTGGTATTATAAACCACTGAACGAACGCTAGCTATCGATTGGTATTAGAAAATTCTGAACCAGCATCAGTTCATTGCACGATTCAACATCATTGCTGTGTGATATATTTCAAAGTAATGCAAATTTGTTTCTATACATGCCATAAATAATTTTCTTTGGTAAATTATACGATCACCAATTTGTGGAGTGTGAACCACAATTGAGCCAAATTAAATCGGTAAAGTGTGAAATTCTACCAATATTAATTAGAAAGTGTGTTATTATACTAAAAGCAATTGAAATGTATACAATCATCAGTGAACATTACCATCGTAACCACCGTGTACATTTCATTGCATGTGATACAGCCATCAATGTCACCATTCTACGAAGTCAGTAAATAGATTAGCGACGAACTGCAGCCTAGAACGAAGGTACGCCATAGTCAGAAATCGAAGACAAGACGACATCGACTGTCATACGACGAATCATCTCACATATCATCTAACAATCATTCAGACGATCATATCATTCATCCATTAATACCATTTATCACTATCTATCACATTTTTTCATTCATCATCCGCATGAAATATAAGCTTGCATTGACAACATAATCGTGTGTCTAATTTTTGCTGCTCTACTAACCAGAAGCAGCCCTTGTGTTATCAAGTCAAATCATTGTGTAAGTGTGAAACACAGCGGTGGAACATCCCAAGTACCGTACTTTCCAAAGAATTAGATGAGTATATTTTCCGAATAATTTGGTATGCTCTAAATTAATCATGCATCTTCTTTTTCAGTAAAAGATGTATACTTACTAACACATTATTACAAACTATTGTGTGAATATTATTGTATTATCATTTTGAACTAACAGTACGCCACAAAATGGCGTCACTAAATGAATGTATCCAGGCAGGCATCGCAATGGGCCATACAGGTGAAAAATTAGAAAAGTGGGCGGATCAAAAGTATAAAGAAGAAATATCTCGACATAGAGAAGAAACAGAAAGGAAAGCTGCTCTTGACAGGGATGAAAGAGCATTAGAAAGGCAGCATCAAAAAGAAATGAAAGAGGTCGAGGAAGTTACCAAACAGAAACAATTAGACTTAGATTATGCCAACAAACAAGCAGCACAAGTTACCAAACAGAAACAATTAGAGTTAGACCAAATTACCAAACAGAAACAATTAGAGTCAGATCAAGCTATCAAACAGAAACAGTTAGACTTAGAGCATGCTAACAAACAAGCAGAGGAAGCCACCAAACAAAAGCAGATACAAGTAGATTCAGAGACTAGACTAAAGATGAAGGAAATGGAGGTAGATTCTAACATACAAATAGCCTCTAGCAAACAAAAGAGCCAAGAAGAACAGAACAAATTTAGTAAGTACAAGGGCCTTATCAAACCATACAGTGTAGGTGATTCAATTAGCGCATGGACTGAAAACATAGAATTCCAACTAAAAACACAGAAAATACCTTTAGATGATTGGGCAATGATTTACATGAGGAACCTGAGTGGGGAGCCTTTAAAAGTAATAGAATCCATACCTACAGAGCTTAGAAACAATTATCAGTACATACACGATAGGATAATGCAACATTTTCTTTTAGACGCTACTGGTTACCAAATTCAATTCTCACAGATTAAACCAAAAGCAACTGAAACCTTCTTAGACTACATCTCTAAAGTGCAGAGCACATTTAAAAAGTGGACTAGAGCTGCTAAAGTAGGTAACAACTATGAAAAACTAGAAGAGCTGATGGTAATGGACAAGGTGATTTCTACCGTTCCTACCCCTTTTGCAAAGTTCTTACAACAGTCAGATATTGAGTCCATTCAGCAATTAGAGAAACGGGGGTCAGCTTATTTTTCATCTAATCGGGACATATTTAAAACTACATCACATGAAACAGAAATTACAGCTTTTGGAAATAAAGTTCCTGATAGATCTTACAACCAGAAAGATTACCGTAAGAAGGACAAACCATATCAGAAACCACCTCGATGTAATTATTGCAATCTTTTTCATCCGACTTACTCGATGTGTGATAAGAACCCCACATATCCGTCACACCTAGAAGCAGTGTTAAAGAAGCAAGAAAGCAGAAGATCATCCTTTAAACGTGCTGTTAAATGTTATTTTTGTTCAAGTTATGGCCATTATAGCAATAAATGTCCTGGGAGACAGAGAATGAAGGCAAACAATGCAGCACTCATCGATACATCATCAGACGATGAGAGTGACATTGATCCAGAACTTGTGAATGTGTTGCCAACGAGTGAATGTCAGAGTGTATCATTAGTAACAGATATTTTAGACTTTAAGAAATGTAAAGTATGCCATCAGTTTCATGCGGATGGTAGATTGAAATGTGGACACGTAATATCATGTTCAAATGAAGACGCTAACGCAGCGTGTGCCTCCAGAGGTAAACTTAAGTTCTACGATGCACTGGTCAATGGTCAACCATGCCAATGTTTAGTTGATAGCGGAAGCACTCTACTGGGTTTAAGGAGAGAACTTGCTAGACCAGAAGATTATACGGGTGAATTTGTCAAATGCCGTACTTTCTCTGGGACCATTGAGAAATATCCACTGGCAAAAGCGCATATCAATACCCCGTTCCTTACCGGCACATTTACGTGCGCTATCCTGCAAGATCCATGCACGGATCTTATTTTAGGATGCCTAGATGCATTGAAAGAATGTACAGACGACAACATAAGAGCCTGGAAAGATACACACATGGCCAACGCTGTAACTAAGTCAGATACAGAAACAAACTATACTGACTTACAAAATGAAATGCTACAGCTATTAACACCAAGTGGTGCAGATACCAACACTACTCGACAAAAGTTGATCGAGGCACAAAGCACCGACCAAACAATCACACCTTATTTTAACTTGTTGTGTGAGCGAAAGAAAGTGTCTAAAAATGCTTCCTGGTACTTTAGAAAAGTTAACGGAATTCTCATGCGTTATTACACATATAATAACCATGAAATTCAGCAGACGGTGTTACCTGTAACATACCGACAAAATGTGCTAAAAAGCGCACATGAATCACCGTTTGCTGGACATTTGGCCTATCATAAAACGCGAGCCAGAATTCTATCACAATTTTACTGGCCGAAATTCTGTTCGGACATAAAATCTTTCTGTCGTTCTTGTACTGTTTGTCAACATCGTGTACGAAAGAAAAGCATGTGAAGGCCGAAGTTCAACGGTCAGTATTAGCATCTAGACCACATGAGAGTATAGCGGTCGATATTGCTGGACCCCTAATGCAGGTGTCGAGTAATGGAAACCACAACTATCCAAATAAGGGTGCTAAAACGATTCACCTTGAACCAAACCAGAAGGTTGTGATTCGACTACCTGATAAACATAATATGTTACTAACATCTTGGCAAGGGCCTCTCAACGTTGAACGTAAAATATCAGATGGGGATCATGAAATATCGATAAAAGGACACTTAGAGATATTTCATATCAACATGCTGAAACCATACTTTTCACGACAAGAACAACAGACAGACGAAAAAATTGCACCAACACCAAGCAATGAGACGACAGACGTACACAACACAACCTCACTAGATAGGGCGACACGCGACAGCGACAACGCAAATACACTTAGCCAGGTAACAGCACACACAGCTAGCACCACAACAGTATTGACGAGACAGACGAAGACGAGATGGAATTACCAGTTCCTACGGTAGACGCGACTGCGACCAGTATTTCAACTTATATAGATGACATATACATTCATACGGAAGACTGGACAACACACCTACTGAAACTTCGACAAGTCTTCGACAGGTTGCGATTATTTGGGCTCACAGCGAAGCCGTCCAAAGTAGAGTCGGGCATGGAACAAATTGACTTCCTGGGTCATACCATCTGCAGAGGCCAATTAAAAACTGATGACAGAATCGTCACTAAGATTCTGAATTTGACAATGCCAACGACCAAGAAACAGGTCCGAAGTTTACTGGGTCTGGTAAACTACTATAGTAAATTCATTCCAAATCTGGCGGAAATCACCAGTGTTTTTTTCTAACATCTTAAAAGCTTCGGCTAAGTTATCTGTAAATTATGCAAGATTAATTAGTGCGTTATCAAAATTGAAACATCTTTTCAGCGTTCCACCTATCCTTCGTATGCCTAATCCAAAACTCACTTAATTCTTACGCACAGATGCGAGTGTCATATCCATATCTGGGATACTAGGACAGTTCTACGACGGGACGTTCCACCCCGTAATGTACGTAAGTCGCAAGATTACCCCTGCTGAATCAAAATACTCAGCATCAGAATTGGAGGGCCTCAGTTTGATCTATTGCGTGAGGACATTTCATACATTTTTGGCAGGAGCACAGTTTGTGATCAAATCCGATAACTCTCCGTTGTCTGTGATGCAGTCTGGACTTCCTACCAATAACAGAATTTACAGGTGGGCTTTGATTCTCCAAAATTACACGTTTACCATCCAGCACTTAAAAGGAAGATTAAATACGGTTGCAGACATTTTGAGTCGTCCATCATCCATTGAAATACCTGATTTGCAGGAAGGGATCGACCACACACCACCAAAAACAGTGACACTGTAATGTTAGATAACTCAGTGCCGTATGTGGTGATTAAGACACATCGTAAGTGCGTTATCACCGCCAAATATATAACCTGTGTGAAAATAACAGTGCTATGAGAAGTGTAACGAACAGACGCAGAAGTAACATGCGCTGACACACACATAAGCTAGAAGAACATTCAAGTGTTAGCTATGAACCTACATAACTTAGTAGGAAACTATATTTATACACTATCCTTGAAGGAGAGCATAAAAGACTTTGGCGAAATGAACTATGTTATAATAGTCTACAAAGAGTATTGCTCCATCTTCACAACGCAAAGGAGAACGTCGATTTAGTGTAATTAAATGTAGAAATGTAACTGTGATATATGTATATTATTATTTTATTAACAGTACCTATAACTTCATTTTTCTATTAATTATTCAATTGCAAATTGTTTAAATGCATATATAACTTTATTTTCTTATTTGGTCGTTAGAAATCACCATCATTTAATTAATAACCCATTTATTAGAACACCAATTATAGAAATACAATTGTTAGATCGTATATTAATTTATTACCATATAATCATAATCATTTATAAACTCATCTATCTAAAATATCATTTCCAAACTAACCCAACCATTTAGGAATTAACATCATCTTTTTCACAAATAATACTTTAAGGTAGTTAACCCATTTTTCTTAAATGAAAGTATTTATTAGATTATTTCCCTTCAGGGTAATTTAGGTCAGCACACCAAATTATGTAAGTTACTATAACAGGATCGGTAACAAACCATCCTCATAACTATGTATATTATGTATAGACATGACGCGTGCAAACAAAACGCACAGTCATTTGGCGTGATTACTGTTATAATTCAGCCAATCGTTTATTGTATATATATAATGTTTATGTATTTGATGCTATGAAACATATTTTAATGACGAGAGAATGTGTGAGTGAAAGAAGAGTATGAAAGTGAATGAAAGATGTATGCAAGAAGAATAAATGCGAGGAGAGAATGCGAAAAACTTAGTAAACGTTGACAGAAAGAGAGCGAGAGAGAAAGACAGCGGAAAATTTTTCCACCGCTGGAAACGTCTTATTTTGACTTGTCTGTGTCATCTGTGTAGCCAATGTGTTGTCGAGTTGTTATGTGTGTTACTGCCATACTTTAATAGAGTAGATAGGGAATGTACTTTGAGCTTCAGAAAGCGGAATTGTGGTCACAAATAATAATAACGAACATTTGTAACCACAATAAACCGATTTGCGGCGCTCGAAGGAACACACATATTTAGTACACTAACGCATACACATGTTAGAGAGTTAAGTACATTGTAGTTTATTAGAAAACACGCAAACAAACAGGAAAACAAACACATAAAAGTTGCACACACCATTCATTTCAAAGAACAACAACTTTAAATTCAGGGGACACAATAACTTCTTAGAAACCTTAATGTAACAGTGAATATAGCTTTTCACAAGCGGAAGCGAGAAGGTGAAAAGTAGAACTATGTGTATAGAGTTGGAGGGGATATTAATGGAAACATGAACACTTTGTGCTCATGTGTTGTACTCATAATAGAGTCAACTTGTAGTGTGGGTTGTCATTTTCGGGCAATTTGAGGACAGGTCAAGACAGAAGTCAATAGGTGAAAGTCAAAAGACATAGGGTCAAACGACGGAAGCCAGGACATAAGTCAGAAGACAACGGTTCCGGTCCAAAACAATTCCCAAAGATATCTATAGAGCCAACTATGCTGATACATAGGCTACTTAATTAGTCAGGTGAAAAGATAGAGCACTGTGAGTGAAGGAAGAAGACAGTTGTTCTATCCCCAAACTAGAAAGTTATAACTTATTGGATATCTGACAAAATTGGAGCAACCAATTTTTCTTTGTGACCAGAAGTGTTACAAACATGAGTGAAAGGGAAGTAACACTTCACAGAGAGGAGGGGACCCTGTCAAGATCTCCAATAAGGCCTTACAGAGGCGATAGGAGTTAACACTAGTCTAGTAGGGAGACACCAGACAGGAGAGACACCAAGCACTATAAATAGCCTCACAAGGAGACACATTTGTGTCAGACCAGGGGCCAATGCGTACAACTGAGCGAGGGCTTTCTCCAAGCCATTGGGAAGCTTGTCCTTGCGAGTAACCGTGAAATGCCCGGTTACTCTAACTCACAAGCCAGCGTGCTTGCGATACCATGCACGCAATAATAGCTACTGCACGGAGGAGAGTGTCCGTGCTTGTCCACGCAATGTGTAGCGTGTGGACAGACCCCGACTGGAGACGGCAGAGAGCAGACGTATCCTTGACAAATGCTATAGTTTCTAGGCAATAGGCAAACATAGGGCTGTTCATTTAGATTGTGAATACTAGCATCATTTCTCATCACTTCATTGCATTCATGTTGTATAATGATGATGAAGTATAACGCTCGTAGAGCCATTCAAATGTCGGCTCTAAATAAATTGCATTCCTTTCGCAAATGTCACGAGTTGTTATTTCGTGCGGTGCGAAAGTAGGGGAGACCTGAGAATCTGCAGCGCACAAGTCGCTGACACAGAGTATTAATAGGCTGGAAATTCTAGTGGAATTGAGTGTGCTACTTGGCTTCCACGAGAGAAGTGGTGGTTTATTCTTGAGTGATTATGAAAAGGGAGTTACAATGTTTCAAGTCGGATAATACTGACGAGCATTTTGTATTTATTGTTCAATTAGTATTCCCTATTCAGCCGAGGATATTTATAAGGTAGTTGTGGTGTAGAGTATAAATCTAAGAGTGTTTGTGAGTGTGATACCGTAATAATGGACGTCGGTCGAATTTAGCTGAGAAGTAACATAATGGATTGTGTAAATTATCAGTGCACTAGATAGAAAAAGTACTAAGATAATATAGGATAAGTATGATACGAGATTCTAGTATAGATGGTTACTGGGATTTCGGAGCTCTTTTATGGCATTTCCTTCTTTACCTAGTCTTAAGTTATGTGTATACTCCTATGTCTTATGTCAGAGGCTGTATATATATATATATATATATATATATATATATATATATATATATATATATATATATATATATATATATATATATATATATATATATATATATATATATATATATAAACTGATAACGGACCATAAGCCTACTCTCACCTCTAATGAATTTGAGTTAGGTTGATAGCACCTGATATTGTATATTTACCAGGTTCCTAGGACGAAAGAAATAGCAACACTCCTGGAAAGAAAAATGGACGCTAGTCTGGGACAGTGATAAATATCGGCCAGATTAAAGTCAGATATCACTTATACAGGTCAACCAGCTCTAAAGGTAACGACATAATAAGTCGGTCCTGATAGGATACTGACAGCAGAAGATATGTCAACTCCACATAGAACGGATTGGCAATATGGTTCCCATAACCATAAGATAAAATACAAACAAACTGTAATACCAGAACTTTTCCTCTGAAGCTGAGTACATTATTATACTTTAAGACAGTGTGTCAGTGTAATATATACGCAGGGTTGTGACTAGTCCTACATCCATAGACTATAATACATTAACTGTGTCGGATGTGTAAACATTCCCTGGAGTTTAAGAAAAACATTCAAACATTGGATATCACAACCTGAAAGACATTACATATAAGAAACACGCTGTTGTGGAAATACATTTTATATTGTGAAGACATCCTCAACATCAAGCAGAGAGAAAATACCCTGGGTGAGAGTAAACAAGTTATGTGCTGTGGTGCCAATCTATGCCGTTGTGTAATGAGAACAATGAGGACTGTATCTTAGTGTGTCAATCTTACCTCACCTACAAGATAGAACACAACAACAACGTCTTTACATACACTCTATACACACCCATGACACTTTGTATTCAATAAACTAGCTGACCCGGCCCGGCTTCTCCCAGGCCCTGGAGGGGATCTATCTATCTATCAGTCTGTCTGTCTGCTTGTTTGTCTGTCTGTCTGTCTGGCTGACCCGGCCCGGCTTCACCCAGTCCCTGGTGGGGAGCATCTCATTTAATTCATATAAGTAGTCATATAAGCTCTCCCGTTCCCGACTATCTGTCTGTCTGTCTATCTGTCTGTCTGTCTGTCTGACCCGGCTTCACCCAGTCCCTGGTGGGGAGCATCTCATTTAATTCATATACGTAGTCATATAACCTCTCCCGTTCCCGACTATCTGTTTGTCTGTCTATCTGTCTGTCTGTCTGTCCCGGCCCGGCTTCACCCAGTCCCTGGTGGGGAGCATCTCATTTAATTCATATACGTAGTCATATAAGCTCTCCCGTTCCCGACTGTCTGTTTATCTGTCTGTCTGTCTGTCTGACCCGGCTTCACCCAGTCCCTGGTGGGGAGCATCTCATTTAATTCATATATGCAGTCATATAACCTCTCCCGTTCCCGACTATCTGTTTGTCTGTCTATCTGTCTGTCTGTCTGTCCCGGCCCGGCTTCACCCAGTCCCTGGTGGGGAGCATCTCATTTAATTCATATACGTAGTCATATAAACTCTACCGTTCCCGACTGTCTGTTTATCTGTCTGTCTGTCTGTCTGACCCGGCTTCACCCAGTCCCAGGTGGGGAGCATCTCATTTATTTCATATACGTAGTCATATAACCTCTCCCGTTCCCGACTATCTGTTTGTCTGTCTATCTGTCTGTCTGTCTGTCCCGGCCCGGCTTCACCCAGTCCCTGGTGGGGAGCATGTCATTTAATTCATTCATATAAGTAGTCAAATAAGCTTCCGTTCCCGACTATCTGTCTGTCTGTCTATCTATCTGACCCGGCGTGGATTCGCCGGTAAACAGTAACTTAAAAGAATGTACTTCCACACACCATTCATTATTTTTAATGAAAACTGTTTTTAATCACCGACATGACAGTTGATAAGTTCTGTAAGCAGAAAAAGATGGGTTACAATGTTATGCATTATGCATTATTTTTATGCAAACTTTGAAAATGCCCTAAAGATTATATCATTATTTATTATAACTCATATGCCTGAAAATAACTATAGACAAAGAGTTTAACAATAGTGCAAGTAAGTCCAACAATATGACTATAAAGTATATAGAAATGTTATTAAAAGTTATGCCCCTTGAAATAACTTTTCTAGAGTGAAGTCCCCCTGCTATATAGACATTATATAATGAAAATGAAAAAATAAATGTTATTAAATAAGTAGAAGATTTTACACTAAGAAACTATTATAGTCGGTTGCACAGGAATGAAAGGAAGACGTGTAGAAAATTTCATCTCAATCGGATGTACCGTTATCGAACGCATCCGATACATAGCTAGCTGACCACAAACACACAAACAAAGCCACATACACTCTGTTTTATATATATATAGATAATGTTAGTATTTATTGGAGGACAATGTTGTGTGGGTATGTTCTGAAGGAAAGTGAAGAGGGGTGATGACATTGCTATAAGAGAGAGAGAGAGATAATGAACAGAAGATGGGAACAGGGGGTGTGTAGACAAAGGTCAGGCAATAGACCCAACAGTGGAAAAAGGGAAATTGAAGTGTGCTTGTTGAATCTACTGTCCCCCCCCCCCTCAGAGACGACAAGTGACATATATATATATATATATATATATATATATATATATATATATATATATATATATATATATATATATATATATATATATATATATATATTGTCGCGTGATCTACAGCCGTATAAGAAAACCCTAACCGGGTAAGGATGTAGATAGAAAAGCTGACCCTTGGTTAGGTCAGTCCACTGTAGGAGAAGAAGACAAAAAGGCTCGTATTGGGTCTAGATAGTATGAATCCTGGTCCCAGATGAGTCTACCTTCCTATCAGTGGCACAGGGAAATGCAAGTAAAGTTGGACATTATACACCGATAGATGATAGCTGACTTAGTTAGCAGTGACACGCTACCCTGTGATGAAGTGAAGCCCCCAGTGCCCTCAAGTCTAACATACAAGAGAGACACAACTAGTTCACTCAACATCTATCCTTACACACTACACTACTATTAATTATTATGAGGTGAAAAAGGCAGTAGGTAAAGTTTTGTGTGATGGCCTATAAATCAGACCGCACAGTTTAATTATGAATAAAAGTAAAAAGTGGCTCCACTTGGGAGATAAAAGAAAAATGGATTAATGTTAGTTCTGGCTAATACAGCAAACAAAGCTGTTTCATGTGCTCTTAAATCATAGAAGCACAGCAAAGCATTCGGTGGTGGGTTGAAGCCAGATTGATGGTTTGTAACTCAGCTCATATCCAAAGCTCCCACGATAGTTGTCTGCAGCTTTCCTCTCCGGTCCCTCAGCTCTCACGTGATGATGACGGCAAGTGAACTGTACTACTTTGACTCAGGCAACAAATAGTTATCATGTGTGAACTCGCTGAGGCTGGTTGATGATGAGGTTGCCGCTCGAGGGTGCACCACAACAACTCTAGTTCCAGAATCAGATTCTCACTACGGATCGGGGCCCTTGTTCAATATAAAATTTTATCTTTCTTATTTCAGTAATCTAATATTGACTTATTACTTGTTTAAGTAATTTACTATTTAAAAAACGTTGCTTTTTGAACACCACAAATGGGCCCCGACCGCTGTCTGCAATGGCTAGCAGAAGAGTGAGACCGGATATCGAACTAGGATATGCAAGTGGTCGTTTCCGGGCCAGTTGTCAGTTGGTTTGAAGTTGGCCAGGATAAGTCAGCCAAACTAAATTACTCTATAAACCGTAAATATAATGTGATCGTAACATTTATATAACATTTCTAATTATTCTTTATCATACACTGAATAATAAGCAAGAGGAGAGGGTGCAGCCAGGCTTTCGCCACAGATGTCCCCCATTGGGAAAAAAGTACGTGAGACGGACTTTTACAATCTGGCTAAGCCCTCTCGTTTGCTAGCTTTCACGCTAGTGTATGGGAACACTGAGTATCCACAACCTCGTCTTCTGTAGAGCAGTGTCTACTTAGGAAATCTGCTCCAACATTATATTTGCCGGGAATATATTCCACGGTGAAGGTATAAGGTTGCAGTAATAGTGACCACCTCATCAATCTTGTGTTTAATTGTTTGGATGAGGCTAAGAACATCAAAGGCTGGTGGTCACTTTGTACAATAAACTTGGTTCCATATAGGTACGGTTGGACCTTTTGTATAGCCCATACCAGAGCCAAACATTCTTTCTCGATCGTGGAGTAGTTCTTTTCCGCTGTATTTAACTTGTGGCTAGCGTAAGCTACTGGAAACAGCATCTCTCCATCATCTCAACCCTTTTGTAACAGAGTTGCTCCAATTCCCACATTGCTTATATATATTTCACCATTCCTTAAGGTGAATGGGAACGACAAGTCGGGTAATTGTAAAATAGGCTTCGCTGTTAGTCTGTCCTTCAGCGTAGTATAAGCCTCTTCTCACGCTGGCGTCCACTTAACTTGCTCAGGTGCTCCTTTCCTAGTGGCATCTGTTAATGGCGCAGCTAGAACGTTGAAGTTTTTGATAAACTTCTGATAAAATCCACAGAGGGATACGAAGGATCTGACATCTTTCTTGGTCCTGGGCCTGGTAGCCTTGTGTAGTTTATCTACGTTCTTTTGTTCTGGGCGCATGTGTCCTTGAACCACTGTATGCCCCATAAATTCCAGCTGCCGGAAAGCGAGCTGGCATTTTGCTGGTCTGGCGGTGAGCCCTGTCTCTGCCAGCCTCCTTAACAGTCTGTCGATGGACTGCAGCTGTTCCTCGTAAGTGTCCGAGGCGATGAGAATGTCATCCATAAAGTTACTGATACTAGGGTCCTTTAATGGATCTAATAACAATCTCATCATTCGGGTGAACACACCAGGAGCGTTGCTCAGCCCGAATGGGAGCACATTGAATTCGTAATGGCCGTCAGCTGTGCTGAAAGCCAAATACGGTCGGACTTCTTTCTTTACTGGAATCTGGTAGTACCCCTTACTGAGGTCTATCTTGGAAAAATACTTCGCTTTACTCAGTTTCGCGAACAATAATCCTTGATCCGGTAAAGGTTCCGCTTGAAATTCTGTGACTCCATTTAGCTGACGATAGTCGATGCACAATCGATGCGCGCCGCTGGGTTTTCTCAAAAGCACCACGCTTGCACTATAGGGTGACTCCGAGGGCGAAATTATTCCTTCTTTTAATAGGTAATTTATTTCGGCTTGTAAAGCCTCCTGTTTTGCATAGATAACAGGGTAATACTTTTGGCGGACTGGATCTGCGTTTGTTAATTTCATGTCACACTCTACAAGCTTAGTCCGACCTGGCCTATCCGTTAGCACCGGGGCGTGAGACATTGGAATTCGCTTTATCTTCTCCAACTCAGACGTCTCCAAGTCAGGGTTGATGACGACATCCTTCATGGTCTCCTGGGGTTTTAGTGGATAATCTACACCTGAGTCCTCTCCACCTTCTACCTCAGTTGCCACCGATAATGCCATCAGATGCACCGGTGGATCTGCTACCCTCTCAGCATACTTTCTAAGTAAGTTGATGTGGAATACTTTCTGTTTTCCTCGAATAGCAATCTTGTAGTTTGTATGGGATACTTTTTCTATGATGGGAAAAGGTCCCTGCCATCCAATTTCCAGCTTATTACTCCCTTGGGGTAAAAGTAATAAGACCTTGTCTCCTACCTCCAGAGAACGGTCCTTGGCTTTCTTATTATAGGATGAAGCATGTTTCTTTCTGGCACGACGCAGGTTGGAATTTGCCAATTTCCAGCCTGTCTCCAGTTTTTGCTTCAATTCCCCCACATACTGGGAAGCAATGATGACAGTTTCATCAGCTCCCTCCTCAGTCCAAGTCCTCATTAAGGCCTCCAGCGGTCCTTTTATGGGTCGACCAAATAATAGTGTAGCAGGTGGAAGTCCTGTCGAGGCATGTGGTACTTCCCTGTATGCAAATAATGCCGCGGGCAGGTACTCATCCCAACATTCTGGCTTCTCCTGTGCTACCTTACGTAGGATCGACATGAGGGTCCCATTGAAGCGTTCCACCGTCCCATTAGCTTGAGGGTGGTAGGGACTTGTATGGATATGGCGAGTCCGAAAGGTATTGAAGACTTCCTCCATTAACTTCCCCCGGAACTGCGAACTATTGTCTGTCAAAATCTGATTAGGAACACCTAATCTTGTGAAGATAGTCACTAGGGCATCCGCTACTCGTTTGGAATCTATTCCAGGTAGAGCTATGGCTTCTGACCACATAGTGCATGTATCAACTAGAGCTAGAATAAATGCATTCTTCCTCTTGGAGCGTGGCAGAGGCCCAACAATGTCCACGGCAACACGCTCAAACGGCGTACTCCATATTGGCATTTCGCCCAAAGTTACTGGTGCGGTCCAATGTTTAGGTGAGACCCGTTGGCATTCTGGACAGGACTTGACATACCGTTGAATATCGGCGGACATTCCTGGCCAAAAATAGTGGCATGTAATACGCTGAGTAGTGGCAAACACTCCCATATGTCCACTGAAAGATATGGTGTGACCCATATGTAATATCTGATTCCGGAATTTATATGGAACAACAAGTTGCCCGTGGTCGTGATCCTTGGTTCCCGCCCGCCGGTACAAAAGCTTCTCTTTCATATAAAAATTCGCCCCCTTTAGGTGGATTCCGTGCTTTAGGTAGTTTACCAAAGCAAGGTTTCAATGATGGGTCTTCTGCCTGGGCAGCCCGAATTTCTCGAGGTAATGGATTATTAAGACGAAGATCATGCTCACTCGACACTGCTGCCTGACTTCTGGTCTGCACTGCTGCAACAATTATAGGTGATTTTGGTTCGCCCAAGTAGACATACCGACATCCTAACATGAATGGGTACACTGGATCCTCCATCGCTGCTGCAGAAATCGTCCCAGTGACATATTTAGATTTAACATCTACCTTTGCAATCTGCACCTCTATTGTCTCAGAGCTCATGGTGGCCCCCTTTATTGTAACGGTCTGTACTGTTAGCTGGCCGGGTTTGACTAGGCATTTTGCGATAACTGAATCATACTGGAGTCCCGTATCATATAGTCATCGCACCTGACTCCCATTTACCGTAATAGTTTCGACCACAGGAGGTCTAGCATTGCTCCCAGAGTTCTTGTTGGGGTGGTCTCCGGTTCCCGTAGCTATGCATGCCGCATAGTGGGTTTTGGGTTTATTCTTGCAGAACCGTGTGTGATGGTCATGATTTTTGCAATTCTTGCAATATGGTTTGCCCCATCCGCTATGGTTTGTGGGTGGGTTTTGTGCTGGTGGTTGAAACCCATGATGTTGCTGAGGACCCACATTTTTTCCCCAAATGTCCTCTGCTATCCTTACCGGAGTTATTTGAATTCTTCGAGAGTTGTGGTTTTTCAACGTGAGAACTACTCCCAGCTTTTGTGGTATTTGCTTCGCCATGGGCCGTTAGGTATCTTTCCGACAGAGTCTGCATCGGCTTTGGCATTGTCTCCCTCATCTGCTCTGCCAAAATCATTTCCTCTAGCCCTGCGTAGATTGCCTCGTATTCACTCAGTCCCACCCACTTGGTGAAATAAGTATGTAGCCGTGAGGCAAACTGGGAATACGACTCTCCCTGTAACCGCTTGGCGTTTCGGAACTTCATTCTGTAGGCAGATGAAGTCAACTCATACCTCTTGAGTAGCGCACTTTTATAAGATTCGAAGTCCCGTTCCTGTCCAGGAGGTAGGTTAGAAAATATGTCATATGCTGCGCCGAGGAGTCCTTGTGAAATTTTTAAATTCCATTTGTCCTTGGGCAGGCTATATGCTTCGGCCATCAAAACAAATTTGTCAATCCAGTTGTCCATCTGCTCTGTCTTTTCATCAAATGGCAGCAGAGGAAAACTCATGGATCCCAGAGAACTATTCTGTGCTGGAGGAGTATCTATACTATAGACTGGAGAACTCGCACTACTGAATCTTGAAGCATCTGGGTGTTGTAATTCATGTCTTCTTAATTCTATCTCCTGCTGTCTCGTCTGTTTGGCTAGTTTTAACTCTTTGTCCTTCTCCAGTTCAGCCTGTTTCATCTGTTTTTCGGATTCTATTTCCGCCATCCGTATTCTTTCTTCCCTTTGTTCTTGCCTCCATTCTCTTTCAGCCTCTCTGATATACTTCCTCAACTCATCACCCTCATATCCCATAAATGTCCCTTTCTCCGTCAACTCCTGGGTTGTGGGTTGCTTGTCAAATGACATGATAATTGAGCACCTAGATGAGATACCTGAAAAAACTTTTAAGCAATGCTCACCCCCTATCTATCAATCAACTTAATTAAATGCCCTAATATAGTATGTATAGCAATTAATTAGGACAAACAAACACACTTACCAATCTGTCACCAACCAACTTTGCTTTTGCTGTATATTTTCTTATTCGCGGTTAAAATTTGAAATATTTACTCGCAGGCTACTAATACTAGAACCGTCTAGTCTTAGTGTGAGAATTACGTGGAAAGGAAATCCTACCAACCTACACAATCAGTAGACCTATAGTTATAGTGTTACAGGCAATTTAGCAAGTGACGGTGAACTTATTGAAAAAAAAAAAATTTCTTGCAGACGAGCAGCTCAATCTGTAGGATTGGGTTAAAATTAATTCCCGGAGACGAGACACCAGTCTGTCGCGTGATCTACAGCCGTATAAGAAAACCCTAACGGGGTAAGGATGTAGATAGAGAAATTTTTGGGGGGGGGGGGGGGAAATTGTTTTTGGGGGAAAAATGGGGGGGGAAAAATCTTGAATGGGATTGAATTTTATCGACCAGCCTTACCCCGTTAGGTTTCTTATTACGGGGGCTGTAGATCACGCCCCCCCTCATGTGGGAACTGGTGTCTCGTCCTCGGGAATTAATTTTAACCCCAAATTCCTACAGATTGAGCTGACGTCGTCTGCAGAAATTTTTTTTTTTTCAATAAAGTTCAACGTCACTTGCTAAATTGCCTGTAAAACACCCTAAAACATAGGTTACTGATTGGTGTAAAGGTTGGTAGGATTCCTTTTCCACGTAATTCTCCACACTAAGGGACTAGACGGTTTCTAGTATTAGTAGCCTGCGAGTAAATATTTCAAATTTTAACCGCGCGGATAAGAAAAATATACAGCAAAAGCAAAGGTTGGTTGGTGGACAGATTGGTAAGTGTGGTTTGTTTGTCCTAATTAATTGCTATACATACTATATTAGGGCATTTAATTAAGTTGATTGATAGATAGGGGGTGAGCATTGCTTAAAAGTTTTTTTCAGGTATCTCATCTAGGTGCTCAATTATCATGTCATTTGACAAGCAACCCACAACCCAGGAGTTGACGGAGAAAGGGACATTTATGGGATATGAGGGTGATGAGTTGAGGAAGTATATCAGAGAGGCTGAAAGAGAATGGAGGCAAGAACAAAGGGAAGAAAGAATACGGATGGCGGAAATAGAATCCGAAAAACAGATGAAACAGGCTGAACTGGAGAAGGACAAAGAGTTAAAACTAGCCAAACAGACGAGACAGCAGGAGATAGAATTAAGAAGACATGAATTACAACACCCAGATGCTTCAAGATTCAGTAGTGCGAGTTCTCCAGTCTATAGTATAGATACTCCTCCAGCACAGAATAGTTCTCTGGGATCCATGAGTTTTTCCTCTGCTGCCATTTGATGAAAAGACAGAGCAGATGGACAACTGGATTGACAAATTTGTTTTGATGGCCGAAGCATATAGCCTGCCCAAGGACAAATGGAATTTAAAAATTTCACAAGGACTCCTCGGCGCAGCATATGACATATTTTCTAACCTACCTCCTGGGACAGGAACGGGACTTCGAATCTTATAAAAGTGCGCTACTCAAGAGGTATGAGTTGACTTCATCTGCCTACAGAATGAAGTTCCGAAACGCCAAGCGGTTACAGGGAGAGTCGTATTCCCAGTTTGCCTCACGGCTACATACTTATTTCACCAAGTGGGTGGGACTGAGTGAATACGAGGCAATCTACGCAGGGCTAGAGGAAATGATTTTGGCAGAGCAGATGAGGGAGACAATGCCAAAGCCGATGCAGACTCTGTCGGAAAGATACCTAACGGCCCATGGCGAAGCAAATACCACAAAAGCTGGGAGTAGTTCTCACGTTGAAAAACCACAACTCTCGAAGAATTCAAATAACTCCGGTAAGGATAGCAGAGGACATTTGGGGAAAAAATGTGGGTCCTCAGCAACATCATGGGTTTCAACCACCAGCACAAAACCCACCCACAAACCATAGCGGATGGGGCAAACCATATTGCAAGAATTGCAAAAATCATGACCATCACACACGGTTCTGCAAGAATAAACCCAAAACCCACTATGCGGCATGCATAGCTACGGGAACCGGAGACCACCCCAACAAGAACTCTGGGAGCAATGCTAGACCTCCTGTGGTCGAAACTATTACGGTAAATGGGAGTCAGGTGCGATGGACTATATGATACGGGACTCCAGTATGATTCAGTTATCGCAAAATGCCTAGTCAAACCCGGCCAGCTAACAGTACAGACCGTTACAATAAAGGGGGCCACCATGAGCTCTGAGACAATAGAGGTGCAGATTGCAAAGGTAGATGTTAAATCTAAATATGTCACTGGGACGATTTCTGCAGCAGCGATGGAGGATCCAGTGTACCCATTCATGTTAGGATGTCGGTATGTCTACTTGGGCGAACCAAAATCACCTATAATTGTTGCAGCAGTGCAGACCAGAAGTCAGGCAGCAGTGTCGAGTGAGCATGATCTTCGTCTTAATAATCCATTACCTCGAGAAATTCGGGCTGCCCAGGCAGAAGACCCATCATTGAAACCTTGCTTTGGTAAACTACCTAAAGCACGGAATCCACCTAAAGGGGGCGAATTTTTATATGAAAGAGAAGCTTTTGTACCGGCGGGCGGGAACCAAGGATCACGACCACGGGCAACTTGTTGTTCCATATAAATTCCGGAATCAGATATTACATATGGGTCCACACCATATCTTTCAGTGGACATATGGGAGTGTTTGCCACTACTCAGCGTATTACATGCCACTATTTTTTGGCCAGGAATGTCCGCCGATATTCAACGGTATGTCAAGTCCTGTCCAGAATGCCAACGGGTCTCACCTAAACATTGGGACCGCACCAGTAACTTTGGGCGAAATGCCAATATGGAGTACGCCGTTTGAGCGTGTTGCCGTGGACATTGTTGGGCCTCTGCCACGCTCCAAGAGGAAGAATGCATTTATTCTAGCTCTAGTTGATACATGCACTATGTGGTCAGAAGCCATAGCTCTACCTGGAATAGATTCCAAACGAGTAGCGGATGCCCTAGTGACTATCTTCACAAGATTAGGTGTTCCTAATCAGATTTTGACAGACAATAGTTCGCAGTTCCGGGGGAAGTTAATGGAGGAAGTCTTCAATACCTTTCGGACTCGCCATATCCATACAAGTCCCTACCACCCTCAAGCTAATGGGACGGTGGAACGCTTCAATGGGACCCTCATGTCGATCCTACGTAAGGTAGCACAGGAGAAGCCAGAATGTTGGGATGAGTACCTGCCCGCGGCATTATTTGCATACAGGGAAGTACCACATGCCTCGACAGGACTTCCACCTGCTACACTATTATTTGGTCGACCCATAAAAGGACCGCTGGAGGCCTTAATGAGGACTTGGACTGAGGAGGGAGCTGATGAAACTGTCATCATTGCTTCCCAGTATGTGGGGGAATTGAAGCAAAAAACTGGAGACAGGCTGGAAATTGGCAAATTCCAACCTGCGTCGTGCCAGAAAGAAACATGCTTCATCCTATAATAAGAAAGCCAAGGACCGTTTCTCTGGAGGTAGGAGACAAGGTCTTATTACTTTTACCCCAAGGGAGTAATAAGCTGGAAATTGGATGGCAGGGACCTTTTCCCATCATAGAAAAAGTATCCCATACAAAACTACAAGATTGCTATTCGAGGAAAACAGAAAGTATTCCACATCAACTTACTTAGAAAGTATGCTGAGAGGGTAGCAGATCCACCGGTGCATCTGATGGCATTATCGGTGGCAACTGAGGTAGAAGGTGGAGAGGACTCAGGTGTAGATTATCCACTAAAACCCCAGGAGACCATGAAGGATGTCGTCATCAACCCTGACTTGGAGACGTCTGAGTTGGAGAAGATAAAGCGAATTCCAATGTCTCACGCCCCCGGTGCTAACGGATAGGCCAGGTCGGACTAAGCTTGTAGAGTGTGACATGAAATTAACAAACGCAGATCCAGTCCGCCAAAAGTATTACCCTGTTATCTATGCAAAACAGGAGGCTTTACAAGCCGAAATAAATTACCTATTAAAAGAAGGAATAATTTCGCCCTCGGAGTCACCCTATAGTGCAAGCGTGGTGCTTTTGAGAAAACCCAGCGGCGCGCATCGATTGTGCATCGACTATCGTCAGCTAAATGGAGTCACAGAATTTCAAGCGGAACCTTTACCGGATCAAGGATTATTGTTCGCGAAAACTGAGTAAAGCGAAGTATTTTTCCAAGATAGACCTCAGTAAGGGGTACTACCAGATTCCAGTAAAGAAAGAAGTCCGACCGTATTTGGCTTTCAGCACAGCTGACGGCCATTACGAATTCAATGTGCTCCCATTCGGGCTGAGCAACGCTTCCTGGTGTGTTCACCCGAATGATGAGATTGTTATTAGATCCATTAAAGGACCCTAGTATCAGTAACTTTATGGATGACATTCTCATCGCCTCGGACACTTACGAGGAACAGCTGCAGTCCAATCGACAGACTGTTTAAGGAGGCTGGCAGAGACAGGGCTCACCGCCAGACCAGCAAAATGCCAGCTCGCTTTCCGGCAGCTGGAATTTATGGGGCATACAGTGGTTCAAGGACACATGCGCCCAGAACAAAAGAACGTAGATAAACTACACAAGGCTACCAGGCCCAGGACCAAGAAAGATGTCAGATCCTTCGTATCCCTCTGTGGATTTTATCAGAAGTTTATCAAAAACTTCAACGTTCTAGCTGCGCCATTAACAGATGCCACTAGGAAAGGAGCACCTGAGCAAGTTAAGTGGAGCGTG
>JACEFZ010008338.1:0-55000 GCA_014155875.1 Cepaea nemoralis
AGTTTTTTGGGGGTACATAACATCAGTTGCACCAAGTACTCATTCAAAAACAAGCAGTTGGGGCATAACAAACATCAGTTTCACCACGTACTCTATCCAGAACAAGCAGTTGGGGCATACAAAATATCAGTTGCACCACGTGCTCATTCAAATGCAAGCAGTTTGGGCATAAATAACATCAATTGCACCACGTGCTCATTCAAAAACAAGAAGTTAGGGCTTAAATAACATCAGTTGCACTACGTGCTCATTCAAAAACAAGCAGTTGGGGCATAAATAACATCATTTGCACCACGTGTTCATTCAAAAACAAGCAGTTTGGGCATAAATAACATCAATTGCACCACGTGCTCATTCAAAAACAAGCAGTTAGGGCTTAAATAACATCGGTTGCTTCACGTACTCTATCAAGAACAAGCAGTTGGGGCATAAAAAACATCAGTTGCACCACGTGCTCATTCAAAACCAAGCAGTTAGGCCATAAAAAACATCAGTTGCACCACGTACTCTATCCATAACAAGCAGTTGGGGCATAAAAAACATCAGCTGCACCACGTGCTTATTCAAAAACAAGCTGTTGGGGCATAAAAAACATTAGTTGCGACACGTGCTCATTCAAAAACAAGCAGTTGGGGCATTAATAACATCAGTTGCACCACGTGCTCATTCAAAAACAAGCAGTTGGGGCATAAATAACATCAGTTGCACCACGTACTCTATCAAAAACAAGCAGTTGGGGCATAAATAACATCAGTTGCACCACGTACTCTATCCATAACAAGCAGTTGGGGCATAAAAACATCAGTTGCACCACGTGCTCATTCATAAACAAGCAGTTGGGGCATAAAAACATCAGTTGCACCACGTGCTCATTTCAAAAACAGGCAGATGGGGCATAAATAACATCAGTTGCACCACGTGCTCATTCAAAAGCAAGCAGTTGGGGCATAAATAACATCAGTTGCACCACGTACTGTATCCAGAACAAGCACTTGGGGCATAAATAACATCAGTTGCACCACGTGCTCATTCATAAACAAGCAGTTGGGGCATAAATAACATCAGTTGCACCACGTGCTCATTCAAAAACAAGCAGTTGGGGCATAAATAACATCAGTTGCACCACGTACTCATTCATAAACAAGCAGTTGGGGCATAAATAACATCAGTTGCACCACGTACTCATTCATAAACAAGCAGTTGGGGCATAAATAACATCAGTTGCACCACGTACTCATTCAAAACAAGCAGTTGGGGCATAAATAACATCAGTTGCACCACGTACTCATTCAAAACAAGCAGTTGGGGCATAAATAACATCAGTTGCACCACGTGCTCATTCAAAAACAAGCAGTTGGGGCATAAATAACATCAGTTGCACCACGTAGCTCATTCAAAAACAAGCAGTTGGGGCATAAATAACATCAGTTGCACCACGTGCTCATTCAAAAACAAGCAGTTGGGGCATAAATAACATCAGTTGCACCACGTGCTCATTCAAAAACAAGCAGTTGGGGCATAAATAACATCAGTTGCACCACGTACTCATTCATAAACAAGCAGTTGGGGCATAAATAACATCAGTTGCACCACGTGCTCATTCAAAAACAAGCAGTTGGGGCATAAATAACATCAGTTGCACCACGTGCTCATTCAAAAACAAGCAGTTGGGGCATAAATAACATCAGTTGCACCACGTGCTCATTCAAAAACAAGCAGTTGGGGCATAAATAACATCAGTTGCACCACGTGCTCATTCAAAAACAAGCAGTTGGGGCATAAATAACATCAGTTGCACCACGTACTCATTCAAAACAAGCAGTTGGGGCATAAATAACATCAGTTGCACCACGTGCTCATTCATAAACAAGCAGTTGGGGCATAAATAACATCAGTTGCACCACGTGCTCATTCAAAAACAAGCAGTTGGGGCATAAATAACATCAGTTGCACCACGTACTCATTCATAAACAAGCAGTTGGGGCATAAATAACATCAGTTGCACCACGTGCTCATTCAAAAACAAGCAGTTGGGGCATAAATAACATCAGTTGCACCACGTACTCATTCATAAACAAGCAGTTGGGGCATAAATAACATCAGTTGCACCACGTGCTCATTCATAAACAAGCAGTTGGGGCATAAATAACATCAGTTGCACCACGTGCTCATTCAAAAACAAGCAGTTGGGGCATAAATAACATCAGTTGCACCACGTACTCATTCATAAACAAGCAGTTGGGGCATAAATAACATCAGTTGCACCACGTGCTCATTCAAAAACAAGCAGTTGGGGCATAAATAACATCAGTTGCACCACGTACTCATTCATAAACAAGCAGTTGGGGCATAAATAACATCAGTTGCACCACGTACTCATTCAAAACAAGCAGTTGGGGCATAAATAACATCAGTTGCACCACGTGCTCATTCAAAACAAGCAGTTGGGGCATAAATAACATCAGTTGCACCACGTGCTCATTCAAAACAAGCAGTTGGGGCATAAATAACATCAGTTGCACCACGTGCTCATTCAAAAACAAGCAGTTGGGGCATAAATAACATCAGTTGCACCACGTACTCTTGCCATAATATGACTGGACTATCTGAATGAGCGACTATCGATACTTGTGTAGCAACACTTCTCGTGTCCAACAGGGGATGATTTATTCTTCTATTCTTCTCCAGTCAGCACCCTGGTCATTGCTACCCGTGACCTCCAAAGCGAAAGCAAGCCACTCTGTCCGAAGCTTGCCATTTCTCACCCTCCTCAGCATGCTTTCTGAGTCAGTAACAATCACAATGTGTGTATGTATCGTGTTCTCTATCCCACGGAAAGCTGCACTGACCGCCTCTACCTCCATTCTTTAGCTAGATGTAGTGTCATCATACGCCAGGCTCTCCTGCACCAAACGCCGACCATTAAATTTTGCCAAGAACCCTAGGCACTTCTCCTACCTCTCAGTGTGTAGGTGAACATCTAAGAAACATCCAGATAGGAAAATGACTGCCGATTCCATCAGAGATGAATTGGGTGTTTCGTGGGGGGCTGGTGTGTTGACGTTTTGGTGGCGGCATTATGCACAGTGTATCTGTGCTGGCTGTTGTTTGTCGAGACTCCTGTCTTTTCCACTTTTCACATTTGGCAGTGGGGAGCGTTTTGTGTGATATTCACTGGCACAGGAACGGAGCATAATGGGGACGACCCGTTGCTGTGAAGTTGGAACTGCGACTAACTAACTAACTAACTAACCGCCAAGCTATCACACTGTAAGGTGTGGAAAACCACAGACACTCTAACTTTATTCTATATCAGGGTCATGAGCGAGCTCATATAGTTCAGAGAGGATATAACGTGAGGCATCATCCAGGCGAGCTTGGTCAGTGTGATTTTGTCCTCAGGCACAAGGGCCGCGGGTGAGACCGAGGTCGCACGATGGACTGTATGAGCATCGGTCTAGCGGTCTAACTGTAGGGATTGCTTCACACCATAGATCACCTTCTCATAATCATTAATAAACACGAAGTCATATTTTAGTGGAACACAGAAACTGAAGTTGCCCTTAGTTCTGGGTTTATTCATAGCCTTTCCCAACCCGAATTCCCCTCCACAGCAGACCCCTCTCCTGAGTCCTTATACCAACACATATTGAGACTTCACCCCAAGCAAAGTCCTCCCCACACGATAGAAGGATTATGATGGTTGTAGCGTGCCCAGGATATAACACATCATCGATGGTGTTGTTGTTAAGCTGGTAACGTATTTTATTGAACATGAGCGTGACAGCGTTGTTAACCAAGGCCACCTGACTATTCACATCATAGGGAGCATCTCCAACAGCTTTGAGCTGGCCTTCTACGAGAAGATAACTCTTGGAGGGGAGTGTGAAGGCATCCTGAACGTGTATATCAATCTGGATAGAGGTATTCTGGTTGAGAGCAGCTGGGTTCTGTGACTCATACTCCCGATACTCAAAGGATTCAACATTTTCATCAACATGCACCGGCTCGGTAATTTCAAGCATGGAAGTGCGGAGCTCCTCCATGGTGATATTATAAACGTCTAGACTTATCTCTAATTGTCTTGAAACCACCACCTCTGCTGGCGATGTCCAGCGACTCCAGACTGGGCCGGACCGGCTGGACTGCGAGCTGCTTCAAAACCTCAGTGCTCTTAGCTGTGAGTCCCCTTTTCAGCTGGGGTGGCAAAGACTTGTCCAGGAGGGCGTCCACCAGCTTTTTTGTGGCAGCACCCGTGGAGGCCACCGACACCGTCGTCTTGGCCACATTCCTAACTATGGGGCTGCCAACAAATTTGGCGACATTGCTGACGGCATTGGGTATCGCCTTAGCACCTGAAGAGACCAGACTTCCAACCGCCCGAGCTGCCGAGCCCAGCCAATCGAACTTCCCCCATCCACCCACATCCGTCGCCGTTGGAAAACATACATGGTTACACACTGCGAATATGTAGCCGTATAGTTATTTGCTCACCTCTAAAGTTTAATTGTGCACCATCTTGGTCAGTCAACCAGACACGTATGCTATGTATACTACCAGCTTGGGTGGTGGGGAGGTAGACGGCAGTTCTAGGGGACTCTAAGATCTTATAGCCGGGGCACACGTTGGGGAAGAACGAGTAGATGGTGGGGTGCGTGCCCCCTCCGAGGTAAGATCCACTCATCACATTGCAATTAACCTGAATACTATTCACATGGAAGATGTCTATTGGTTTCTCCCCCTCTTTATACCCCTTACTCAGTATTTGTGGGTCAAACCCAAGTTTTTTGCGCAAAGACGAAGCGCCCATGTCGACCTCATAGTCGGGGCTTGTTATCTTTACGAAGGCTCGTAGGGTTGACGGGTTGGGTCCTATGGTAATGTAATACTTCTCCTCGGCCTTCTCATTCTAATCTTTGGTCTCCTCCATCTTTCATTGAATCTCTCGATTGATCTGGGCGAGCTCATAGGCACCCTCTTCTATTGTGATGGTTTTCCACTCCTTCTTCTCCATGCGGTAGACGAAAGTATTGTTGGTGGAGTTAACATTGCTGATGGAGTTGTAGGTCTCTAGATTCAGCAAGGCCAGCTCGTATGACTTCTGGGGGTCAAGCTACAGCGCTGGGGAGTAGTATGTTGTCCAATCGCTTTTATCTGACTTCACCACCAGGGACATATTCTCCTTCGGTGCGAGTCGCATCTCCATCGCTGCGAGCCGGTCGCGGATTTCCTTGAAAACATAGACCTGCATGTTTAATAATATGCTTCTGTTCAACTTGAGGGCCTGCTCCTTTGAGATCGCCTCGCTGTGCGTAAGCTCATCCAATATCGCAGATATTTCTGTATCGACCCCTGTATTCCTTCGAGGCTACTAATAGGGCTAGGCGTTCCATTAGAGTGTTGGGGTCGTTGTAGTACAACACACCGCTACCACGGATTAGTCCGTATTTTCTCCCTTTTTTTATTATAAACCTGTATTTTAGCTAGTTGGGCCAGCCGGCTATGTGTCTCAACAGTCTGGGGGGGGGGGGGGGGGTGTATCGCTTTGTTTTGATAAACCGCTTGGTTAGGAGATCGTACAGTGTCTCATCTGCCGGGGCCGAAAATACTAGTGTGTCCCTATCAAAGGCTTGCAACCGGCCCGCGGCCAGAGCTGCGGGGTCAATAGTTAAGGTGCCGAATCTGCTCCCTCGGAGTTTCAGCCCTGTGCCTTTGACGTCTTTCCGATGTTTAACATAACTATAAGACGCTCCATGTATGCCTTTATGGCTGTAATATCTCGATTTATATGTTAAATTTTCTCCATAGTGATGCCGGCCCTCCTCTTCTGCCCACTGAGCAAGTTTGAATTGAGTTGTTTTTTTTTTGGTAGACTCAATGATGTTATGAATCACTTCATCCGATTCACGGAGGAGCTCGCTAGGCATTGGGTAGTCGTAATGTTTAATGGTCTCCAGGTCGAGCCCCTGATCTATATTTGTCATAATGGGCAGGAGGACTACCAAACTCCTCATCCGAGGGTGACTCTATGGCTGCCGCCTGGGGTGCGGCAGACGGCGCCTTGTGGGTCGACAGTCTACCCAACGCCGCAATGGTTGAGCTCTAGTCAGGCCTAACTCGTTAGCTAGCTTGTCTCCTGGATATTCTAGCCAAATAGTGGGTCTGTTCTGTGGCTATTTTGTGCATTGCCTGGCCCAACGCCCCAGTTTGTTGCTCGGCTAACTCCTTAGTTTTATAAAGCTACCGCTTTAGTGATTGGTGTGAAGAGCTTTGCTGCCTCCTCCTGTAGATCCACTTCCCCCAACTTCTCCGCCACAAACCGCTGCCTCAAGCGGTCCCGAAGTGCTAGATAATCTTTCACAAAAGCGTTACGCTCTGCCTGGTTAGTCACTGTGACGAGTTCACCTTGGGTAGTGAGAGTGAACCACACCCGAGGTGTCTCTGGCACTCCCGTGTATTCTAGCCCCAGGGGTTGGACGAGCAGATACACATTTTTACTCTGTGGTTCATCTCATATTAGTTAATTACGTCTACAAGCCCCTCCAGATTCTAGACCCCCACTAACTACCTACACCTGTGGAACAATGAACACTGAGGCATCGTCCGAGACCACACTCAATCATTATACAAAGAGCAAGTCAACTTACATAAAGTTTATTCTACCCTTGAGAACATAGAACTGAAATGAACATCCTGATAGAAGAATCTATTTACACAAATAGAAAATAGAGTAGAGACAGACTCAGAGATGTAGGTGTCTTCATCGAGTTGAGAAGTAGATTGGATGCAGATGTCCGGTCCAGTCGGTCCGCCACTCACCCGGCTTCCTTCCAGTGAGATGACTAGAACCTAGGAGACCACTCTGTCTCCAGAGCGTGGATCCACAACACTAGAGTCACTGCTGGACCACACTTCACTGGACCAACTGCATCTATATCACTCCCACGGAGTCACTGTTAATACAGTTCTCGAACAATACTGGTTGGGAGGCAATCCTCCTGGACTTGACTCCAAGTATTAGTCACTTCGATGAACTTAAATAATCACTGACCAATCTAATGGTCCGTCACCCATAACACAGTCCCACTGCAGAACAGCTATGGCATTGACCAATTCAATGGTCCCGTCGTCACAGCACCGGAACATGAATGGAAAAATGTCTATGACCAATTCAATGGTCTCTTACAGTCACACTGCTGGTATAATCAGATATGGCTACTGAAAATGTTACTGAGTCCTTCTAGAACACAGTTGATAATCTTGATACGGAAACAGTACATTAATAGAATCAGACATCTATTTTACGGAAACAATTCAGGTTGGACTATACTCCCATAGTCCCTTCCACCGGGTTACACTTGCCACAAGTCAATACTGGTGTCGTTCTTCTCAAGACCTGCCACTAGAGCTGTCCAAAGAACCATTCAAGTGTCTGAAGATTAGTTACTTCTGCGTTTAGGCAGAACCCCCGTCCAACTAGACGGACCGGTGTTCCCTGTCGTTGAGCATAATTACTCAACATGCTGAAAGGTTCCTGGCAAAACAGAGTGTCGTCTATTTATCAAAACGATCACAAACCATCACTTCCCACACGTGCACCTTCAGGGTGGTTGTATGTCTTGAGGCAACTATCACTCATGGTGAATCACATTGGGTACCTGATGTGGTTGAGTCTGGCGTGATAAGTAAAGAACTGAACCCTTCGCTCTGTCACACGAAGTGGTTTCCTGCCAACAACAATTATAGTTGACTGGTTCCTCAACAGGCAAACTCCTGAAAAGGAAGAGCGACCGGTGAGAGTATACTGGCCCAAACATAAGTCCACATGCATCCTACCAATAACTACTCAACCCTCAGTCATGCTACTTAGTTATGCATATAACTAAAGCATTATCTCTATCTGGAGAGTAGTATAGCATGGGTTCACAAATGTCAACTGGCCTCACAGAACAGCCCGTCAAACATAGCAAGATATCAGAATGACGAGTCTGATCTTTGGTCTCACTTATCCCTAATCATCTACCAGTCGTCGCTAACGTCAGTAGTGATACAAGGCTGTTATTATAGTTCTAATTTAATCGAACTAAACATAGGTAAAGAGTCCCTGGACTCGTTCCTAACATCATCAATGTACATTAAGAAACATAATCTTGATCAATATCCCATCCCTCGGGATATAGGAATAGGACATGATCACATCCACTATGTACACAAGCCTGTTTGCTGGTGGGACCACCTGCCCCTGCCATAGCAAACTCTTCTTATCAGACTCTACCTTAGAGTCAAGAAGCCTTCTTGAGAATACATGTTCCCCACATGTTCCAAGGGTAATGTTCCAGTTCTGTCCTCCCCAAGTGGTTTAGCCTTGGCATGGACTGAACTTCATCGTTGGCTTGGCCTACCAACACATACTTTCATAACTTGCTTTTACATCCCCCAAATCCTATATTTCCCCAGTCTCATACAGCCTCCTTGCATCCTTCCATACTTCCAGCACCTGAGCATTCACTCGCACTAGCGCCAGTATGAAAGAAACAGGATAGCTCAGACAAGATTTCAGAACGCATATTTATATCACGACGGCACGCAGTGTTATCTCGCGACGAGCTATTCGGCGTTCGGACTTACTCCAGGAAGTATCACATGCCATGACCTAATATATATACACAATATCATATCATATATATATATAGATATAGCACCAAAGCCACTTACCTGTCCACAGAAATCCGCTGTTCCACACAATGAATTCACTATTACGTTATTACACAATAGTTACATCATTCTTGGTGGCACAGAACTAAGTTCTTCCTTTACTTAGTAACTAAGCACAATTTTGTCTGAAACTCCACCTACCAACTTACCTGGTTTTCTAACCGTTCGTCTGGCTTCAGCAACTGACTGACATAATCTAAGTTTCCATCCGGCACAAGTAACTAGGTTTTATTCTAACACAGCAACCTAATAGATGCAACGATTGGCAAAATATGTTACATATATTTCGAACCCAAATCGCCCACATCACAATACGGCGTTCCTAACAGCTGATTCGCGAGCACACGGTAAACAAACACGATTCGCCGTCAACTGCGTTATCGATCGGTTTGCTAATTAGTATGCAAGGACATCCCCATAGGTAATGAGGTTAGAGCAATGGCGTGTGGAACACACGTACAAAGTTAAATGATTTAAACAAATATCTACCTGCATTGGTGAACCAGATCTCCAGTCAGCTCCGAACTGTTCAAGGGCTTCTCAGCTTCCTTGACATAACAGTCAGCCGAATAATGGTTGAGGGGAAGACGCACACAAAAATTGGCTCACATCTGGCCTGCGTCTATTCTGTTCCAACGACAGTAAGTGAATGACTGATTTAGCCACATTCCCGCTTCGTGCCACCTCAATGCGCACTAGAAGCGAGTGCTTCTTGAGAAAAGATACTTTTTCGGGAAAACGTCATTCCCCGCCTAGAGTTTCTAGATCTCTCTGCACGGGAATTTAGAGCGATACCCAGCATCACGGGTTACTCGAATTTCGGTGTTTCGAGAATATTCTAGATCGTAAGTCCTTCATCGGCTTCCCTCAGTCTATTTTTAGCTGGGAAAGTCCCCGATGACGCGCCAAAATAGTGCGGAATCTTGACGACCCAAGACAGATAATCGCGTTTCGTCACATAGGCCCCCCACTTTAAGAGGATCGACCCCGTCGTTCCACTTCTACGCAGAAGCTGTCTATGTCGTTCTTTCTTCTTTCTTAGAGACCGGATGGCGGGAGAGAAAGTCGGCTCCGACATTTTCTTTCCCTGGGATATATTCTATCCTGAATTGGTAGGGTTGCAAAAGCAAGGACCATCTCAACAACCGTGGATTAAGTTTCTGGGATGACGCCAGAAACGTAAGTGGCTGGTGATCAGATTGTACAGTAAACTGTACCCCATATAGATATGGTTGGAATTTCTGAACTGCCCAGACCAGAGAAAGGCATTCTCGTTCCACGGTTGAGTAATTCCGTTCAGCGGGTAACAACTTCCGACTGGCATATGCCACGGGGCATAAGATAGACTGATCTTCTCGCCCCTCCTGTAGTAGAGCTGCTCCGATTCCAATGTTGCTAGCATCCGTTCGCAGCATGAAGGGTTTTTCCAGGTTAGGTAATTGCAGTACCGGTTTCGCGGTTAATGCTTGTTTCAATTTACCATACGCCTCCTCACATGCTGGAGTCCATACTAGTTTTTCGGGCTCCCCCTTTTTCAGAGTGTCGGTCAATGGTGCCGCTACCATATTGAACCCCGGAATGAATTTCTGATAGAAACCGCATAAAGACACAAAGGATCTCACATCCTTTTTCGTCTGTGGCCGGGGAGCCAGCTGCACTTTCTCAATGTTTTTGGCTTCAGGGACCATCTGGCCGGGAGTTATAGTGTGTCCTAGAAATTCTAGGGTCCCATACCCCAGCATACACTTGGTGGGCCGGGCGGTGAGCCCCACTTCTCTCAGTCTCCGGAAAAGGCGGTCTAAGGAAGCTATATGATCGTCCAAACTGACCGAAGCAATGAGGATGTCATCCATGAAGGAAACGATCGCGGGATCCCGAAGGGGATATAATAGCATCCGCATCATGCGCGTGAACACACTAGGAGCGTTATTCAGCCCAAACGGCATGACGTTGAACTCATAATGACCGCTATGGGTACTGAATGCTAGGAGGGGCCGGATCTCCGGCTTTACTGGGATTTGATAATAACCCCGACTCAAATCAATCTTTGAGAAATATTTAGCCTGGTGCAGCCGGGAAAACAGCTGGGTTGGATTCGGTAGGGGCTCTACCTGAAAGTGGGTATGGCTGTTCAAAAGCCTGTAATCGATACACAGTCGGTGTTCCCCGCTGGGTTTTCGCAATAAGACCACCCCCGCATTATACGGGGATGTCGAGGGCGAAATGATCTCATCTTCCAGAAGCTTCTGGATCTCGGCCTCCAGGGCTTTCTCCTTCGAGAAAGGCACCGGGTAGACCCGTTTCCGGACGGGGTCTGGACTAGTTAAGGTCATGTCGAACTCGATCAGCCCCGTCCGACCTGGTTTATCAGTGAGTACATCACTATGGGACTCTGACAGCTGAATTTCTCTCGATCCGCTAGCGACAGATCGGGATTTACCTTCACATCCCTATAGGTTTCCCGGGGATTTAAAGGGTATTCCGTATCAGCGTCCGGTCCTATCTCTGTTTCCATGGCGACGGCCATCGCCATGAGGTGGGAGGAGTCTTCCTCGGATCTCTCCTCGTATTTCTTGAGGAGATTGATGTGGAAAATCTTAGATTTTCCCCGGATCCTAATCCCATAGTTAGTCCGGGAAATCACCCGTTCCACTGGGAAAGGTCCTTGCCATCCGATTTCCAGCTTGTTACCTCCCATGGGGAGCAACAGTAACACCTTATCCCCCACCTGGAGAGACCGCTCTTTGGTGCGCCTATTATAATAGGCGGCGTGTCTCTTCCGAGCCTTCCGTAAATTCGTCGCGGCTTACTCTTACACTCACTCGTATTGTGAGTGCTGGACTTGCAGAATTTGCACCATCGTTCACTCCACTTCCTCTTTGGAGAACTAGGTGGGCTATTCTTACCTTGGTTGACGTTAGAGATCTTCTCTAAAGAGTTTACCTGTTTACTTGGTTCATCAGAACCATTAGTCTTCTTGGTCTTCTTTGACTTACCTTGATCCTTATCTTTCGATCTCGGATCTGTTGGACTGGTGTCCCCAGTCTCGCCATAGACTTCAACGTATCTTTCGGCTAACTTGGTGACTATATCCAATCTCTCAGCCCCATTCTCACCTAAGAAGTTTCGCAAGGGTTTAGACATTTGCATTCGCATCTGATCTACAACCATCAACTCACGCAAACTTTCATACTCCTCTTTAAATCCGGCCAAGGCCATCCATTTAAGAAGGTATGAGTTCAATCTCACACTGTATGATGAAAACAGTTCACCAGGTTCTCGCTTCGCCGTCCGAAACTTCCTTCGGGATGAGTGCGCTGTGATCTCAAATCTCTTCAAGAGAGCCGCTTTCAGTGCCGGGTAATCATTCTGTAGACCCGGTGGCAAGCGTGCATACACCTCATAACCCTCGGCACGGAGTCCCTGGGAGAGTTTTAAACACCATTTCTGTTTGTCTAGTCCCATTGCAATAGCCATGGCTTCATACTTCTCTAAGTATTGGTCTATCCTTTCCTTCTCGGGTTCGAACGGCTGTAAAGGCCATTTCATAGCCTGGTAGTCACGTCTACTGGTTGATTCTGAGCCAGGAGGTACACCTCCTCCCATAGCTCCATCAGTTACACCGGTAGCAGGCACTTGTGCCTCAAGTAGCTTCATTCGATACTCATGGTCACGTTTTTCTTTCTCGGCTTCCAACTCAAGCCGTTTCATATCAGTATCAGCCGCTATCCTCTTTTCCTCAAGAGCCACTTTACTGGCTTCCAGTTCTCTTTCTGCTCTCCTCCTCTCTCTTTCCTCTTGGCGAAAATTTCTTTCCACCTCTTGCACATAGGATTTCAAAGCATCTCCTTCAAGACCAGACTTACGTCCAGTTTCCTGAACTTTGTCTAAGTCTAACTCTTGGGTAGACATGTTGACTATGATAGGTGGGTACTCAAGTATGTGTGGGTGAAGCAATACAATGAATCAATAATCAATAGTACTAACTAATCACCACAACACAAATGTCTGTCAGACAGTTAGGAGATAGGTAGAAGTAGTAGAATCTTATGTAGACTGAAGTAGAGGATAAAGACTAAGTCCCTATCCCTATGTGAGAGGTCTACAACACACCGAGAGCTTGGAATAATCCCGGACGAGCCCCCACTCTGTATGGAGTGTGACGAGTTCACCTTGGGTAGTGAGAGTGAACCACACCCGAGGTGTCTCTGGCACTCCCGTGTATTCTAGCCCCAGGGGTTGGACGAGCAGATACACATTTTTACTCTGTGGTTGATCTCATATTAGTTAATTACGTCTACAAGCCCCTCCAGATTCTAGACCCCCACTAACTACCTACACCTGTGGAACAATGAACACTGAGGCATCGTCCGAGACCACACTCAATCATTATACAAAGAGCAAGTCAACTTACATAAAGTTTATTCTACCCTTGAGAATATAGAACTGAAATGAACATCCTGATAGAAGAATCTATTTACACAAATAGAAGATAGAGTAGAGACTAGAATCAGAGATGTAGGTGTCTTCATCGAGTTGAGAAGTAGATTGGATGCAGATGTCCCGTCCAGTCGGTCCGCCACTCACCCGGCTTCCTTCCAGTGAGATGACTAGAACCTTGGAGACCACTCTGTCTCCAGAGCGTGGATCCACAACACTAGAGTCACTGCTGGACCACACTTCACTGGACCAACTGCATCTATATCACTCCCACGGAGTCACTGTTAATACAGTTCTCGAACAATACTGGTTGGGAGACAATCCTCCTGGACTTGACTCCAAGTATTAGTCACTTCGATGAACTTAAATAATCACTGACCAATCTAATGGTCCGTCACTCATAACACAGTCCCACTGCAGAACAGCTATGGCATTGACCAATTCAATGGTCCCTTCGTCACAGCACCGGAACATGAATGGAAAAATGTCTATGACCAATTCAATGGTCTCTTACAGTCACACTGCTGGTATAATCAGATATGGCTACTGAAATGTTACTGAGTCCTTCTAGAACACAGTTGATAATCTGGATACGGAAACAGTACATTAATAGAATCAGACATCTATTTTACGGAAACAATTCAGGTTGGACTATAATCCCATAGTCCCTTCCACCGGGTTACACTTGCCACAAGTCAATACTGGTGTAGTTCTTCTCAAGACCTGCCACTAGAGCTGTCCAAAGAACCATTCAAGTGTCTGAAGATTAGTTACTTCTGCGTTTAGGCAGAACCCCCGTCAAACTAGACGGACCGGTGTTCCCTGTCGTTGAGCATGATTACTCAACATGCTGAAATGTTCCTGGCAAAACAGAGTGTCGTCTATTTATCAAAACGATCACAAACCATCACTTCCCACACGTGCACCTTCAGGGTGGTTGTATATCTTGAGGCAACCTTCACTCATGGTGAATCACATTGGGTACCTGGTGTGGTTGAGTCTGGCGTGATAAGTAAAGAACTGAACCCTTCGCTCTGTCACACGAAGTGGTTTCCTGCCAACAACAATTATAGTTGACTGGTTCCTCAACAGGCAAACTCCTGAAAAGGAAGAGCGACCGGTGAGAGTATACTGGCCCAAACATTAGTACCACATGCATCCTACCAATAACTACTCAACCCTCAGTCATGCTACTTAGTTATGCATATAACTAAAGCATTATCTCTATATGGAGAGTAGTACAGCATGGGTTCACAAATGTCAGCTGGCCTCACAGAACAGCCCGTCAAACAGAGCAAGAAATCAGAATGACGAGTCTGATCTTTGGTCTCACCTTATCCCTAATCATCTACCAGTCGTCGCTAACGTCAGTAGTGATACAAGGCTGTTATTATAGTTCTAATTTAATCGAACTAAACATAGGTAAAGAGTCCCTGGACTCGTTCCTAACATCATCAATGTACATTAAGAAACATAATCTTGATCAATATACCATCCCTCGGGATATAGGAATAGGACATGATCACATCCACTATGTACACAAGCCTGTTTGCTGGTGGGACCACCTGCCCCTGCCATAGCAAACTCTTCTTATCAGACTCTGCCTTAGAGTCAAGAAGCCTTCTTGAGAATACATGTTCCCCACATGTTCCAAGGGTAATCTTCCAGTTCTGTCCTCCCCAAGTGGTTTAGCCTTGGCATGGACTGAACTTCATCGTTGGCTTGGCCTACCAACACATACTTTCATAACTTGCTTTTACATCCCCCATATTCTATATTTCCCCAGTCTCATACAGCCTCCTTGCATCCTTCCATACTTCCAGCACCTGAGCATTCACTCGCACTAGCGCCAGTATGAAAGAAACAGGATAGCTCAGACAAGATTTCAGAACGCATATTTATATCGCGACGGCACGCAGTGTTATCTCGCGACGAGCTATTCGGCGTTCGGACTTACTCCAGGAAGTATCACATGCCATGACCTAATATATATACACAATGTCACATCATATATATATATATAGATATAGCACCAAAGCAACTTACCTGTCCACAGAAATCCGCTGTTCCACACAATGAATTCACTATTAAGTTATTACACAATAGTTACATCATTCCTGGTGGCACAGAACTAAGTTCTTCCTTTACTTAGTAACTAAGCACAATTTTGTCTGAAACTCCACCTACCAACTTACCTGAATTTCTAACCGTTCGTCTGGCTTCAGCAACTGACTGACATAATCTAAGTTTCCATCCGGCACAAGTAACTAGGTTTTATTCTAACACAGCAACCTAATAGATGCAACGATTGGCAAAATATGTTACATATATTTCGAACCCAAATCGCCCACATCACAATACGGCGTTCCTAACAGCTGATTCGCGAGCACACGGTAAACAAACACGATTCGCCGTCAACTGCGTTATCGATCGGTTTGCTAATTAGTATGCAAGGACATCCGCATAGGTAATGAGGTTAGAACAATGGCGTGTGGAACACACGTACAAAGTTAAATGATTTAAACAAATATCTACCTGCATTGGTGAACCAGATCTCCAGTCAGCTCCGAACTGTTCAAGGGCTTCTCAGCTTCCTTGACATAACAGTCAGCCGAATAATGGTTGAGGGGAGACGCACACAAAATTGGCTCACATCATGGCCTGCGTCTGTTCTGTTCCAACGACAGTAAGTGAATGACTGATTTAGCCACATTCCCGCTTCGTGCCAACTCAATGCGCACTAGAAGCGAGTGCTTCTTGAGAAAAGATACTTTCTCGGGAAAACGTCATTCCCCGCCTAGAGTTTCTAGATCTCTCTGCACGGGAATTTAGAGCGATACCCAGCATCACGGGTTACTCGAATTTCGGTGTTTCGAGAATATTCTAGATCGTAAGTGCTTCATCGGCTTCCCTCAGTCTATTTTTAGCTGGGAAAGTCCCCGATGACGCGCCAAAATAGTGCGGAATCTTGACGACCCAAGACAGATAATCGCGTTTCGTCACAGTCACATCGGCCCACATGTTGTTGTTGTAGCTATGCTATAGCAATATATCTAAATAGAAGACCTAGGTATATAGAACCGATCGAACCCACATCGGTATTTGCCATCGTTGGACTTGCAGGTCAGGTCGATCACCGCGAAACCGTAGGGTTCGCTAGTGAACTCTGTGAAGAACTTCCTGAACTCTTCAAAGGGCATATCACCACCAACATAGGAGTCGTGGATGGCGCGCAGGTTCTTTCTGTCTTGGTTGAAGATCACGAGTAGATTGGCATTATCGCGGATGGCCTGCTTGGGATGGGAGGGGAGATGTGTGAGAGGTGGGGAGGTGTTGGATGTGCAGGTGATTGAAGGGTGAGAAAGAGAGAGTGGGTGAATGTGTGTGTGTCTGTGTACTTGTCTGTGCTTGTAAGAGAGTGAGTTAGTGTGGTTTAGAGAGTAAATGAGTGAGTGAGAGGGTGAGATTATGTGAGGCAGCGTGTATGTGTGAGTAAGTGTGTGGGTGGATGGGTTGGTGTGTACGTGTGTCCATATGTGTGTATGCGTGTGTTTATGTGTGTGTATGTGTGTGCACATCTGAATGTGGGTGTGTATGTGTAAGTGTGTGTAAATGTGTGTTTGTATGTGTGCTTGTGTGTGTAAGTATGTTTATATGTGTGCGTAAATGTGTGCGTGTGTTTATATGTATGTGCGTGTGTATATGTGTGTATGTGCATGTGTAACTCAACCACCACTCTGGGGTGGACATCTTGATTGATTGATTGATTGATTTAGGAACCGACATCACAGCATTCGGGACATTCCCATAAGCGCTCCGTCCCCATCCTCAGCAGCCAGCGAAGAGTTCCAACACTAATAGTTCCAGTAGCAATCTGATTATATGTCCGTCTCGCCTTTCGTCTGAGCGTCGAGCATCGGCCAGATCCCCTCGTCACACCTCGCTGTCTCATTCTTACCAGACCTATGGTGATCCATTTGCTCCTCCGAGGTGTACACGTGCTCCCACAAGGCCGCAACCACATCTGTTTTGTCATACATCAATACTCCACCAAGTTTTGCCGAGCCAGTCCAATCTGTCCGCCTGTTCATTCCCCAGCACACCGGCATGCCCAGGAGAAAAGATCCAGGTGATGCTTGCTACACGTGACCTCCGAAAGCGAAGCAAGCCACTCTGCACGAAGCTTGCCTGTTCTCACCCTCCTCAGCATGCTTTCTGAGTCAGTAACAATCACAATGTGTGTATGTATCGTGTTCTCTATCCAGCGGAAAGCTGCACTGACCGCCTCCACCTCCATTCTTAAGCTAGATGTAGTATCATCATACGCCAGGCTCTCCTGCACCAAACGCCGACCATTAGTCTTTGCCAAGAACCCCCAGGCACTTCTCCTACCTCTCAACACCGACCCATCCGTGTAGATAATCACATCACCCGGGCGAGAATTTTCCTGAATTATTTGCTGAATTTCCACTTCCGTGGCCCCTGCTGGCCACTCCCTGCACTCCCGGCTCAATGTGATTATAACCCTGCACAAGTCTGACTCCTCGGCTGGCACTCTGACCCACTCCTCTCCACGCCTAATGTTCTCCAAGGGGCACACCTGTCTGATCGTATCCTCCGCCTGAGCCATCCATGATTTCCCTCTTATCAGTCTCTGACCCTTAACTACGTCCAGCGCCTCATGCAACGGGTGATCTGTGTCTGCAGCTACTCTGAGGTATGCCTTCGCTTGCATCACCTTGTGCCTACCAGCAACAGTAGGCAGACCAAGGATGTAACGCATACACACTACTGGAGTGTCTCTGGTGCATCCCAGAATGACCCGCATAGCTTCATTCTGTATGCGCTCTAATTTCACCAGCTGACTCTTTGATACAGTGAGCAGTCCTAGTCCATAATCAATCACTGAGAGGATCAAGTGCTGGTATAGTGTGAAGAGCATTCTCTGCTCTGTGTCCATTGCAGCCATAGTTTTAAGTGCATTGAGTCCCTTTTGAGATCTTGTCACAACCGTCTCCACATGGTCCTTGAAGGACAGACTCCTGTCAAATGTGATTCCCAGATACTTCAGTTTGTTCTCTCTGTTGACGCTTCTGCCATCTATCATGAGGCTTGGGGCATCATCTCTCACAATCCTGTTGTCCAGAGAGCACCATAACACAGCCGCCTTTTCCGGGTTGATAACAGCACTCATTTCAGTGCACCAGTCAATCACTTTGTCTACTGTCACCTGTAGCTCCTGGGCTGTTTGATCCCTATTTCTCCACTGCCTGTATGCAAGAATATCATCTGCAAATGTTAGAATTCCTTCCAACCCCTGGTGCTTCTAGGTATGCAATCTTGCTCGTATACACATTAAAGAGCACCGGTGAGATTGCAGATCCCTGTGGCAGTCCCGGGGTTAAAATATGTGGCTCTGAGGTCCATGCGCCCAGACGGAGAGCAACCTGACGAGAATGAAGGACGGCTGCTATCCAGTTCACCAACCAGGGATTGACCCCCTTCTCCATAAGTGCAGTCATCAAATTATCATAGCGAACTCTATTGTACGCATCCTCGAGATCAAGCGCTGCCGCCATTGCTTCCTGTCTACTCTGGAACCCCTCATAAACGTCAAAGGCAAAAGTGGCTGCATTTGACCAGATATCTTTTCCTGGCCTGTAGCTCCCAAGGCCTCTTGGAAGAAGCTTCCCCCTTTCCAAAAAATCCTGCAGCTTAACAGCGACCATCTTCTCTAAAACCTTCCCGAATGTATTTTGAAGGGTGATGATCCTAAAGCCGCTAAGTTTTGAATGATCCTTGTATGGTTTTGTGAGAGGGATGAGATAGCTATGCAACCAATCCTGCGGTACTGATGCTGTCCTAATGCTCTGATTAAAGGGTGGACATCTTTTCTGGCGCTAGTGGGTAATCGCTGTGGGCTTCATACAGATGCTCCGTGTTTTTAATATCCACCTCGACGAGCCAGCCCTCATGCGCGTCGTCTGGTGTCTTCAGTACCTCCTCGAGGGTTGGTTTGGTCCATTGGAACCCGCTGGTGGAGAGGTATTGCATCATCGCCCAGCCGTACAGATTATTCGCATCGAGATACATGATCCATGTTTTCGGTGCTTTGGGAGTGTAGTCTGGGGACATGGGATTGTTGGCCTTCGCATATCGCTTCGAGACCATGGCCACACCCCTCGGAGGCTGTTCTCAACGAATAGATGCATATCCTGGTCGATCAGTAGCTCGAGCTGGACCTTCGTCTTTTTCAAGGGCGCATCCTACGCCAAGCCGGAAACACTGATGTAATGTACCTATACACTCGCATACAGGTGTCTCGGAAAGTCTCAAAGACATCAGCCAGCAAGAGGACGTCTGTTTTCAGGTATAATTCGTGGTAGTCTCCGAGCGTTTTGCAGCTAAGCTCCTGCCACACTTTTTGTGCATGGGTGTAATCAGCATCACTGATGTCTTCTCGGGTGAGCTTGCTGTAGAAGGCCTCTTTGGGTGGTAGATGGTCTTCATCAAATCGTTCGTCACTTTCCATATATTCGAAGGGGTATACACCCTTACGGAGGAGGAGATGTGTGCCACAATGACTTCATGTTGTCCCGAACTTGTCCTCCAGTATTGCCCATAAGGTTCGCTTCTGTGTGCTGGCCGTGTGTCAACGTGTTGGATCTCTAGGGGATCTGAACTCGGGCTCAAACAGGCAACAATAACTCCGTTAAATACAATATAGCAACATTTATTGAACTTAGGTATACAGTGCGTTGGCGCAGTGGGTTTAACAAGCCCGCACTGATGAGTTGCATATCACATAGGTTTAACATCACACATGATTATAACAAACATTCTAAGCAAACTATCTAGCATATGTCTATGACCCTAAATACACATGGGTCTGAACTATTAAGTCCCTCTCAGGCAGGCCCTGTTGCCTCTACGATGTCCCGTCTGTCTCTGCCGGTTCACACGTGTCGCAATCCGACACGGGTGGTAACTCTGTCCGAGTTCCTCGTGGACTTCGCAATAGGCGGGCCACATCAGTGTCCACGGGACAGTGGACTCACTGACCAGTCCTTCGAGAAGGCTCTGGATTACTCTGGCCTTCGAGTGTCTTACTTCTTTCCCTTGGGCGGGAGTTGTAGCCCTTCGCCAGTGTATATTAACTTATGTTGGTTTACCGTATAATGTGAGGCTGTGACAGGATTCCCCCTCTCCCCCCTGATTTGATGGGTTGTTATGAGGTAATTAGTTCTGTACTAATTCTGTCACAGAATCACATAAAGTCGGTGTTTGTAGTCTGGTGGACAGTAACTTGGTAACCCACATATTGGCATCAACACTCATGTATTCTCCCATACACCACTTCTCTGATTTGCTGAAGAGGTCTCTCTCTCCTGTGTCCTTAAAAAATGCTTATCTGACCGAAGTTACGTGACGTTTCCTAGTTGTTTCTACAACCCGTCCTTCTCAAAGTATCCCACTGATACCAAGATAATTAACCTCTGTGTTAGAGAGGATTAACAAGACAAAAGTCTTGGCTAATTAAGTACACCTGCCAATCTTGTTCTGTGTGTGCATTTCAATACACTTTTACTCTCGTATGTTGTATAATGCTGAATATGTAGTTACGCTGTTATTTTATCCCATCTGACTACATGTGTCCCTGTTGGCTTGTTAGTGTGTTGACTAATAAGTTGCTGCTTATAATAAAGTGACTGTATTTTAATTGATAGTGTTCAGTTTTGAGTTTTGTGTAAAGTGTGTGCTGCATGTGTGGCTTATCTCCAAGCGTCACGAGTTGGGATATCCTTAATCATGAATTACCCCAATGTGTGTAATGCATGATCAGGCATTCCAAGCAGTGGTGCTTAGATGTAGTATCCTAAATACTAAACATGCATTAACAATTTAGACAAGTAATACAATTTACATGAAAGACGAAGACAAATTAAAATAAATACGTTTTGCGTACAATTTGTCCGCTCAGTATATCGCTCTCTCATTTAATTCATTCACCCTGTCATTCACACATCTTTCATTCAAAATAGTATTTGGTTAAAATATATAAGTAAAGTTGAGGTAAGTGTTATTGCCCTTAGAAAAAATTGAATAGGCGATATGTTCCCTTTAAGATAATACGTACTTTTTGTACGATGACTCAAAAATGGTTTATAATTTACATAGAGAAAATTGCATAGGAAGAATATTTCGCCTATGAGTGGAAATACCTGTAATATTATGGTAGGAAATGTACAAATTACAGGTTGACATATTTTATATACATAATTCAATACAAATATAATACATATTCAATACTAAATTAATTAATTAACTAAGTAACTAAATCCAACGATGATGTGCGCGTTGTCCTCCTGTTGTCAGCGTGTCGTGCCATGAATGTTAACAGTTAGTCATGGCTGTCTCTTGAGTGTTGTAATCGACGTAGTTCTCTTTTGGCTGTTTGCAAAGTCTCTTAGCAGCAGCAAGTATGGAATGTTCTCAATGTCGAGTATGAAGTGTTCTTAATGCTTTCATGATCAATGTCAGTTCACTGGTTGAATTCATTTCACACATAATGTCTCTCGCTCGGATTGTTCCTAGAGCTTTGGTAATTGGTAGTATAGTTCTCAAAGTTTCATGTTTGGGTGTTATACGTAACCTATTCACTGGGGTGTTATTACTTTTAAATGAAAGTTCTCTAGCAGGTGTAGAGTTACACTGTTTTATGCCACAGAATAAAATATCACAGTTTCTGGTATGGCGAATGGTTAATGTGCCTAATGTTATTCTGAAGGCGCATTCGTTTGCCGCGATAAAATATCAGCTATAATGTTATCGGTGCCTCTGATATGGCGGATTTCGAAGTCGAAATCTTGGAGAAGAAGACACCATCTTTGTAAACGATGGTTTTTCGGAACACCTTGTTTAAGCACCAACAATGGCGAGTTATCGGTGAGCACAACAAAATGGGAACCTAAGAGGAACTTAGATAATCTGAGCATACAAAATAATAGACTTAATGCCTCCAATTCCACAGTAGAGTAATGGATCTCTGCCTTCTTCAGCTTACGGCTTACGTAGAGAATTGGGTGTCTCACTCCTTGCAGTTCTTGCATTAAACATCCGCCAATTGCGATAGCACTCGAATCTGTGGTCAAAATAAAGGGTAAATCTATGTTTGGTAATCGTAGTACTGGTGGATTAGAAAAAATGCATTTCAATCTGCATATTGCATCCTCTAAGCGGGTACTTTTACAAAATTTTCTGGATGATCTTTTGTCAACATATTAGAAAAAACTGATGTAAGTTCTGCCCAGTTTGGTATAAACTTAGCATAATAGTTTATAAGACCTAATAAACTTCTAACTTGTTTCTTTGTAGTTGGAACTTCTAGATTGAGAATTTTCGAAACAATTTTATCATCTGTCAACAGTTTGCCTTCAGAAATTCTATGACCAAGGAAGTCTATTTGTTTATAGCCTATTTCAACCTTGGAAGGTTTGATAGTAAGTCCAAAAAGAAAGATTTGGTTAAAGACTTGTTGGAGTGTAAGTAAGTGAGAAGTCATGTTAGAAGAATGAATGCATATATCGTCAATATAAGATTGCACGTCCTTAATGCCGTGCAATAACAATCTAGTTAACCTAACAAATGTGGCTGGAGCGTTCTTGAGACCAAATGGAAGGTATCTCCATTCGTACAAACCAAGAGGTGTAGCGAATGCTTTTATATGTCTAGAAGAAGGGTGTAGTGTTACTTGCCAATAACCTTTCGCTAAATCAACCTTCGAAAATAAGGATGATTGAGACATATTCAAAATGAGGTCTTCACAGCTGTTCATTGGCTCCGCATCTGTTGTGGTTATCGTATTTAACCTTCTATAGTCTATGCACAAACGGATTGTTTGGTCCTTCTTTTTCACCAGGACAATCGGTGAAGAATATTGGGACATAGATTTCTGAATTATTCTATTTTTCTCTAAATCCAAAATTTCTTTGTCTAAATTTGCTCTATAATGCAGAGGAATAGAATATGGTCTACATTTGACCGGTGTCAGATCTGTCAACACAATTGAATGTGTTATTTTGTCAGTCCGTCCAGGTTTGTTAGAGAAGATAGATTTATAATCGTTAAGGAGAGACAAAATGTCTTGTCGCTGCTGTTGTGTCAAAGTGTCAGAGATGTGTATGTCCTTTATACTACCGTCGTCATTCATAATTGGTACTGGAATTTCAGTATTGTCTACGTCTGTTTGATTTATTACAGATGCTACTGTTTGTAAATTGTCTTCAATGTCATTGTCGTCGTCGTCGAGATTAATCGTTGTCAATATGTCGTCAAATTGGTCGTCGTTGTCATTATCCCATATTGTCGGTAATGTAAATATGTCTTCTTCGTCTTTGTTGTCGTAAGAGTGCGTCGTTAACGATGCTTCGTTTGTCGAGGTGTCATTCAGTTGGGTAATTGTCGTTTCGTTTCTGTCATCAGTTGGCTGCGTCTGCTTACTCGTGTCACTGTCCTCTCTAGCATAGTATGGTTTTAACATATTTACATGGAATATTTTCAACTTTCCATTCAAAGAAATTTCGTAATCAACTTCCGAAATTCTTCTCACAATTTTAAATGGTCCCTGCCAAGAGGTTGATAGTAAATCTCTCTTGTCAGGTAGCAATAGTAAAATATCCTGATCTGGTTTTAATACAATTGTTTTTGCACCTTTGTTGGCATACTGCCTGTACCTAAAACCTTTCTCCTGTAATGATGTTCTGGCCAGTATACAAGATCGTATGATTTTGTCTCTGGTGTCAGTGACTAAATCATAGGTGGAAATTGGTAGTTGGATATTTACAGGTTGTGATATGATATCTTTGTAAATCGTGAGAGGTCCTCTTGGGTTCGCTCCATATATCAATTCGAAAGGAGAGAACCCTGTGCTTGATTGTGGGACTTCTCTATATGCGAACAGCACCGTTGGGAGAAGTATATCCCAATCGGCTGGATTTTCAGCTGTCACTTTGGATAGCATATGTTTCAGGTCCCCATTTAGTTTTTCGCAGATACCATTCGCGGCCGGTCGATAGGGACTGGTGAAACATTGCTTTATGCCTAGTAACTTAGTTACCGATTGAGTGGCATTCGATATGAACTGGGTTCCCCTATCTGAAATTATTTTCTCCGGGAAGCCAAAACGGGAGAATATATTTAACAATACGTCCGTCACATCCTTAGAGGAGATAGATTTTAATGGAATCATTTCTGGCCATCTCGTACATAGATCAATAAGAGTAAAAATATATCTATTCCCTTTGCTTGAGATGTGGTTTAACGGGCCTACTAGATCAACTGCCACGATTTGAAATGGCCTTGAGGCAGTTGTGGTTGACTGAATTTCTGCTGGAGGGTTTTTTCCCTTTTTAACCAGTTTCTGACATATATCACATGATCTACAATAGGTTTTTATGTCTTGGCAAAATTTTGGCCAATAAAATTGGGTCAGGACCCTGGCTCTAGTCTTTTACTTGTTGGTAATTTTACTGAAGTTAAATCCCTTAGACAAATGTTGGGGAGTAGAAAAGTTAGTTATCTCCCTTAATGTTTACATGAGCAAATACAAATGCAAAGTTTTTTTGGTTACAAGGTTATGAATATACATACAAATCAATGCAAAACAATAATGTTACATGGATGGATGATGGTAAGTACCGCTTAGGGTTGCAATGGGCATGATATGAAACTTATCTTATATTCCCTGAACTTGCGACTGTAGTCTCGTTCTCTCGCCACTGTTGGAAGATAGGTTACAAACACCACAATTCGCGGAACAATCTGCTTGTAGAATCGAAAAAAAATTAGTAACAGTCAAATGTCACAGTCATGTCAAATTTTATAGTATTAACATCATTGGGAGTTTATCTGCAGAGGGACTAATACTAGTTCATTTCTAGATATGCTGCTAAAGATTATTAGAACATGTTCAGTAATAAATTTGATATCATTTACTTAATTTTTTTTACTTGGCAATCAATAGCCGTCTGAACGTAAAGCTTGTGCCAAAACCGGAGCTTGGCCCCCAAAAAGCCTGTCAACGTGTTGGATCTCTAGGGGATCTGAACTCGGGCTCAAACAGGCAACAATAACTCCGTTAAATACAATATAGCAACATTTATTGAACTTAGGTATACAGTGCATTGGCGCAGTGGGTTTAACAAGCCCGCACTGATGAGTTGCATATCACAGCGGTTTAACATCACACATGATTATAACAAACATTCTAAGCAAACTATCTAGCATATGTCTATGACCCTAAATACACATGGGTCTGAACTATTAAGTCCCTCTCAGGCAGGCCCTGTTGCCTTTCCGATGTCCTGTCTGTCTCTGCCGGTTCACACGTGTCGCAATCCGACACGGGTGGTAACTCTGTCCGAGTTCCTCGTGGACTTCGCAATAGGCGGGCCACATCAGTGTCCACGGGACAGTGGACTCACTGACCAGTCCTTCGAGAAGGCTCTGGATTACTCTGGCCTTCGAGTGTCTTACTTCTTTCCCTTGGGCGGGAGTTGTAGCCCTTCGCCAGTGTATATTAACTTATGTTGGTTTACCGTATAATGTGAGGCTGTGACACCGTGCACGCCTTGAATCTACCTATCGAGATTACATCGCTGTCGCGTTCAAGATGCTCTAAGACTGCTGGCTTGCTGCATGTGCTACAGAACGGTGTCAGCTCGCTTAGATTCCCAACAAGGGTGTCTAGATAACTGTTCAGGAATTGGAGACTATCGATTAATTGTAATTGCCCAGTCGTGAATGAAGCGTACTTCTCCATGTTGTTTGGTATGCAGGTGATGTTGGCGTCATCCACCAGGTCCTCCCTCCCCTCAGAATTTTTCTTCTTGTATAGTTCTCTTATCCCAGTCCAATTTACCTGCCGCCTGCATAATGAAGTGAGAATCGTATCCTCTTAGATTATGGAAGATTACTGGCACCCTAAGTTTGTCTTTGGAGATGCGCCATGTTATATTGCAAACGTTGTGGGCTGCGCCACGGTATTAGCCGGTAATGTGGCAGTAGTATCTCACCTTATCCTCTCCCAGTGGCTCTTCACAGATGTGGCATGTCGTGGCTGTGGCGAAATCTGGGCGGTCTTTTTCAACTAACACCATCAAAGCCGGTCGGCGCAACTGACTACAGATGGTGGCCACCTCCCGCCCCATACAGCGGAGGAATTCGTCAGTGGCGTCCCCCCCCCCTCCCCCGATATATGACTGGGCCTGTAGTGAGATCGCCAGAGCGTACGATGATGTAGCCAAAGCCGCATGGTTGCTGCTCGGCTAGCAGTCGTGTGTTGCTCTGGCTTGGGTCCATCGCTGCGCCCTGTACAGGAACGTTCAGCGTCTCGAAGTCTGCGTATATGGTGTATGGCGCACGCATCAGCCTTTGGCAGGATTTGAATTTCATGGTGTTGTTTCCCTCCTCATGATACTCACTTGGCACGCGGTGTTGATGCCTTTGCAGAGTGACTTATGTTGGTTCTAGAGGTTCAGGGTGGAGTATATGTGGAGACATCTGAGACATGGGTACTTCTTCTCATTATGTTTGCTGTTTTTGTATAGCAGGCGCGAGAAGTTCTTAATCCAGACATAGTGTATGTTTTCATCCTTACGCAGGAGTAGGAGATTGATTTAATGTGGGCGTTGCTCCTGGTCGGATATGTGGAATACTGTGAGTCTGCTGTCCCACCCAAAGACGTTGATGGCGATGGTGGGGTTTTGGTTCTCGAATTTGCTGATGCTGGTCAGCTGCACTGGGAACTCGATTCCTTCGAAGTTTAGCTCACCAAGGTGGCTTCTATAATGGTACAGTTCGTCTACATGGTTGGACGTTGGGTAGAGGGCTGAGAGAATGGCCCAATGGAGAACAGCGATTGTCAGCGATTACATTCACAACACATTTTTTTTCTCGCGATGGCCTTGGGGGTCTCAAAGTAACTAGTGCCGCGGAAAGGTTGGTATCGTGAGAGGCGGAGGTCTAGCTGTAGGCACCTCTCAAAGTTCCAGCCCGAGCCCTTTTACTTCAATTCTTCAACGTCGTGGAGTATCTTGGCTTTGGCTAGTTCCAGACCCTCATCAATGTCACCAACATGTAATACCTCGAAGTTCCTACTACTATGGTAGGCATCTGCACGTATAATCTCACCATTTTTCTCTTTGGCCAAATACCGGGCGTGTAGACAAATATACATTTTGGTGCTACCATACCTCTCTAACGCTTTCTCTATTATCGCCTTGGTGTTGGGAAAATAATATCGAGGAATTTCCCAGGGTCTGGATATATATGCCATACGGGTACAGTTGCCCGATAGTCTATCAAACCCCAAGCGGTCTCGCGTTCAACTATATATTCCAGCGTCTCATTTCAGCGTATATAACCCGTCTCAAGCTGTCCTGGCACATCAGACTCGGCGGTTGGCTCGGCGTGTCGGGTGGGGCGCTCGGTGGTTGGGGTGTGGGTGCGCGGGTTTGGGATGGGTCGCTCGGCGGCTGGCGCGGCGGTTGGGATATGGGTGCGCTACTTTGGGATGGGCCGCTCGGCGGCTGGTGCGATGGTTGGGATGTGGGTGTGCGGATTTGGGGTGGGTCTTGGGCGTTCGGCGGCTGGCTCGCGGCGCAGGATAGTTGTGCGTGGCTTTGGGATGGGTATTGGGCGTTCGACTGTCAGCGCGGCGGTTAGCTCGGGGTGTGGTGGCTCAATGGACGGCTCCCGTGAGGGGAGTGGTGGCCTGCGTGCGAGATGTAGGGTTGCTGTGTTCTCAGCTTCAAGCTGTTCCCACTCCCGAGCGTTTTGGGCCTCGTCTTGGACCAGCCCTCGCAGCGCTGGGTACTGCTCGGCAGATCGAGTGAGCAGGTTCGCGCGGACATAACCGCGCGCCTGGGCGAGTTCTCTGATGAGGGTGGCTTTGTTCCGCCGGCTGTATGGCATCCCATAGTCACGTGCTTGCTCTTGTAGGTGGCATCCCATAGTCACGTGCTTGCTCTTGTAGTTGCCTAAGCGTAGACATGGCTAAATATACAACTTCGCCTGTCTCTAACAGGTGGGTGTATACGTATAGTTCCATGTCTCTAACAGGTGGGTGTATACGTATAGTTCCATGTCTCTAACAGGTGGGTGTATACGTATAGTTCCATGTCTCTAACAGGTGGGTGTATACGTATAGTTCCATGTCTCTAACAGGTGGGTGTATACGTATAGTTCCATGTCTCTAACAGGTGGGTGTATACGTATAGTTCCATGTCTCTAACAGGTGGGTGTATACGTATAGTTCCATGTCTCTAACAGGTGGGTGTATACGTATAGTTCCATGTCTCTAACAGGTGGGTGTATACGTATAGTTCCATGTCTCTAACAGGTGGGTGTATACGTATAGTTCCATGTCTCCAACAGGTGGGTGTATACGTATAGTTCCATGTCTCCAACAGGTGGGTGTATACGTATAGTTCCATGTCTCTAACAGGTGGGTGTATACGTATAGTTCCATGTCTCTAACAGGTGGGTGTATACGTATAGTTCCATGTCTCTAACAGGTGGGTGTATACGTATAGTTCCATGTCTCCAACAGGTGGGTGTATACGTATAGTTCCATGTCTCTAACAGGTGGGTGTATACGTATAGTTCCATGTCTCTAGCAGGTGGGTGTATACGTATAGTTCCATGTCTCTAACAGGTGGGTGTATACGTATAGTTCCATGTCTCTAACAGGTGGGTGTATACGTATAGTTCCATGTCTCTAACAGGTGGGTGTTTACGTATAGTTCCATGTCTCTAACAGGTGGGTGTATACGTATAGTTCCATGTCTCTAACAGGTGGGTGTATACGTATAGTTCCATGTCTCTAACAGGTGGGTGTATATGTATAGTTCCATGTCTCTAACAGGTGGGTGTATACGTATAGTTCCATGTCTATAACAGGTGGGTGAATACGTATAGTTCCATGTCTCTAACAGGTGGGTGTATACGTATAGTTCCATGTCTCCAACAGGTGGGTGTATACGTATAGTTCCATGTCTCCAACAGGTGGGTGTATATGTATAGTTCCATGTCTCTAACAGGTGGGTGTATACGTATAGTTCCATGTCTCTAACAGGTGGGTGTATACGTATAGTTCCATGTCTCTAACAGGTGGGTGTATACGTATAGTTCCATGTCTCCAACAGGTGGGTGTATATGTATAGTTCCATGTCTCTAACAGGTGGGTGTATATGTATAGTTCCATGTCTCTAACAGGTGGGTGTATACGTATAGTTCCATGTCTCTAACAGGTGGGTGTATACGTATAGTTCCATGTCTCTAACAGGTGGGTGTATACGTATAGTTCCATTTCTCTAACAGGTGGATGTATACGTATAGTTCCATGTCTCTAACAGGTGGGTGTATATGTATAGTTCCATGTCTCTAACAGGTGGGTGTATACGTATAGTTCCATGTCTCTAACAGGTGGGTGTATACGTATAGTTCCATGTCTCTAACAGGTGGGTGTATACGTATAGTTCCATGTCTCTAACAGGTGGGTGTATACGTATAGTTCCATGTCTCTAACAGGTGGGTGTATATGTATAGTTCCATGTCTCTAACAGGTGGGTGTATACGTATAGTTCCATGTCTCTCACAGGTGGGTGTATACGTATAGTTCTATGTCTCTAACAGGTGGGTGTATATGTATAGTTCCATGTCTCTAACAGGTGGGTGTATACGTATAGTTCCATGTCTCTAACAGGTGGGTGTATACGTATAGTTCCATGTCTCTAACAGGTGGGTGTATACGAACGGCGTATAGTTCCATGTCTCTAACAGGTGGGTGTATACGAATGGTGTATAGTTCCATGTCTCTAACAGGTGGGTGTATACGAACGGTGTATAGTTCCATGTCTCTAACAGGTGGGTGTATACGAACGGCGTATAGTTCCATGTCTCTAACAGGTGGGTGTATACGAATGGCGTATAGTTCCATGTCTCTAACAGGTGGGTGTATACGAACGGCGTATAGTTCCATGTCTCTAACAGGTGGGTGTATACGAACAGCGTATAGTTCCATGTCTCTAACAGGTGGGTGTATACGAACGGCGTATAGTTCCATGTCTCTAATTGAAGTTTAGATTTCTGTGATCATGATCAATCGTCGAAACTCTGTGTTAAAGGGCTTCACCTTTTCATGGTACCACATTCGGCGTGTGGCTGCGTTATAACCACACTCTTTACATAGTGATAGATTGTTTGTGACACCCCTCCCACAGCCTTGGCAGGGCTTGGTGCATGTCCCTTTCCGCGCCAGAACTGCATGTAACTTCTCATACAGCTACGCTCACGGAGCTCTGTGGAATATAGCCGTAGCCACTTACACTTGTTCTTCTCGGTGCGCATCGCGGTATGCCCAAAGATGATACACTCTAAATCGGCGGACCGGTCTCTCGCAGGCGACTTTCAGCTCGCCCCGGGGCCCTGTGGGTGGCGGGGCCCCGGGGGTACCCGTTTGGTGTGCCTCCTGGGGGCGTTGTTTTGGCTCCCCGCCGCTACCACCACCCCCGTTGTGTGCGGTACCCACTCGACTACGGTCAGAACCCCCCTTTTACAACTACTCAGGGGGAAGGGCTCGAGGCCGTACATGAAACCATCGACCGTGTTTGTATGAACAGTGATTGTGTCACCAGGACAGCAAGTTAACCAGGTCATGAGGACAGTGTTATTGACCTGGCGCTAGTTTCTTCTTCCCTCACTACAGTGTGTAGATGGGGTGTCCTAAGGTAGCACGGCAGCAACCATCACCTTTGCAGCATATTGGTGGAGAAAGGCAGAATTAGGCAACACAAGTTAAAGATCCAGACTTTCAGGTATGGCAGTGCAGTGCAAGATTTGGTGGGTAAAATAAGGCGTGAGAAGCGCAGGAATCAACATTGCATGAAAAAAAAGCTGGGAGCAATCTCCTTGATGGAATTTATATATGGAAAAGACCTTGGCGTATAAGCGTTGTGTTGTAAGAAAATAGCACAGGAAAAATGAACATACATGCATGTGTAAAATAATAAGCAAAGACAGGTCACCGACATTGTTCTGGCGACTACATAAAAGTATGAATGGTGTAGTCAAGAATAAGAGTATTCCTGACTTACAGGGTTCTGATCTCACCTGGCAGAGGGCAAGGTCCTATTAGAACACTATCTAGAGCAGAGCAACCAGGCAGACATCAAAGGACGAATTTTTGCCAAGACGATTACATCAGATACGTGTATGTTTCAGAAAATGTCAGAAGACATAGTGTCAGCAACCTGATTTCATGCGAACCCTTCATTCACCCCTCGAAATCACAAACACATCGTTGGGTGAATTAGTTAGTTAGTTAGTCTTTCCTCTTGAGCCTAAGGCGGCGCATAGGGCAGAAGTCCTGTCTCTCCATGCCTGGCGGTTCGCTGCTACCTGTTGTAGATCTTGGATATTTACTTGGCCGTTGAATGAGCCTTCTCTAATGATGGTTCTACGCAGGGTCTCTCTTGGTCTTCCCCGTTTTCTTTTCCCTACCGGTGACCACATGAGGGCTTGGTAGGGGAGTCTTGTCTTGTCCATTCTGAGTACATGGCCGATGTAGTTCCAACGGCGTCTTCTTATGAAATTGGATACTGTATCTTGCTTAGTCTCTTGTCTTATTTGTTAATTCGTTCTGAAGTATGTCCAGTGGATGTTTAGAAGTCTTCTAAGACATTTGTTCTCAAAATTGTCTAATTTTTTATCTAAAGCTACCGTTGATTTCCAACTTTCACATCCATACGTTAGCACTGGAATCACATAAGAGTTGAAGATTTTAAGTTTTGTGTGTTTGCTGAGTGTCTTTGACTTCCAGATGTTTGACAGTTTATTGAAGGCACTAGATGCCAGTGCGATTCTAGATGATATTTCTGGTGTTGAGTCCCCTGTAGATGTCATTTTGCTTCCTAGGTATGTGAAGCTGTTGACTTTTTCAAGAACGTAGCTGTTAAATTTGGTGTCATCTGAACTGTTGGTAAGATCAATAGTCTTTGTTTTTGTAGTGTTAATTTGGAGACCAATTTGCCCTGAAACATTTTGGAGGTGGTTTATTTTCTCTTGGGCATCAGGGTGTGTTGAACTCAAAAGCACTATGTCGGCGGCAAAGTCCAGGTCTTCTAGAATTTTGTCAACCCAATGGATACCCATATTTGTGTTGTTTGTCCATTTGCGCATGACCCAATCGATAGCTATTCCAAAAAGCATCGGTGATAAGACACAACCCTGTTTCACTCCTGTTTCGACTGAGAACCAGTCAGAGTTGCCTGTTTCTGTTCTTAGCAGCAACGTGTCACTTTGTAGAAAGATTTTATGACGTTGGTATATTTGGTAGGAAAACCATAGATGTTAAGTAGATTCCAAAGTGAAGGACGGTGGATGCTGTCGAAGGCTTTTTGAAAGTCGACAAATTTGGTGAATAATTTCGACTGGAATTCTACGGAGTCTTCAATGATTATTCTGAGGGTGAAAATCTTGGTCAATTAATTTTTTCTTCTGGTGGGTTTAAGGCCCACTTATAACACCACTCCTTCGATCTTTTCCTGGTGGGATCAAGGCCAACTTCTGACACCAACTGGTTTTATTTCTTTATAGTGGGATCAAGGCCCACTTCTGACACCAAATGGTTTTCGCTTGTCAGCAACCTGATTTCATGCGAACCCTTCATTTACCCCTCGAAATCACAAACACATCGTTGGGTGAATGGACATTCCAAATTCATGTTTAATAACATCTTATTCATCTCGCTCTCTGAGCAAACACAATTAATATTCATGATTCAATGGTAATAGACTAACATTGATTAAGTGTAACTGTGCTCTCTCTAAACTCTACACCGTAAGGGAAAACACAGATGTCTTGTCACACCGACTGTCAGTCTCCGTCCGACTCAATTCACATGTCCAGTCCAGTTTCTCGTCCCCTTCTCTCGTGAGGTTAGCTGTGCGGCGTGCTGGCATACTTACCACGTTTTTCCAGTTGTCCAATCCTCGTCCTACAACTATACTAAAGTTCAGTGTGTTTACGGGTAATCCCCGTGCTTACGTTATTCTGTCTTATTACGGGAGTGAATCCCGTTACGTCCTAGTTATGTCCTAGCTATGACACTTGCGTGTCCTGTCTAGGTCTGGTCCTAACACTGGTTTGGAGTACTACCTCCTTCTACTGTCTCTCTCTCTCTCTCTCTGTATACTCTTGTATAGAGTCTCTATGATGTCCTGTCTTTGTCCTTTACTTCCCTCTGTCCTTGTCCTACTAATATCTATGTCTATTCTACCTCTATCTCTGTCTCTCCCAGCACTCTGACAGAAGTCATAGTGACAGTGAAAGATATCAAGGCTGTACTGCAACGAACATAAAACAGCGCACCAGGGCCAGAAGGTATAAGGTATGATCATCAGTAGCATTAGTATCATCATCATCATCAAGTTCCGTGCCGGCTGGCGTGGGCGTTCATGACTCTACACAAATCTCTGTCTTTGGTGTTCTGGATCAACTCTGCTGATGATATTCCTCCATGCCACCGTCTCAATCCGTCCAGCATAATTTCTCTTGGTCTGCCACTACCTCTCTTCCCCTCGATCTTTCTAGATGTCACGATGTTCTCCAATGCCTCTCTTCTCATCACATGACCAAAGACAGCTGTTTGTGTCTTTCTTATTGTTGTATATAGTGTTCTAGTTTAATTAGCCTCTTTCGGGCAATCGTTGTTAGTTACTCTGGCAGTCCAAGGAATTCGCAACATTGGTCTTAAAAACCACACCTCTGTTGCTTCTAAGTTCTTCCTAATTTGTTCATTTACATTCCAAGATTCTCTACCATATAGCAAAACTGGTTCTATATAGCATTTTAGCACGCTCTTTCTTACATTCATTGATAGCGACTTATTGCACAAGATACTCTTTATTTTCCAAAATGCAGCCTTGGTTAGCCCTATTCTGCTAATCTCTGTTGTGCATTTTCCATCTGATGTTATAAATGCCTTTATGTATTTAATCTATCCCCCTGGTTAAAAATTTTCCCTTCTATTTATTCAAGGAGAGTCCTTTCTGTGCACTCTGTTACTACAATATCCAACAATTGTTGTAGATCTATAGCATTATCCGCAACCAATACTGTGTCATCTGCATAGCGTATATTGTTTATATTATAACCTCCGATTAGTATTCCTGGCTTCTCTTTGATCTCTCTAATTATAACTTCGCTTTAGAGGGAGAAGAGATCCGGTGACGGTATACTTCTCTGTTGTACTCCCAGCTTTATTTGTTCATAACTGCCCTCTTTATTTCCCATTTTAATTGCTGCTACTTGGTTCCAGTAAATATTCTTTATTATTCCAAGATCCTTCCCATCAATGTAAATATCTTCCAACATTTTAATCAGTTCATGATGTTTTACTTTATCAAATACCTTAGTATAATCTATGAAGCACAAATATGTCTCTCTGTTTCTCTATTGATCTTTCTATTAGTCGTTTAGTCGTCGTTTAGTCGTTGGATCAACATCACGGCACACGGTTTAACCCATAAGTGCTCCGTTTTCCTCCTAACTCAAACCTGAGTCTGGAGAAACACATCTCAATGCACGAACTCCGTTGCATCGGCGAGGATCCTGAAATACTTTGCGTAGATTTTTAACTCGAAATTTTGCCCGGGCAGCGCCGTTAGGCTACTCTTTTTCGATTTCCAACTGCCAAAGGATTTTTTACGTGCGCAACAATACACACGGGCGTCCGATCTCACTACCCAGAGACCAGGGGAGATCTTATTACTGGAAGTTCAGGTGGAATTTTTAAATAAATCCCGGTCCTACCGGGGCCTGAACCCGGGACCTCCAGCACTAGAGGCTGACACCATACTTCGAGACCACTCAGCTCCCCTTTCTATTAGTGTTCATAACGTATATATTGCAGGTCTCCCTGGTTGAGGAGTGAAACGATTTTCTAAGTCATACACTCTATGGTGTCATGTTCTACAATAGTATATATCATATCATGGTGTCAGGTCTTAGTCAGATATGACTGAGCTACCGTATAACAGTAGACGGTACTACCTGCTTTCTGTTAGCGCCAAACGTTGGGCGTCGCTTACCAAACCCGACACCCCACATTGTGCCAACGGCTTCGGGTGGAAGAGCGCAATTGGGAGGGTACAAGCCTTACCCTGGAGCGCGGAAATGCAACCTAAAGAAAAAATGCCATGGCAGGGCAGACCAGGCCCTAAGCCTTGTTTGGCGGCTGGTCTAGGATCGAAGCTCCGACAGGCGGACAGTTAGAGCGTTGCTTTGCTGATCCGACAGCTTCTGCAGCTTGTCTTGTTCCAGATGTAGAGGTGTTACCCTTCCTCTGGAGTGAACTAGGCAGGCGAGAGAGGGATCATGATGCATGAGCAACACATGATCTCTATATTTTAGCTCAGTCTTTGTGCTATGGAGAGACAATAACTCCATCCCTGGACTTAACTGGTCTCGGAATCAAAGCGAGAGGCAACTGTTACGGGTTATAAGTCCCTGTCAATTGGCGTAGACATGGGGCGCCACGCGATGCCTCTGACGGTGGGAGACACCTACAGGTGTCACTGATCAGCTACCGCCCGCCTCAAGCTGGGCATCCCACGGCCAATTGGGTGCTGATCCGCCACAGCCTGCCTGCTTCAATGGGTGCTTGGAGCTAGGACAAAATCTGAATCGCAGGCTGTAAAACCAATGCACCAAGTACTAATAAAACGAAAAATAGACACCTCAAGCTACGACTTGCAACCTGGAACGTGAGAACCATGTGTTCATGATTTTCCATTGACTTGACCAATATTGACGATGTGAGAAAAACGGCTGTGATTGATGCCGAACTCAATCGTCTTAACATTGATATTGCTGGCCTGCAGGAGACTCGCCTCGCTGAGGAAGGGTCACTCGGGGGAAAACAATTACACCTTTTTTTGAAAGAATAGAGGGCAGGCAGAAAAAAGGCAACACGGTGTAGGCTTTGCAGTAAAGAATTAGCTACTGGAAATGACTGAACTTCCAGCAGGAGGAAATGAAAGACTATTATCCTTGCGCTTGGCAACCTCTTGTGGTTTTGCTATCATTATTACTGCATATGCACCGACACTCGATTCCTCTGATGATGTGAAGGATTCGTTCTATGAGGAGTTTAGACTCCGTGATTAAGGCAGTTCCAAAATCTGACTACATTTATATGCTCGGTGATTTCAATGCTCGTGTGGGCAAGGACTCCAGTTCATGGCCAGTGTGCCTTGGAAAATACAACATCGGTCGCATGAATGATAATGGGCAAAGGCTGCTGGAGCATTGCACTAGAAATTACCTATGTATTACAAACTCCTTTTTTAAAACAAAAGAGCTGCATAAGGTCACATGGAAACATCCAAAATCCGGCCACTGGCACCAGCTGGATTTCATCATCACATGGAGACAACATCTGAACCATATATCATTGACTGGAAGTTACCACAGTGCTGACTGTGATACGGATCATTCTTTGGTTGTTGCAAGGGTTAGACTGAGACCAAAGAGAATCTCCACAGCTAAACACAAATCTAGCCCCAGGATTAATATTATTAACACTCACGATCCTGAAAAGTGCTTTCAGTTTCAACAGCAACTTGAAGACGCTTTCACTGATACACCAGAGAATTGTACAGTAAATGAAAAGTGGGGTCAACTTAAGGAAACACGTTATAAAACTGCTGTAGGTGTTTACGGCACTGTGGATCATAAGAAGCAATACTGGTTTGCGGCAAACAGCGAGACTCTGCAGCCCTTGATTGATAAGAAGAAAATAGCTCTCTTAAGAAACAAGGAAAGACCAACGAGTAACTCTCTGAGTGAGCTAAGGCAATCTAGGAAGGATGTGCAAAAGGCTGCCAGGCAGTGTGCAAATGATTATTGGATCAAGTTATGTGAGTCCATTCAAATCGCAAGTGATAAGGGAAACAGAAGAAGCATGTATGAAGGCATAAAGAAAACCTGTGGTTCAATGATCAAAAGGAAGTGCACCATTGAAAAACTTGACTGGAGAAATCATAACTGATAAGAAACAGCAGATGGACAGATGGGTAGAGCACTATTTAGAGCTTTACTCAAGTGAGGCCAAACTAGCGGATGATGCCCTCAACGCCATAGAGGCTCTACCAACTCTTGACCACCTGGACACACTTCCCACCATAACAGAAGTTAAGTGTGCTATAAATGAACTTGCATCTGGTAAGACTCTAGGCAAGGATGGGATTCCAATAGAGGTTATCAGGAGTGGGAAAGACACACTCACTCTACAGATCCACCAGCTAATAGAGCTATGCTGGCGAGAAGGACAAGTCCCACAGGATTTCAAAGATTCAAGCATCATAACACTGTACAAGAACAAGGGCGATCGGAGCGACTGCAACAACTACTATAGGGGTATCTCACTTCTGTGTATTGTTGGAAAAGTATTTGCCAGAATTGTTCTGCGCAGACTTCAATCTACCCCGAATCACAGTGTGGCTTTCGACAGAACCGGTCTACCATTGATGTGATATTCTTATTGCGACAAATGCAAGAAAAATGCCGTCAACAGAATCAACCACTGTTTATTGCCTTCATCGACCTCACAAAGGCATTTGATTTGGCCAGTCGTGAGGGTCTATTCAAGGCACTAAAGAAGATTGGCTGCACACCAACTCTTCTGTCCATTGTGGAATCGTTCCACACAGGCATGAAGGGTACAATCAAGTTTGATGGTGCACCTTCAGAAGAGTTTGAAATCAAGAATGGAGTTAAGCAAGGTTGTGTACTAGCTCCCGCCCTCTTTGGAATATACTTTTCACTTCTACTGAAATATGCCTTTCGTGATCAGGATGGTGGTATATACATTCACTCACGCTCAGATGGCGGCATCTACAATGCTCAGAGATTGAAGGCCAAGACCAAAATTAGGAGGGTACTGTTTAGAGAGTTGCTTTTTGCAGATGATGCTGCAGTTATGACCCACTCTGAGGAAGAATTGCAATGTCTACTATCTGCATTCCCCAATGCTTGTTCTTGTCGTAGTAATCCTTTATTACTTTAATGTCGTCCCTGGAGTGAGGGGAATCAACACCCACATTTTAATTAACCCAATATTATTGTCCTAGAGAAACCACTAGAATCTGTCCACAAAACTCCTTCAGACACCTCTTTCTTACCCTCACTCACCCCTGGATCATGCCCCCTCTCATTCCTCCCCAAGACAACATACTCAACAACTCTAACTTTAACAAATAAATACAAAATAATTTGATAAAGCAAAGAGTATGTGTGTGAGAAGTGTGTGTGTGTGTGTGTGTGTGTGTGTGTGTGTGTGTGTGTGTGTGTGTGTGTGTGTGTGTGTGTGTGTGTGTGTGTGTAATGTGTAGAATGTGTGTCGAATATTCTAAGGTATATGTAGAATTAGACCAGTGAATAAGGAGCAAAGTCTGTTACATCACTGTGCTGAGCACACCACAGCACAATGTATTCCGGACAGAAAATCTCACCCAGAAGATGTTTCTCCGGCGACGTGACGACTTTCTCCGATAACTCTCGAACAAGCAAGATGTTGGTCTTCAATGATGGACACTGTTCGATATTGGTCTTTGACATATGCCTGGGTCATTGACAGTGAGGTGAGTGACCTGGTAGCGAGACTACGAGAAAAACAACCAGCCATGAAAAATAATGGTGAGGGTGAGTGGAGACCCCCAGGGTGGATGGGGAGAGAGACAGTTTTAGGCTGGGGTGTAATGTTGTGGGGAGCCCAGGGAGGGGCTACACAGCAGGGTTAAAAGACAGTGGAAAACTTTGACTGAGCAATGGAAACTGGGACCGACTGAGGAGTCGGGTCGCTGGAGGACAGTTGATGTTTTGGCACCGAGCGGATCGGTGAGCTAATACGTGGGAGCTTAGACTGACTGTGGGTCAGATCTTTTGTTGTGTTGTTCTCCCAGTTGTGAATGCAGGCCTAAAACCCAGTGGGGGTTGGATAGTTAATGGAGGCCTGAACCCAGAGTGGGTTTTATAGTGAGTGGAGGCCTGAACCCAAAGTGGGTTGGATAGCTAGCGGAGACTAGACCCAGTGTGTGGGTTGTGATGTGTGAGGTCCAGCGGTGGATAGTTGCTGGATAACTGGTTTATGAATAGGAGATTCATAAGGCCGTGAGAAGACAGTGATGCGTGCGCGTTAAGTTGTGAGGAGGATATGGATATTCTATGGATTATATTGTTTCTGGATAATGAGTTATGTTCCATTTGTCCGTGTTCTTTCTGCAATAAAGGATTATGTGCGCCAGCTCAATCTTGTTTAATGACTGGTGAATGTGCACTGCGGGGGTGAATTATATTGTAAGACAATTAGATAGCTCAATTGACACACCAGGAGTATCGTTACCTAGACAACGACCATATCACGCACTTATCATCAAGAACTTCGCGATATTATCTGGGCGCTCGTCCGGTCAAGGACAACGGGGATATATTGTGTTATCTGGGAGCTCGTCGCTTAGTAGAGATCTTCTGACGGCTACATTTGGTCAAGGAAAACGGTGTAATATTGTATTATCTGGGAGGCTTCGTACGATCAAGAACAATATAGACATTGTTGTCATTCTGTTATCTGTGAACTCGGCGATTAGAGAGGTTATTATTATTAAATTCAAAGACAACACGCAAGCTAGCAGACGGGGCACGAAAAAACCAGTGTTGAACCCAGAGTGGGGCGAGGGCAGCGTGCGTGTGTGTCAAGGACAGAGTTCACGAGAAACCAGGTAAAATTGATACCAGACAGTAGTGCTGAAGCTAGCAGACAGTTCACGAAAGGACACCATGGCACATCAAAAACAGCGCGCGTGAAGACACGGCACAGAAAAGTCGGCGCGGCGATACTGGCTGGACGATATCCTGACAGGTGTGTGTGGGTGTGACAAAGACAGGATTGAAACAAAAACCAAAGATAACAGACAGTGAGCAATTTCGTTGCGAAATCCTGTGCGTGGTGAGACATTTTGTGTGTGTGTGCTGAGGCGACGCACGGGGTGGTCGCAGGTCGACAGGAAAAGAATTTCACCACAGGGAACACGACGGGGGAGGACGGTGGAAATTGTGAGTCTCCACGGACAAATCGGGTTTACAGAGGGTCAAGGCCAGTGGACAGTACAGGTAGAGTACTGAGAACAGTGAACTCTCTTGGGGAGGGGAGAGGTACGAGGAATTGTAAAACAAACAAACTTGACATTTGCTGATTCACCGGGAGGGTGACAGACGGGGGGAGTGACAGTACCCCTACCACAACCGTGTTGGGGCAGGACAGGTGTCTTTGTGGATAACGGAAAATTTCCGGACATTACTTTGTTCACGGCCAGGGTCAGTGCGTATTATTGGTGATAAAGAGAAAGTGACTGACATTGTGAGTCGGGGGTGGACGGAGTGAAGGCACTCAGAAAATTTCCACGGCCTGTTGTGGACAGGATGACTCATATGTCGTGTATGACTGAAAAAGTTTGCAGTCAGTTTACAGACAGATTAAGTGTGTATTATTGTGATACAGAGTACTGAGGTACTGACTGAGGTTGACCTACGGGGTCAAGGCCGATGCGATGGAAATTTACTAAAATTTTCCAGAGGAGAACTGGATAAACAAGGTGTTTGTGAACGAAAACCAGCTTTATGTTCGTCTTTGTGAATCCCTTTGTGATCATTACTCTGTTATGAGCAAACATTTTTACAACGAAGTGTCATTCACCGCAAACAAGGGTGCATACAGTTGCCAAAAAAGAACTGACGGTACAGAGTTAAAGAGCTGGACATTTGCTGCCATTTTTTGGGTTGAACTCTGTCTTTAAACGTGAGTCTATCACATAATTGATACAACTACGGACCATCTCCGCAACGAGGTATAAAGACGTTTGGATTATTACTTTGTTGTCACCACGTCCAGGGAAAGTACAATAACGTTACGGACTGTGTCGAGACAGAACATTTTGGATAATCACTATCATCTTCAACTTTTGTCGACAGTTGGAATTTATGATCACCACGTGAAATTCAGTAACCACTCAACAAATCAATCAGTCGTTTTGGGAATCTAGCGTCGTAGACATCTCGGAATGTTAACCAACAGACACTTCCAGCCTATTGTGAAAAACTATTAACAGCAAAATAAGAACGTTTGGCGACGGATTAATAAGCACATTAGTGTCGGCCAGCCATTTGGACATTTTGTTTGCTCTCATCGTTTTAACTGTCGTTATCGTTTGTGTACTTATATATATGGATATGTTATTACATGTAGTTGTTGGATAGGCATTTTTTGCAATTTCTATCTATCATAGGCGTTGCAAAACGTGGTTCTTGTGCTTACGATATTTTTGTAAGGACAACGCTAAAAAAGTTAGCGGGGTGTGCATTGGCATTGTGGTCCTAACTAATATCTAGAGCCGGTGTGTATTGCGTCAAATCTGTGAATTATTGATTTGAGATTCCTTCTTTTCTTCTTATTATTTTTATGTTTGATATTTTATTTCTTTGAGTATATATGTGTTATTATTGTAACTCTTGCGACTAATTCTGCTATATAGACTGTTTTCGGTGTCAGTTTACATATATTACGCGCACTGTGGTCGTCCCTACACAAGCTTGTGAATGTTACTGTGGTTTATTTCTTTGTGATCACCGTCTCCGTGTACTTGGCTTGTGCGTCTAACGTTTTATAGACAACACTTACTGTTATCATTCATTCGTTTGTATGTGTAGTTATATGTATGTTTAACAATATTTCCAGAAATTTTATACAACGATTTGTTATAGATATATGCGAGGGAGTATAGGTGATATTCCCCCATCACTACCTAGTGCTTATAGAGTGAATGGGTGAGTACAGAGTGATATTATTAGTACTACGGATTTACGTACAGTCTTAGTGGAGGTGTACTTAGGGAAAGTACACAAAGACTAGCAGCAGAGTCTTTACATTTATAGTTGGCTGACAGACAGCAACGTGTCCACAAGTACAAGATGCCTACTTTAATGGAATATATTGAAGCAGGTGAACGGTTAGGCCTGAAGGGTAAAGAGTTACAGGAGTTTGCAGAAGCAAAATTGAAAGAATGTTCAACACTGGGAAAGAGAGGAGAGGCATAATGAACGCGAGGCAAAACGCCTACAGGAAGAGAAGGTAGCTGAGGACAAGCGCCTACAGGAAGTAAAGTTAGCTGAAATAGAAAACAAGCGTCTACAGGAAGAGAAAGAGACACAAATGAAAATGGAAATCGAGACAGAGAAACTCACGTGTCAAATGGAAACTGAAATTGCTCTCAGAAAATTAGAACTATCATCAAAAGGTCAAAGTGAGGAAGGCAGAAGACCTTCACAGTCATCACAACGATTGAAAATTGCCATATTTTACAGACCGGGACCATCTTGAATCTTATCTGGGAAGATTCGAAGCATCAGCGAAAGTGTTAGGTATTCCAGAGGGAGAGTATGTTATGCGACTTGGCGAGTTTCTTACGGGTAAGGCCCTAGATACAATGTTTAATTTACCTGTGGAAGAAAGAAACAACTACACTATTTTGCGTCAACGTCTGCTTACAAAGTTCCAACTAACTGAGCATGGATACAGAACAAAGTTTAGACAATTAGTGCCAGAGACAAATCAAGATTTCACAGATTTTGTTAATACAGTAAAGAACACATTTAACAAATGGATGGAGCTTGCAGAAGTAGGGAAAGATTTTAATAAATTAGTGGATTTAATGTTAAGAGACAAGGTAGTATCTGCATGCAATACAAACTTAGTAGCTTTCTTTGAGGAACGTAAGCCAAAGGACATAGACACAATGTCACAGTTAGGGCAAAACTACATGACTGCACATCCAAACAGTTCTATTGGTAGAGAAATGAGTGAGGAAATAGTCTGTGCAGCGTACACTAAACAGGACCAGAATCCAGTTATTAGACCAAGATCGAAAAGTGTGGATTCAACACATAGATATGAACAACAAGGACCTCAAGACAATGCTTTTCGTGGCAACCATTTTGGCAGAGCAGGACGGTACCCATACAAAAGGGGGAACTTTCAGAGACGTCCAAATAGTTATGCCGGATGTTGGAATAGCGGGAGCTGGAGACACAAGGCAGCACAGTGTGATGCACAACCATCCAGTGAGCCAACAAGTAACGCAAGGAAGGAGATCATCTGTTTCAAATGTGGAAAGAAGGGGCATGTCAGCTATCACTGTACGATGAGGGAAACGGAGCATTCTAATGCAGCACAAGTGATTGAGACTATCAACAAAGAAGATTGTAGTGGGTGCAAACCTCTTTTTGAAAAAGACGGTCAGCCAGTCTTAGTGTGTGGTCATACAGTGAAAGCAGGATCAGCAGTCCATGCAGGTGGAAGCATGAAGATGCACCATGGTTTCGTTAATGATAGGCCAGCATTAACAATTAGAGATTCCGGGTGTACGTCTATCGGAGTTAGAAATAGTTTAGTGAACCCCTCGGAGTACACAGGGGAAAAGATTAGATGCATAACATTTAATAGGACAGTAGAATTCTACCCATTAGCCGTGATAGCAGTAAAAACACCATATATCATAGGAAGAGTGGTAGCGTGTGTTCTAGACTCACCAGTGGCAGATTTGATCATCGGAAACGTGCCAGGAGTTAAAGATTGTACAGAAGAAGAAGTAGTTTATTGGGACCAAAAACATAGTGTAAGCAGTAACGAGGTAGGTACCAAAAGAAAACCTAAATTAGAGAGTATAGCTGAAGTAGAAGAGGCACTTGAAGTAGACACAGAGGACAGGGATAGGACAGCTGAGCAGGTGAGAATGGATCTCAAATATAGCTGTAGGGGATCCCAGAGACAAGATACTACTCTCGACAAATGTTTCCAAGGGTGTAGTAAAGTGAGACATAGACAATCAAAGAAGGGTAGATGGTGCTTCGAGAGGAAGAACAATGTTCTCACTCGCCGGTTTTCAGATGGCGGAACTGTACGTGGGCAAGTAGTATTACCGTTAACACATCGAGATCGATATACTAGAACGGCTCAGGATAGGGCATGTGCAGGGCACATAGGAGTAAGGCGGAAGCAGCATAGAGCAGGATGCCAGGTATATTGGCCAGGATTTAATAAAGAGGTCAGACTAAACAGAGACTCCAGTGTAACGGTACAATATGTAGATTGCAAAGTTAAGGCAGTTCAAAAGTGTGTTAACGGCATCACTGAACCAGGATTAGCAAACAGATGTTTTAAAGATATAGGAAACATGAGGCATGGGTACAGGAAGGGTAGACACAGCATCAACAGAAATAGGTGGAGGTTTGAGGCAAGAAAAGAACCACCTTATATAGTGCCGGTACACAAATAGTTGTGTCTTTTTGAGGATGTTAATAGACCTGCAGGTACACAGATATTATGTTTCCTATGATGTATTATTATTATGTGATGTATTAGTTCATGCATTGGTACACAAGATGGAAAGTTGGTGGTATTGATGTGTTGGTAATATGGTAGTCTGATATGACTACTTGATGTATTATTCAGTGGGGTAGCTAAAGTAAGATGGAGGGCTACCCAGGCAATATGTCTGGGTCACATATTTGATAAGGATTAGTCTCCCAACATTTGAAAACGATGTTTTCTTTTAAGAGGGGGGTAATGACATATGCCTGGGTCATTGACAGTGAGGTGAGTGACCTGGTAGCGAGACTACGAGAAAAACAACCAGTCATGAAAAATAATGGTGAGGGTGAGTGGAGACCCCCAGGGTGGATGGGGAGAGAGACAGTTTTAGGCTGGGGTGTAATGTTGTGGGGAGCCCAGGGAGGGGCTACACAGCAGGGTTAAAAGACAGTGGAAAACTTTGACTGCGCAATGGAAACTGGGACCGACTGAGGAGTCGGGTCGCTGGAGGACAGTTGATGTTTTGGCACCGAGCGGATCGGTGAGCTAATACGTGGGAGCTTAGACTGACTGTGGGTCAGATCTTTTGTTGTGTTGTTCTCCCAGTTGTGAATGCAGGCCTAAAACCCAGTGGGGGTTGGATAGTTAATGGAGGCCTGAACCCAGAGTGGGTTTTATAGTGAGTGGAGGCCTGAACCCAAAGTGGGTTGGATAGCTAGCGGAGACTAGACCCAGTGTGTGGGTTGTGATGTGTGAGGTCCAGCGGTGGATAGTTGCTGGATAACTGGTTTATGAATAGGAGATTCATAAGGCCGTGAGAAGACAGTGATGCGTGCGCGTTAAGTTGTGAGGAGGATATGGATATTCTATGGATTATATTGTTTCTGGATAATGAGTTATGTTCCGTTTTTCCATGTTCTTTCTGCAATAAAGGATTATGTGCGCCAACTCAATCTTGTTTAATGACTGGTGAATGTGCACTGCGGGGGTGAGTTATATTGTAAGACAGTTAGATAGCTCAATTGACACACCAGGAGTATCGTTACCTAGACAACGACCATATCACGCACTTATCATCAAGAACTTCTTCACCCTAACAACACTGTGATTTTACTCTGTTCAATAATGTTTGTTGATCAGAGAATCTTTCAAATAACTTAAATGTCACTTGGGAAAATCTAACTGTTCATAAGTCACTGGTTATAAGATTTTCCCCATCTTGAAAAAACAACCTATTAATGTTCTATATATATTGGTGTCCTTGGTATATGAGTCATGAATCTTCGGTGATGTAGCTTATCACTCAAGAAAAACCAAACTTATATTCATCAAGTCCGGCTCAGCAGAAGCCAGGTTTCTGCAGACCAACTATATTCTGAGCCCAGTGTACAAGCCTCTCAGTACCCTCTGTCTTCAATCCGTGAGCCATCTCTTTATATAACTTTGATACTGCTTCTTGGTAATATATCGTCGCACACTCAAGTGGAACCTGTTGAATAGAGAACACCCTGGTGAGAGCAACTCAATTCTGACCGTAATTGGGTGAGTGTAGGCCGATAGCAGCACTCAGATCTATAACAGAGATCCGATCTCTGTCATACGGCCAAATAGCTCATCACATTGGTCTGAGACATGGTAACACCAGGAAAGAATAAAGGAAACGGGTAGAAACCCAGCAGATGCCCTACTGGAAGATCCTACCATTTCTCATTCCCTACATCCCTCCCAACCATCCTCAATCTCTCTAATTATTATCCCACTACATTGTCCTTAACTTCTGGAGTTAAATGATATATCACACAAGCTAGTTAAAAACTGAAGATGGCAAAATCATAATAGAAAAAGACCAGATTCTACAGGTATGGACAGATTATGTGAAACACCTTTATGATGATAACAGAGACGAACAGTATGATATTAGATTTAATAATGAAGGACCGCCAATTTTGGAGATGGAGGTTCGAAATGTTCTTAAGCATATGAAAGCTGGCAAGGCCCCCGGTGCAGATAACATCACAACAGAAATGATTAAAGCTTTAGAAGAATTTGGAATAGATCAAGTCACCAGACTGCTGAACACATTATATGATACTGGAGATATACCTCCTGAATTATGTAACTCTATATTTATTGCAATCCCAAAGAAATCAGGAACCTTGGAATGTGATCAACATAGAACAATTAGTATGATGAGTCACATCACAAAGATTTTGCTAAGAATTATCATGCAAAAAATGAGGAAGAAGATACAACCTGAAATAGGGGAAGAACAATGCGGGTTTGTAGAAGGAAAGGGTACAGTAAATGCTGTGTATATGCTGCGAACAGTTATTGAACGTGCTATAGAAGTAAACAAGGATATACATCTTTGCTTTATTGACTATACAAAGGCTTTTGATAGCGTTAGACATGTCAGCATGGTGGATATGCTTGCAGATCTACAAATTGATGGGAAAGACATTAGACTTATAAAAAACATATATTGGAAACAACAAGCTGCAATAAGGATTGATAATGAAGTGGGACAGTATCAGCCAATTAAGAGAGGTGTTAGGCAGGGATGTGTGATGTCTCCAGATCTTTTTTCCTTGTACAGTGAAAATATTTTCAGAAATGTAGAGGATATAAATGGAATCAGCATTGGAGGACGAAACATCAATAACATTAGATATGCAGATGATACAGTATTAATTGCAGACAATGCGCAGGACCTGCAACAATTAGTAGATGCGGTTGTTGTACACAGTGAGCAACTGGGGTTAGAATTAAATTGTAAAAAGACTCAGGTTATGGTCGTCAGTAGGAAGGAAGAAGTGCCACAATGTAATATACGAGTAATTGGAAATATTCTTCAACAAGTGAATCGGTACAATTATCTTGGAACAGTTATAACATCTGATGGGAGATGCCTTGAAGAGATTAGAACAAGAATCGCCATGGCGAAAGTAGCCTTTAGCAAGATGAAAAACATTCTGACCAATAAAAAGATGTCAATTGAAACGAGAAAAAGAGTGTTGAGGGGATACATAGAGCCTGTTCTTTTGTATGGATGTGAAACTTGGACAATGAGCAGTCAAGCTGAAAAGCATCTGATGGCTGCAGAAATGTGGTTTCTGAGGAAAATGCAAAGAATACCATGGACAGACAGAAAAACCAATGACCAAGTATTACAGGAGACAAATGAACATCGTAGACTGATTAGAGAAATTAGACGTAGACAGTCAAAATGTTTTGGACATGTTATGAGAAGAAATGGGTTGGAGAACTTAGTGACAACTGGCAAGATCGAGGGGAACAGACCAAGAGGAAGACCGAGAGGAAAATACTTGGATGGCTTGGCCACATGGCATGGACGAGACAGGAACACTGAGCTGATCCACGACACTGGTGATCGAGTGAAATGGCGAGTCATGACCGCCCACGCTTTTCGGCATGGCACATGATTGATTGATTTAGTTAAAGAAACACAATAGGATACTAGTGCCGATGCTCCTATAATACTTTCTATCACCGCACTTATAGAACATTCTATCACCGCACCTATAATACATTATATCACCGCTCAGTACTGTACTCTATTCCTAATAATACTCTAAGTTAGATATGATTAATAGAATACCATATGCCTATACCGGTTGCAGATTGAGACTATGCAATCACAGACTGGATCTATCTCCGCCGATAAATATCAACACTTTGACACTATAGTCTCTTTCTATAACACAACTCGGAATACTGCGCCGATCCTTATCACTTCAGAAATTTTGGTCAACTAACTCAACTTGTTTACCTCAACTGGTTTTAATTCGGGGCTTGAGTGACGTCACCAAAAAGTCTAGACGCTAATCAGACCAGAGTCTGGTTTTCTCCGCCTGTTTTAGACTGACTGGAATCAATCCGCCGTCTATTTTGCTTTCATCTGGGACTTGCCCCGGCACTTCCGAGAGTCCCGCTAGTCTGGGATCTGGGGAATCATGCCCCTTACATCACAAGACCTCTCCGACGTCTGTCCAGATATTTCGCTACAACATCAAAGGCCGGGTACCGCCTTGCAGACGGATGGCGCTTTTGTTCCGTCTCGAGCAACAACTTGTTAACAAAATGCCAACCGGGTGTAGACATTTTACACGACTTATTTTGTTCCTCAGTCCCCTGCTCATCAAAGGGTTGCCGGCGTTTGTGTAGACAATTGTCTCTTTCTGTCATCGATCGAAACTATCAAATTTTTGGTGACAGTTCTGAGTTTGGTTTAACAAATAGCAAAAAGAACACAGAGATTATGTCGCAAGGTGCACATGGTGCACCATCAATCTTTATTGACGACGCCGAACTAGAGATGGTAGACCATTTTATATATCTAGGATCAGTGGTAAATAGCAAATTATCCCTAGATCAAGAAATCAACATCCGGATTGGTAATGCAGCAACAACAATGAACAGGTTAAGAAAAAGAGTCTGGGAGAACAGGAAGCTTACTGCCAAAACAAAAGTCCTTGTCTATCAAGCTGTGTCCTTAGTACTCTTCTTTATGGCAGTGAAACCTGGACAACTTACTCACACCAAGAGAAACGTTTAAACAGCTTTCATATGCGGTGTCTGCGAAGAATTCTTGGTATTAAGTGGCAAGACAAAATCACAAATACTGAAGTATTGGAAAGATCAGGTTGTGTGACGGTGTATTCCATGCTCAGTCTTCGTAGACTTAGATGAATAGGGCATCTTAGGAGGATGGATGATGGTAGAATACCAAAGGACATCTTTTTTGGTGAATTACAGATGGGTAAGAGATCTCAGGGTCGGCCTCTACTACGATACAAAGATGTGTGTAAGCGGGACATGATTGATACAGGCATTGATAATGCACATTGTGAGCAAGTCGCCGCTGAACGTGTTGCATGGAGGGCAAACATCAGAAATGGAATAGAGACAAAGGAGAAAATTATTGCAGATAAGTCACACACCAAGCGTATGAGACGTAAGATGGTGCATGATGGTGGAAATGACCACGTGTTCACATGTACCCACTGTGAACGGACATTTACAGCGCAAATTGGCCTTATCAGTCACATTCACTACCGCCATAGGTAAAAGTTATTATGCCTTTTTAAAGCACAAACTATCGTTTGTCAAGACGGCAAGGTGCCAATGATGATGATGATGATGATGATGATGATGATGGGAGTCTCCGTGGCGACTACTTCTAGTGTACTTGACTGACTATTACGTGGAGATTAGCTTTCCCTATTAACAGTGTCCGTTGCCATCAGGTGAGACTACTCTGACTTCAGAGGTACTTGTGTTTTACGTCCTCAAGTCAAGGACGAGATGTCAACATTTCAGTCCAATTGACCCGTGTAGAGGATGAACGCGTTACCTCGGCATCAGAACACCGGGTGTTTAAGAAGAACGAGTGCTGGTGTCAATTCGGCCATGCCGGCCTCCTCTTGACTGGTCTAATCGCCCTGCCTCTCTCATGAGATTCGGTGTTCAAATGTACCTGAGGATCGCACCGGACAAGGAGCACCCTTTGTATGAGGCAAGGGATGACATCTGGGGACAAGGGTAGAAAAGAGCCCGTTCTTGGATGGCACAAGCAGAAGATACGATTATATGTGTCTGTGGAAATGGCAAGATAGTGCAGGGGAAAGAAATTGATGATGATGCTGCACAACAAAGAATCAAATATAATACAAACGGACATGTTGCTATAATAGTTAGGACGTACGCTGACAATGGATTAAGCTCTGCCGGACGAAAGTTTGATCTCTCGAGGTTCGCTACGGGAGAAGAAGACTAGCCAACTATGCTCCGTGCACTAAGTCCCGCAAATTGTGATGATCCCAACACTTCACGTACCCACATCTGTTCCTGTTCCGAGAGTTGGTGTTTGTTTTATTTATTGCACACCAGAGAAAGTTTCAGAGGAAACAATACTAGGGGATAAGAAGAAGGGGTTAAATCTACGACAACATTTATAAAAAACCTGGCAGTCATAGATCAATCCATGCATAAATAAAAGAAAAATAATAGACCTTTTTCCACGCCCATTAGGCATATTTATAAATGATGCTAAACCCGTATTTGGAGACAATCGTCGGCACTCGATAGGTGATGAATGCAGACATGCATTGGATTAGACAGAGTAGTACAAGAGTAGTACAAGTCAGACAACTGTGTGGTGCAATGATTAGGAAGTTGAACGACCATCCCGTGAGCTGAAGTACTTAATAATCAATGTACGGGTGAACATAACCCAAAATTAGTACCATGTACTGCGAGATTTTCTGGGAAGTAAAAGTGATCGGGGGTTGTTTTGACATCACCCATCAAGTGCTGATTCCATCCATCATCTGCCTTGCCGATAAGAACGGACGGTCATGTTTTGTCATCTCACTCGAAAACCAGAGTCGTGGATCAGCTCCGTGTTTCTGTCTCGACCATGTCACGTGGCCAAGCCATCCAGGTATTTACTTCTCTATCTTCCCCTTGGTCTCTTCCCTTTGATCTTGCCAGTTGTCACCAAGTTGCTTATTATAGAGCTGGTACTAGATCATCAATTCGCCTCATTTACTTTACCTACCATTACATTGGCACCTTTCGGTCTTGAAAGACGATAGTTTGATACATTGTGCTTCAAAAAGGCTTAATAACTACGATCCATGGCGGTGGCGAGTGTGGCTGGTAAGGCCAATTCTTGCTGCAAATGTTTGCCCACAGTAGGTGCATGTGAAAACATGGTCACTTCCACCATTTTGCACCATCTTACGTCTCTCACGCTCTGCGTGTTCTTTATCTGCAATCATTTTCTCCTTTGTCTTTATTCCATTTCTGATAGTTGCCCTCCATGCAACACGTTCAGCGGCGACATGCTCCCAATGTGCATTATCAATGCCTGTATCAATCATGTCCCGCTTACACACATCTTTGTATCGTAGTAGAGGCCGACCCTGAGATCTCCTACCCATCTGTAATTCACCAAAAAAGATGTCCTTTGGTATTCTACCATCATCCATCCTCCTAACGTGTCCTATCCATCTAAGTCTACGAAGACTGAGCATGGAATACACCGTCACACAACCTGATCTTTCCAATACTTCAGTATTTGTGATTGTGTCTTGCCACTTAATACCAAGTATTCTTCGCAGACACCGCATATGAAAGCTGTTTAAACGTTTCTCTTGGTGTGAGTAAGTTGTCCAGGTTTCACTGCCATAAAGAAGAGTATTAAGGACACAGGCTTGGTAGACGAGAACTTTTGTTTTGGCAGTAAGCTTCCTGGTCTCCCAGACTCTTTTTGCTAACATGTTCATTGTTGTTGCTGCCTTGCCAATCCTGATGTTGATTTCCTGATCAAGGGATAATTTACTATTTACCTCTGATCCTAGATATATAACATGGTCTACTATCTCCAGTTCGGTGTCGTCAATAAAGATTGATGGTACACCATGTGCACCTTGTGACATAATCTGTGTCTTCTTTTTGTTAATTGTTAAACCAAATTCAGAACAAGCATTGGAGAATGATGATAGTAGATGTTGTAATTCTTCCTCAGAGTGGGTCGTAATCGCAGCATCATCCGCAAAAAGCAACTCTCTGATTAGTACCCTGCTAATTTTTGGTCTTGGCCTTCAATCTCTGAGCATTATAGAGGCCACCATCTGAGCGTGAGTGAATGTATATACCGTCATCCTGATCACGAAAGGCATATTTCAGTAGAAGTGAAAAGTATATCCCAAAGAGGGTGGGGGATAGTACACAACCTTGCTTAACTCCACTCTTGATTTCAAACTCTTCTGAAGTTGAGCTATCAAACTTGATTATACCCTTCATGCCTGTGTGGAACGATTCCACAATGGACAGAAGAGTTGGTGTGCAGCCAATCTTCTTTAGTGCTTTGAACAGACCCTCACGACTGGCCAAATCGAATGCCTTTGTGAGGTCGATGAAGGCAATAAACAGTGGCTGATTTTGTTCCCGGCATTTTTCTTGCATCTGTCGCAATGAGAATATTATATCAATGGTAGACAGGTTCTGACGGAAGCCGCACTGCGATTCGGAGTAGACTTGATCTCCCAGGACTTGAAGTCTGCGCAGGACAATTCTGGCAAATACTTTCTCAACAATACACAGAAGTGAGATACCCCTATAGTTGTTACAGTCGCTCCAATCTCCCTTGTTCTTGTACAGCGTTATGATTTTTGAATCTTTGAAATCCTGTGGGACTTGTCCTTCTCGCCAGCATAGCTCTATTAGCTGGTGGATCTGTAGAGAGAGTGTGTCTTGCCCACTCCTGATTACCTCTATTGGAATCCCATCCTTACCTGGAGCCTTGCCAGATGCAAGCTCATTTATAGCACACTTAACTTCTGTTATAGTGGGAAGTGTGTCCAGGTGGTCAAGAGTTGGTAGGCCCTCTATGGCGTTGAGGGCATCATCCGCTAGCTTGATCTCACTTGAGTAAAGCTCTAAATAGTGATCGACCCATCTATCCATCTGCTGTTTCTTATCAGTGATGATTTCTCCAGTCAAGGTTTTCAGCGGTGCACTTCTTTTGATCATTGGACCACAGGCTTTCTTTATCCCTTCATACATGCTTCTGATGTTTCCCTTATCACTTGCGATTTGAATGGACTCACATAACTTGATCCAATAGTCATTCGCACACTGCCTGGCAGCCTTTTATACATCCTTCCTTCTCTTGCTTCATCTCTCTCAGAGTGTTACGCGTTGGTATTTCCTTGTTTCTTAAGAGAGCTATCTTCTTTTTAACAATCAAGGGCTGCAGTATCTGGCAGTTTGCCGCAAACCAGTCCTGCCTCTTATGATCCACAGTGCCGTAAACCCCTACCGCTGTTTTATAAATAGTTTCCTTAAGTTTACTCCATTTATTATTTACTATAAAATTTTCTGATGTATCATTGAAAGCATCTTCAAGTTGCTGTTGAAATTCAAAGCACTTTCTAGGATCGTGAGTGTTAATAATATTAATCCTGGGGCTAGACTTGTGTTTAGCTGGGTAGATTCTCTTTGGTCTCAGTCTAACCCTTGCAACAACCAAAGAATGATCTGTATCACAGTCAGCACTGTGGTAACTTCGAGTTAATGATGTATGGTTCAGATGTTGTCTCCGTGTGATAATGAAGTCCAGCTGATGCCAATGGCCGGATCTTGGATGTTTCCATGTGACCTTATGCATCTCTTTTGTTTTAAAAAAGGAGTTTGTAATACATAGGTCATTTCTAGTGCAATGCTCCAGCAGCCTTTGCCCATTATCATTCATGCGACCGATGTTGTATTTTCCAAGGCACACTGGCAATGAACTCGAGTCCTTGCCCACACGAGCATTGAAATCACCGAGCATATAAATGTAGTCGGATTTTGGAACTGCCTTGATCGCAGAGTCTAGCTGCTCATAGAACGTATCCTTTGCATCATCAGAGGAAATGATTGTCGGTGCATATGCAGTGAGAATGGTGGCAAATCCCCAAGAGGTTGCCAAGCGCAGTGATAATAATCTTTCATTACCTCCAGCTGGGATATCAATCATTCCCAGTAGCGAATTCTTCACTGCAAAGCCCACACCATGTTGCCTTCTTTCTGCCTGCCCTGTTCCCTTCCAAAAAAAGGTGTAATTGTTTTCCCTGAGTGACCCTTCCTCAGCGAGGCGGTCTCCTGCAGGCCAGCAATATCAATGTTAAGACGATTGAGTTCAGCATCAATCACAGCCGTTTTTCTCACATCGTCAATATTTGTCAAGTCAGTGGAAAATCCTGGACACATGGTTCTCACGTTCCAGGTTGCAAGCCGTAGTTTGAGGTTTCTATTATTCTTTTTATTAGTACCTAGTGCATTGGTTTTACAGCCTGCGATTCAGATTTTGTCCAAGCCCCAAGCACCCATTGAAGCAGGCAGGCTGTGGCGGATCAGCACCCAATTGGCCGGGGGCTGCCCAGCTTGAGGCAGGGCGGTAGCTGATCAGTGACACCTGTAGGTGTCTCCCACCAGTCAGAGGCAACGCGTGGCGCCCCATGTCTACACCAACTGACAAGGACTTATAACCCGTAACAGTTGCCTCTCGCTTTGATTCCGAGACCGGTTAAGACCAGGGATGGAGTTATTGCCTCTCCATAGCACTAAGCCTGGGCTAAAATAAAGAAACCATGTGTTGCCCATGCATCATGATCCCTCTCTCGGCCTGCCTAGTTCACTTTACCTACCAGATAACCAAGAACCTCTGAGAACACCTGGACATGGTTAGAAAGAGCAATGTTTTTGATATGCGGAAAGAAGTTGATTCACAGAGAGAGAACTCTACTCGCATTAGAAAAAAGACAGTCCACATTCTTTATGCATGTTATGAGA
>JACEFZ010008338.1:62500-75000 GCA_014155875.1 Cepaea nemoralis
GCGTGACCCTGGCACTGTTAAATGTGAGTTATGGTCGTGGTACTGGTCAGTGTGAGTCATGGTCCTGGTACCGGTCAGTGTGAGTCATGGTCCTGGTACTGGTCGGTGTAAGTCGTAGTACTGGTGCTTATCAGTGTCTATCATGGTTTTGGTACTGGTCAGTGTGTGCCATGGTCCTGGTACCGGTCAGTGTGAATCATGGCCCCGGTACTGGTCAGTGTGAGTCATGGTCCTGGTCACTGTGAGTCATGGTATTGGTATTGGTAAGGGTGTGGCTAGTCATGTTACTGGTCAGTGTGATTCATGGTCAGTGTGAGTCATGTTACTTGAACTGGCTGTGAGAGCCATGGTAATGGTGTTGGTCAGTGTTAGTCATGGTAATGGTGTTGGTCAGTGTTAGTCATGGTCCTGGGTATGGTCAGTGTTAGTCATGATCCTGGGTATGGTCTGTATGAATTATGGTACTAGTGCTGGTCAGTGTGAGTCATGGTTTTGGTACTGGTCAGTGTGAGTCATGGTACTGGTACTGGTCAGTGTGAGTCATGGTAATGGTGCTGGTCAAATTGGAAACAATAAAGAGAAATTTAATTGTTAATTTTTGTACAATTTTGTTGCTGAAATTGTATTTGTTTTCATTTAACGATAGTTATTATTGCATAAGATACTTTAAATTTTCTGAAATACAGCTGTTGTTGTCTAGGGGACAGACGATTATCTCTAGTAGGTTGGAAATTTGCCCAGTCAGCAGAAAACCAGTTGTGGTGTAATCAAAGTGAATGTTAGTTTTAAGTGGTATGAAACGTTGAAAGTCGGTTAGAAGATGCGGTAGATGGTATTCGAGGGGTCAGTAAGACATACATGGTTTTAAGAAAAGGTCGACTTCATAACAGACACTGCTGTTTGGTTGGAGACTTGACGCTATTGCGGATGTGAAATGACAATGTGAGATATTTTTTTCCTCTTTGGTTAAGAAATTTTCCTACTTTTTACAAGTTTTGTTTGGGATATTTGAAAGTTTGGTCGAGATATTTTTATATTTGTTCAACGTGTTCCCATATTGGACAAAAGAGTTTCCTACTTTTTATAAGTTTGGCTGTGATATGTTTAAGTTTGTTTGAAATGTGGCCAACATTTTAAACATTTGGTTAACAAACTTTCCTATTTGGTAACCAAATTTTCTTACTTTTCATAAGGTTGGATGAACTTTGGCCAAACTTTTCACATTTTGGTTAACAAATTTTCCTACTTTTCATAAGTTTGACTGAGATTTTTATAAGTTTGGTTAAAGTGTGCTGAGGTGTGCTGGTGGTAATAGTTGAGCAATCATTTGCTCTCATGCTTACGAAATCTTTCAATAGAAATTCTTTCATTCTTCAAGTATTCTCATCCACACTGAGTTTTATTTAGGCCAGTTTAATGGTACCGCTGATTTTTCATACTCCAAATATTCTCATTCATTTTTGGCTTCTGAAAAATGGTACACCTTGTATGTATCTACAACATCTTTCATAAATTAAACATCGCAAAAGGCAACCCATTTTACAAAATGTAAACAGGAATATATGGCGTTTACTTGAGCTCTCACGCGAGTGAGAGAGAGAGAGAGAGAGAAGGAGAAGGAGAGAGAGATAGGGAGAGAGAGAGAAGGAGAAGGAGAGAGAGATAGGGAGAGAGAGAGAGAGAAGGAGAAGGAGAGAGAGATAGAGAGAGAGAAGGAGAAGGAGAGAGAGAGAGAAGGAGAGAGAGATAGGGAGAGAGAGAGAGAAGGAGAAGGAGAGAGAGATAGGGAGAGAGAGAGAGAAGGAGAAGGAGAGAGAGAGATAGAGAGAGAAGGAGAAGGAGAGAGAGAGAGATAGAGAGAGAGAAGGAGAAGGAGAGAGAGGGAGAGAGAGAGAAGGAGAAGGAGAGAGAGATAGGGAGAGAGAGAGAAGGAGAAGGAGAGAGAGATAGAGAGAGAGAGAAGGAGAAGGAGAGAGAGAGAGAGAGAGAGAGAGAGAGAGAGAGAGAGAGAGAGAGAGCCCTCCGGACAAACCCACAAGTGCTCAGAGTCACGCACAGACAGACAAGACACATAGCGAACTGTGGTGCATTCAGGAAGATTGCTGAAGTAATTGATGTCAATAACAAGAGAGAAGATCCGTCTCTCCCAGAGTGGACACTGTTGACCACTGATTGGTTGGCATCCCCCACCAGGCTAATAGTTATAGCGCGGACCTCACAGAGGCGTGTCCCAATAGAACATCATGTCCAGGAGCCCTCTTTTCCCGCGGACCTGAGAGAGGTGTCTACGGACAACCAGCGCCGTTCTCATGAGATCTTTCATAATCAGCCAGTGCATGAAGGCACGTGGTCGAGTAGCCACCTATGATCGACAAGCGCCAATGTACCTGCAAGGTTATAGTTAGGGTTAGGATTTACGGTTAGGGTTCAGGGTTTTGGGTTTAGGGTTTAACAACTACAACTAACAACTATTAGTAGTAGTAGTAGTAGTAGTAGTAGTAGTAGTAGTAGTAGTAGTGTCGGGTAGCGGGGTAGGGGTATACCCTATCAAAGGAGAAGTAAGGTGCCTCCTTCCCTCCGCTAGCCTATGGGACACCCGTGGGCAAGGTGGAGTACCCGTTTAGCCCCCCCAACAGGGTAATGTGAAGCCATGGGAGCAGGTGGTGGATTGGACTTGGGAGCAGCCGACAGATAGTTGTTGGTTATGGTTTCAAGTCAGTGACGGTGGGCAGAGGATCTCTCAGTAGAGACAATGGCTACGGTCATCCGATCAGTATGGTCACTGCCAGGAAGGAAGAATGGTAGACTTTCCTCCTTATTGATTCCCGGGCAGAGGAGGCTCGTCAGCCTTGGTTGGTATCTCTTCTAAGAGAGGGAACTCTAAATCTCAAACCTCCGCTGCCTTGCGGGTATACCCATATGGGAAAGGCTTCGGGAGTAAACCCTGAGGACAAATCCGGAGATGGAGTCCCTAAGGCAGTTCCATGTTGTAAACAACATAGTTCTGGCAACTCCTGCGACGGCACCGATGCCAAGTTGCATTGGCTACTGCCTTTCCCTTGGTCAACATCGGCGACGTGGAGAGGGGGAACCTGCTACTGGGCAACAGCTGGTTCTCCGATTTCCATTGCCCAGGCTTGTGCCCTGAAGAGGTCACTTCAGCACCGCGTAAAGCGGTGACACAACACGGGAAGTAGCATTTGCCGGTTATAAGTCTTAATGCTCGATTGGCGTAGAGCAAGGCGCCAGGGGCTACTTCCGACGGTGGGAGAGATCATCGTATCTCACTAGACAGCTACCGCCCGCCTAAGCTGGGCAGCCCCCAGTCAATAAGGTGTTGTCTCGCCACGGTTCATCTGCTCCTGAGGGTGTGTGGAGCTTAGGGGGAAATCCTGACACATGGACCGCAATCTATACACCTAACAGCAAGAAAAAAACAAAACAACCGGCCCTAAGGCTGGGAACATGGAACGTAAGAACCATGACCCCTGGCATCTCAGACGATCTAAATGAGATTGTGGATGCCCGCAAAACTGCAGTGATAAACAACGAACTGCTAAGACTGGGGATAGACATTGTCGCCCTGCAAGAGACCAGACTCCAAGAATCTGGAAGCATCAAGGAGAGGGACTTCACTTTCTACTGGCATGGCAAGCCGTGCGGAGAGACCAGGGAGCATGGAGTTGGCTTCGCTATCAGAAACAAGCTGCTCAATTCCATCATACCACCAAGTGATGGCACTGAAAGAATATTGAAGCTCCAACTCCAGACAGAGGCAGGCCCAGTTAGTATTATAAGCGTTTACGCCCCAACACTAACTGCAGCATCAGAATCTAAAGACAAGTTCTATGACGACCTTAGCAAAGAAGTCAGTGAAACACCAGAGAAACAACATCTTTTTATCCTGGGGGATTTCAATGCCAGGGTTGGCTCCGACCACGAATCTTGGCCTTCATGTCTAGGACAGTTTGGCGTTGGGAAGATCAATGACAATGGACAACGTCTCTTGGAATTCTGCAGCCACCATAATCTGTGCGTGACCAACACCTTCTTTGACACGAAACCTCAACACAAGGTGTCATGGAGGCACCCCAGATCAAAGAACTGGCACCAACTCGACCTGGTGCTCACTAAACGCAGCAACCTCCGCAATGTACGGATGACTCGCAGCTATCATGGTGCTGACTGCGACACCGACCATTCACTCGTCTCCAGCAAGGTGAAGATAAAGCCCAAGAGAATCTACAGAAGCCGAACAGAAGGAAGACCACGCATTGACACCAGTGGCACCCAAAATAAAGAGAAGGTCAACAAATTCATGCAGGCTCTAGCGGATACTCTGCCCGGCCCCACAGACGGAGATTCCACCGAGAGATGGAGTCATTTTCGCGACACCATCTACAATACAGCACTATCAACATTTGGCAAGAAGCAAACTAAGTCAACCGACTGGTTTGAAGCACACTCTGAAGAGATGCTCCCAGTCCTGGAGATAAAGAGACATGCATTCTCGATGTATAAAACATCACCTTCAGAGAAAACACTGCAGGCATTGCGAACGGCCAGAAATAGAGTACAACAGATGGCAAGAAGATGTGCGAACAGGTACTGGCTACAGCTCTCTGCTCAAATTCAAACTTGTGCAGACACTGGAAATATAAGAGGAATGTATGAGGGCATCAAGCAAGCTGTCGGTCCATCAAAAAATAAGATGGCCCCTTTACGATCAACTGAGGGGGTAATCATAAAAGATCGAGCGAAACAAATGGATCGCTGGGTAGAACACTACTCAGAGCTATACTCAGTGGATAACACTGTCAGCGAAGAAGCTCTGGAAGCCATCGATCAACAGTCCGCCATGCATGCCTTGGATAACGAACCTTGCCTCACAGAAATCAGCGAAGCACTAGACTCTCTCAAATCCGGCAAGGCACCTGGAAAAGATAGTATTCCACCTGAAATTTTAAAATGTAGCAAAGAAACAATCATCCCAGAACTGTATGCAATATTACAGCTCTGCTGGAGAGAAAAATCAATACCACAAGATATGAAAGACGCAAACATCGTTACCCTTTATAAAAACAAAGGCGACAGAAGCGACTGCAACAACTATCGCGGCATTTCCCTTCTCAGCATTACAGGCAAGATTTTTGCCAGAGTAATCCTTAAAAGATTACACATTCTTGCTGAAAGAATCTACCCCGAATCGCAGTGCGGATTTAGACCCAACAGGTCCACCATCGATATGATTTTCTCACTCCGGCAGCTCCAAGAGAAGTGCAGAGAACAGAGGAAGCCATTATATATAGCCTTCATCGACCTCACAAAGGCATTTGACCTCGTGAGCAGAAGCGGCCTTTTTAAGGTCCTTGAAAAGGTTGGATGTCCACCCACCCTTCTTAGTCTCGTGAAATCATTCCACGAAAACATGCAGGGGACCATTTTATTTGACGGCTCAACATCCCAGTCATTCAGCATCAGCAGCGGAGTAAAGCAGGGATGCGTGCTTGCTCCTACACTCTTTGGTATCTTCTTTGCTGTTCTCTTAAGGCAAGCATTTGGGACTGCCACTGAAGGCATATACCTCCACACAAGATCTGATGGCAAACTTTTTAACCCATCAAGACTCAAGGCAAAGACCAAAATAAGACCAAGATGCGTAAGAGAACTACTTTTTGCAGATGATGCAGCACTGATTACTCATACAGCAGAAGATCTCCAAAGGCTCATAGATCGTTTTGCAGCTGCCTGCAAAGACTTTGGGCTCACCATTAGCCTAAATAAAACACAGGTGATGGAACAAGATGCTGATGCGCCTCCGTCAATCAAAATCTCTAATTATGAATTGAAAGTCGTCCACGATTTTGTGTATCTGGGATCGACAATATCAGATAATCTTTCATTAGAGACAGAAATCGACAGACGCATTGGAAAGGCAGCCACAACATTTTCCAGGCTAGCTAAAAGAGTTTGGGAGAATAATAGACTAACAGAGCGTACAAAAGCTCAAGTATATAAAGCTTGTGTTGTTAGCACACTACTCTACGGGTCTGAATCCTGGACCCTGTACTCAAGACAGGAAAGGAAGTTGAATTCCTTCCACATAAGATGTCTGAGACGTATCCTGGGCATAACATGGAAAGACCACATAACAAACAAACAGGTGCTTGAAAGAGCAGATATTACCACAGTGCACACCCTCCTCAAGCAGAGACGCCTCCGGTGGTTGGGCCACGTATCTCGAATGGAGGACGAACGTATTCCCAAAGATCTCCTTTACGGAGAACTAGCCACAGGAAAGAGGCCAACCGGAAGACCCCAAATGCGATATAGGGATGTGTGTAAACAAGATATGAAAACCATTGGAATAGATCCAGACACGTGGGAGAGAGTTGCAACAGACAGATGCTCCTGGAGAAGAGATGTACGAAACGGACTGGTGCTCTTTGAGCGCAATCAGATCCAAAAAACTGAGGAGAGACGGCACAGGCTCAAAGAGCAGTCACTTACTGCGGGACTTGCCTCGTCTCACAGATGCGGAAACTGTGACAGAGATTGTCATTCTCGAATTGGACTATACAGTCACCAGCGGTGCTGCCAGGCACCTTCCAAGCGGCACAACTCTATAGTCCTTCAGGACTGAAAGAGGCCTACTACTACTACTACTACTACTACTACTACTAGTAGTAGTAGTAGTAGTAGCAGCAGCAGCAGTAGTAGTAGTAGTTGTGTAGTAGTAGTAGTAGTAGTAGTAATAGTAGTAGTAGTAGAAGTAGTAGTAGTAGTAGTAGTAGTAGCAGTAGTAGTAGCAGCAGCAGTAGTAGTAGTAGTAGTAGTAGTAGTAGTAGTAGTAGTAGTAGTAGTAGTAGTAGTAGTAGTAGTAGTAGTAGTAGTAGTAGTAGTAGTAGTAGTAGTAGTAGTAGTAGTAGTAGTAGTAGTAGTAGTAGTTGTGTAGTAGTAATAGTAGTAGTAGTACATGGCTTGAGAAAAATTGCAGAGAAATTGAAAAACAACACAACAGTAAAAATGCGAAACTAATGCACAAAAGAATTCAGGAGATTACTAATCAAAGAACACGTACATCAGCAGGCTGCCTAAAGACAAAAGATGGAAGAGTCATAATAGAAAAAGATCAGATTTTACATGTATAGTCAGATTACGTGAAAAACCTTTATGACGATAACAGAGACGAACAATATATTGTTCAAAATAACAATGAGGGGCCAGCAATTTTGAAGACGGAGGTTCAGAATGCTCTTAATCATATGAAATCTGGCAAGACTCCCGGTCCAGACAGCGTCACAACAGAAATGATTAATGCTTTAGAAGAATATGGAATAGATAAAGTTACCAGTCTGCTTAATACAATATATGATACTGGAAATATACCTCATGAGTTATGTAATTCTGTATTTATTGCAATCCCAAAGAAATCAGGAGCCTTGGAATGTGATCAACATCGAACAATTAGTATAATGAGTCACATCACGAAGATTTTGCTAAGAATTATCATGCAAAGAGTTAGGAGGAAAATACAACCTGAAATAGGAGAAGAACAATGTGGGTTTGTAGTAGGCAAGGGTACAGTAAATGCTGTGTATATACTGAGAACCGTAATCGAACGTTCTATAGAAGTAAACAAAGATCTACACCTTTGCTTTATTGACTACACAAAGGCTTTTGATAAAGTGAGACATGTCAACATGATAAGGATGCTTGAAGATCTACAAATTGATGGGAAAGACCTTAGACTTGTAAAAAACATATATTGGAAACAACAAGCTGCCATAAGAGTTGATAATGAAGTAAGCCAATATCAGCCTATTAAGAGAGGTGTGAGACAGGGATGTGTAATGTCTCCAGATCTGTTTTCCCTGTACAGTGAAAATATTTTCAGAAATATTGAAATTATGGAAGGTGACATAAGCCTGGGTCACTGACATTGAGTTGAGTGACCGGGCAGGAGGAAGAATGGAGATGAGAGTGGGAGACAGTAAAGTGACTGACCTGGCTACGAGGAAAACAATCAACCCTCAGAAATAATGGGGCGGATATGAGTGGAAATCCCCAGGGGGGGGGGGGGGGATGGTCGAAAGAGAGTTGTGTGTTGTGTGAAGTGAGGAGACTGTAAAGTCAGTGAGAGAAGAGACCGACTGCGGGTCAGGTCGTTTAAGAGAGAGCTCCGTGTTGTGTTGTTCTTCTAGTTGTGAAGACAGGCCTGAACCCAGAGTGGGTTCTGTATTGAGTGTAGGCCTAAACCCAGAGTGGGTTCTATAGTTGAGCAGTGGCTCCAACCCAATGTGTGGGTTGTATTGTGGGAGATCCAGCCGTGGATTGTAGCTGGATTACCTGTCTTGTGGATTGAGATTAGAAGGCAGGCCGTGAGAAGGCATTGATGTGTGCTGGTTAAATTGTGAGGAGGATATTTATATTCTATGGATTACATTATGTTTCTGGATGTATAAACATGTTCCGTTTGTCCGTCTTATTTCTGTAATAAAGGATTATGTGCGCCAACGGAATCTTGTTTAATGCCTGGTGAATATGCACTGCGGGGGTGAGTTACATTGCAAGACAGATATCTCCATTGACACACCATGAGTATCGTTACCTAGACAACGACCATCACACAATAATATCATGAGCATATCATCGTAAGAACTTCGTGATAATATCATCAAGAAAATGTGTGACATCTGGGCGCTCGTCACTTAGTAAGGTGTATCTGAGGGCTACGTCCGATTAAGAACATTATAGACAGTGTTGTCATTCTGAGATGTTTGTGGGCTCTTCGCGGAGAGAGGGTGGACAGCGGAGTGTGTCCACCGTATAAACACTGAGTTTGTCTCCGTGCGGGAACTGGCTACAGCAGTTCACGTCAAGCCCACTACAGGTGAATTGGAACCAACCATATCGCTAAAGCGAGTGGGGGTGTCAAAAAACAGCGGCAGCACAAAAGTCGGTGATAAAGACACGCCATACAGACTAACCGGGAGAGTCCATTACGGTGACAGGTAAATTTGATACCAGGCAGGAGGGCTGAAACCAGCAGACGCGGCGATGAAAGACCAGTGTTGAATCCAGAGTGGCGAGGGCAGCGTGTGTGTGTGTAGAACATCCGCTGTCGGTGATAATGACAGGATTGGGAACCAAAGATAATTGACAGGTGTGTGTGTGCTGGAGGCAAGCGCACTGTGTTGTTGCAAGTTGACTGGTCAAGATTATTCGACGCAGTAAATAGGACGGGTGGGTACACCAGCGTCCAGGTACTGGGGAAGTACATGTTTGGAAAACAGAGAAAAATTGGCAGTCGCTGATTTGACGGACAGTTGACTGAAGGGGATAGTAACGGTACCCCTACCGCAGCCGGGTGGGGCTGTCAAGTTTGTGTGAAAACTGTTTTACGGAGGAATTTTTCACTGAGAGTGATAAAGAGAAATTAGGTTGACCTTGGAAGGCAAGGCTGTTTAACAGTAAGCAGTTACTGAGGTACTGACTGGAGGTGTCCGGCAAGGTCAAGGCCGTGGACAGTGGAAAGTTACTGAGATGTTCCATAGTGGAACTGGATAAACAAGCTGTTTTTGTGTGAAACAAGACTTTATGTTCGGCTTTGTTAAAAGCCCTTTGTGTTCATTACCTTATAATCAGCAAACATTTTGTCAACGATTGATGACGTGGCATCTCCGCGAACATAGTTGCATACAGTTGCCAAAAAGAACTGACTGTACAGAGTGAAAGCGTTGAACATTTATTGCCATTATTTTGGTCTTTTCTTTTGGTGAATCCTATAACATATATGATACAGCAAAGCGCCATCTCCGCAACGAGAGTAACAACATATCGAAAGAACACTTTGGATAATTATTATTACCGTCAACGTTTCCGACAGTTGGAACTTTTGATCACCACGTGAATTCAGGAACCACTCAACAAAACAACAAGTCGCTTTGAAATCTAGCGTCGTAATCATTTCGGAGAATGTAACACAGACATTTCCAGCATATTGTGAAAAACTATTAACAGCAAAATAAGAACTTTTGGCGACGGATTTATGGGCCCATGTTTGTCGGCCAACGAGTTGGACATTCTGTTTGCTGCTCATTGTCTTATAAATATTGCTTTCGGTTGTTAAGCTGTACTTGTATGTGGTCCAGTGTTTGTCAAGAGTAGGAGATTTTTGGGGTGTTTCTCGAGAGTCGGGATACAGCACACAAATATATATTCTTTCTGGTGCTTACGATATTTTTGTAAGAAAAACGTTAATGAGTTGACGTATCGTGCAGGGGCATTGAAATAGTCTTAACCAATATCTAGAGCCGAGTTGTCTGACGTCAGATTTGTGTATATGTTGATGCTATAAATTGTTTTTGTTTCTCTTTCTTTTCGTTATATTTACATATAATATTTGTTGTGTTCGGATATATGTTTTTATTGTGATCTTTCGTCATTTCTGCTGTCTAGTGGTCTTGGTCAATTTATATTTATATTTTACGCGCACTGTGGGTGTCTCTACACAAGCTTGTGGTTGTTACTGTGGTTTATTTTCTGTGTGATCATCGTCTCCGTGTACTCAGCTTGTGAAGTCTAGCGTTGGATAGTCATCACTTAGTGTTATCATCCATTTGTTTGTGTATGTATTTATATGTATGTTTAACAATATTTCCAGGGACTTTATGAACTTTTGGTCATAGATATATAGATATAAAGGAGTATAGGTGATACTTCCCCTCACTATCTAGTACTTATAGAGTGACTGGGTGAGTACAGAGTGATATTGTAGCACTACGGATTTACGTACACAGGGAGTGCGGGTGTACTTAGGGAAGTGACACAAAGACTAACAGCAGAGTCTGTACATTTATAGTTGGCTGATTCACAGCAACGTGTCCACAAGTACAAGATGCCTACTTTAATGGATTATATTGAAGCAGGTGAAAGAATAGGCCTGAAGGGTAAAGAGTTACAGGAGTATGCCGAAGCAAAAGAACAACAACAGACGGAAAGAGAGGAGAGGCATAATGAACGCGAGGCAAAACGTCTACAGGAAGAGACACAAGTAAAACTAGCTGAGATGGAAAACAAACGTCTACAGGAAGTAAAGTTAGCTGAAATGGAAGCCAAGCGTCTACAGGAAGAGAGAGAGACACACATGAGAATGGAAATTGAGAAAGAGAAGATTAAGATGGAAGCGGAAATTGCTATTAAAAAGTTAGAATTTGCATCGAAGGGTCAAAGTGAGGAAAGTAGAAAACCGTCGCAGTCGTCACAGAGATTAAAACTGCCATATTTTACGGACCGGGATTGCCTTGAATCCTATCTTGGGAGATTCGAATCGTCTGTAAAAACATTAGGCATTCCAGAGGCAGAGTATGCGATGCGACTTGGCGAATTTCTTACGGGCAAGGCACTAAACACCATGTTCAATTTACCTGTAGAAGAAAGGAACAACTACACTATCTTACGTCAACGTTTGCTGACAAAGTTCCAACTAACTGAACATGGATATAGAACAAAGTTTAGACAGTTAGGGCCAGAGACAAATCAAGATTTCACAGACTTTGTTAACACAGTAAAGAACACATTTAACAAATGGATGGAGCTTGCAGAGGTAGGGAAAGATTTTAATAAATTAGTAGATCTAATGTTAAGAGACAAGGTAGTATCTGCATGCAATTCTAATTTAGTGGCGTTCTTTGAGGAACGGAAGCCAAAGGACATAGACACAATGTCTCAGTTAGGGCAAAACTACATGACTGCACATCCTAACGTATCTATTGGGAAACTAATGAGTGAAGAAATAGTCTGTGCAGCGTACACTAAACAGGACCAGAATCCAGTCATTAGACCAAGGGCGAAAAGTGTGGATTCAGCACAGAAAGGTGAGCAACAAGAACTTCAAGATAATGGTTTCCGAGGAAACAATGTTGGTAGAGTAGGACGGTACCCATATAGAAGAGGGAACTTCCAGAGACGTCCAAATTATGCCGGATGTTGGAATTGTGGGAGCTGGAGACACAAGGCAGCAGAGTGTGATGCACAACCATCAGATGGACCAACGAACAACACTAAAAGGGAGATGACTTGTTTCAAATGTGGAAAGAAGGGGCATATCAGCCATCAATGTAGGATGAGGGACACAGAGCACTCAAATGCAGAGCAAGTAATTGAGACGCTGAACAATGAAGATTGTAGTGGGTGCAAACCTCTTTTTGAAAAAGACGGTCAGCCAGTCCTAATATGTGGCCATACAGTAAAAGCAGGATCAGCAATGCATGAAGGAGGAAGTCTGAAGCTGCATCAGGGATTTGTCAATGATAGACCAGCGTTAACAATTAGGGATTCCGGATGTACGTCTATCGGAGTGAAGAGAAGTTTAATAGATCCCTCGGATTATACAGGGAAAAATATTAGATGCATAACATTCAACGGCACAGTAGAGTTCTACCCAGTAGCCATAATAACAGTAAAAACACCATATATCACTGGAAGAGTGACAGCGT